>JAAIXI010000240.1:294687-638700 GCA_013403645.1 Heliconius nattereri
TTCTAATAATAAATCTCCACTTATTATTATTTTTTAACTTATTTTAATTATTTAGGCTTATATTTTCGCGGGCGTAGCCGCGTCCGGGCCCACTAGTAATTAAATAAAAATTAACAGTAATTCGAAAATATATCAAAATTTACAAAACCATCAAGGTCATACTATACCTACCACTCGTAGGCTAGGTCATTCCGAATCACTGACATCTCCTTAATTATTTATTAAATTGTTATACAGTAAACCATCTTACGTATAATTTCCATCTAGATGAAATGCTAAAAGTGACTATTATTTTCATATTTATTTTCGTAAGGAAGAATATGAAATTATAGAAATCATATAATTTTTGTTAATGTATACAAATATATATGTATAGTATATATCAACGCGGACTTTTTTAAACAATATGTAAGGGACAATATTTTTGGAAAATATTGTTTTTGTGTCTCATAAGGTTGAGTCGGCGCGCGCCATATATGCGTTAAGCAAACTTATTTTGGGTGACGTTTTCTAACAACAAACTTTGCAAACCGTTGCTTAGCAACGGCGGTTGTTATAAACATGGCGGAATAAATTGCATCAAGTCAAATTAATAAATATTTTAGTATATTGGTATATATCGAAAATATGACAAATATGAGAAAAAAAGTATCCTATGTTCATCCCGAGACCCTCAAGTATCTCTATATGAGTATTTTATTACAATTAAATTAGCGGTTTGACCCTGATTGCGTAAAAGACAGACAGACAGAGTTACTTTCGAATTTATAATATAGGTATGGATATTTAAGAGTGAAATTAAAGTTCAATAACGAAACTGACAGGTAATAATAGGTAACAGCAAGAAAATAAACTTTAAATAGTATAGTACGTAAAGAGAACAATATACGTAGAGATAAACAAGCATGTAGCCAGTGGGCATTAGAACATAAAATTTATATTTATGTGTGAATGATTATTGATATTACTTTAAGTTGAAACTAAACTTGATACTACATATTTCTTTACTTGCTCAACTTTTATTACTGAAATGTTTAAAGTGTTCATAATCTCAGCATAAGCGTACAGACAAACGCAAGGACACAAAACCGACAGACAACATTTTAACAAAACATCTTTTATTTATTGATATATTTTCTCGTATTTCTCCCACCCAGCCATAAGATACAATTTCGTTATATGTACCTACCTATGGTTAAACTTCTGAGAGAACTCCCAAAAGTCTTCTAGTCTCAAAAGTAATTATTTTTTTGTAAATTAATATGTTAAGTCTCCTATTTATTGCGCATTTTGTTATAATTGTTTTTTTTATTGTACTAGCTCCATAAGACGCTGTATAATTTGTTGAAAAAAATGTCAAGTAGGCTGCGGCAATCAATCAATAAATATATTATTTGTAATCGACCGAACGTAATGAGCTTATAATACATTGTTGATTTTTACTGTTTTTGTGAGTAGTCGTGCATCGGGAGATTGCACGAAGTTGGATGGACGAATGTAATGATTTTATATAAATAGTTTTTATATTCACTATAATTTGTTATGAAAAAATGTAAATCAACCACTTTATTTAATAAAAAGATATATTTGAAAATGTATACATAGAACTAGCGCGAGTTGTCAATTTAAAAAAGACGCTTGATGTGATGAAAATTCTGATACGCACTTTTACACTTGGAGCTTGAAGAGGAAAGTGGTCCTCTAGAATAAAATATTGTATTATAATTTAAGATATACATTGTGCAAGGCTAATGCTATCGAACCCTGGAATATATATATGGACCGTTTATTTTGAGAGTGGTGTAAGTCCATTTTCTTTTGTTTCGAGAAAATTAAAGGTTAGTATATTTGTTGATTTAAAAATATAGGCAAATCGTATGAGGGCTGGCATTATTTCTATTGTTTTATCAACATTTAATTTGTTTATATAAATTAGATTTTTCCTAATTAGACTACGATAACACATATTTATACGCTGTAAATGGACTTACACCACTTTCAAAATTAGACAATTCTAAAAATCGCTTAATTTCAATTTTGAAAAATCAAATATCGCTTAAAATATACTTCATTTTAATATAATTTTGTTTTCAAATACGCATAACAGTATATACAATTTTATTTTAGACGGCAATTACATTGTCATTACAAGAATTAACTTATTCTCTGCATGTGGTAGCGTTTTAAAATATGCATGATGCAGCGGAGCTATATAGGGTAGTAGCTGCTTCATGTCTTTATATTTTTCGTACGTAATAGGTCTAGGCTACATTTTATTTAAAAATTCAACTCCTAAATAATATAAAATTAGGAAAATCGTAATAAGATTGCGGATTGCAAAAAGATGGCGCTACTGTTGTTTTTGCTGTTACTGGGCAAAGACATACAGCCAGTCATACAGCCTTGTCGTATTTATTTTCTTCTCACAGGTTATGCGCTGTACATTTTCTAATATATTTCTCTATTTCATTTTTATCATTTAATATTTTTGTCATTTAATATCTATCTTTTAACTTACGAGTAGTGGAATCACGGAGAGGAAACAATGCAAATCGACCGCGGGTGAAGCCGTGGGACACAGCTAGTATAAAATAAATGAAAAATAACGAAACACGCATCCATCTGCTATGCCACCTACTTACCTCTGTCAGTTGGACTTACACTACTTGCATAATCAATGATTATGCAATTTCATTTACCCACCGATTTTAAGTTGTACAAAACATGGGATTTTTTTGAGAAATTAAACATGGACTAGTTATAAATAAAAAAATTACATTAAATTAAGCATGAATTTCATGATAGCTCATATTTCCTCAAAAATGGACTTACACCACTTTCAAAATAAACGGTCCATATATATTCTTTATTGCACATGTAACAAAATAGTAAGAAAACAGTTAAAAAGTTATGTTTACAATGGCGGGCTTATTTCTGAAAGAAATCTCTTCCAACCAACCTATGGAAGTGGATGAGTGCCAAACAGCGGACTAAAACACAGTGCAATCAAAAAAAAATAATTGAAATATCAGAAAAGTATATATACTAACTAACACATTATGTACATAATACATGCTACAATATATATATATACACACACACAAGTTATAAAAATATAATTATATATACTTTTAAATCGACTATATATACATATACATACATATATAATACATGCATAATATATACCCATACATACATATATATAATATATACTAGAAACACTGATTAAAGCTATGTCAAATTACTTTCACTTTTGAGCAAATGTTTTTTAAGTTGGGATTTAAATGAATTTAGGGAATGGCTTTTCTGAATAGGATTGGGAAGTTGGTTCCAAAGGGATGCGGCATATACAGTAAAGGATTTTTGAAGGAATTTGGTATTGCTCTTCGGTACGTCCAACATCGGAATGACATACGAACGCCTAGAGCGTGAGGGACAGGGAAGCAGATTAAAGCGGGAGCGCAGGTAAACAGGATAATTCATGTAATTCAGGATTTTAAAAAGGAATATAAGGATGTGCATATCACGGCGAAGGCGAATTGGGAGCCAATTAAGCTGAGCTCGAAATTGGGAGACATGGTCATACTTACGCAAGCCGTAAACAAAGCGTATGGCCAGATTTTGAAGACGCTCTAATTTGTTAAGTAGCTCCTCGGTCACATCCAAATAGCAAACATCGGCATAGTCGAGTATTGGAAGCAGAAGACATTGCGCTAGCATAATTTTGGTTTTGTGAGGAAGGAAGTATTGGAGACGCCTAAGAGTATGATAAGAGAAATGCATGCGCTTGCTGATTGAATTAATATGGGGTGCCCAGGTGAGGTTAGAATCCATTATAAGGCCTAAATTTCTAACATTTTCGCAAAAAGGAATTGTAACTCCCGAGTATTGAATCGCAGGGACGAGATACCAGTTGATTTTAGATCTGAGTCTGCTACTACCTATCACANGGCATCCCTACACAGCCTGTTGCAGATGTTTCTCAACTTCTTATACGCACTTAGATTTTCTTGCGATGGACATTTTTTGTTTTTAGCCTTGGCCCTATCACGTTTGGTCATAGCGTTCCTAATAACTTGTGTTAACCAGGGAGCAGGCGCATGCTTCATTCGAACCGGTCTTACAGGGGCATAGATGTTGTAAATATTAATCAGTTCAGTAGTTAATGATTCCACCATAAAGTCAATATTGTTTGAGGACAATATAGGAGACCAGTTGATGTTCCTCAGATCATCCTTTAGGCGTTCAACGTCTATATGCCTAAAATTGCGCTGAAAATGGATTTTGCCTTTAACTCTAGGTGGGCGTAGTTTATAGGAAAGATAGATTAGGTCATGAAAGGAAAAAGGAGCGAAATGTTCGCCATAAGAAGTGACGAAAGTGGGGTTAGAGACAGAAATAAGATCAATAAGGGAAGCCTTGCATTTAGGAAAATAATGGGTAGTAGAAGACATAGGTAGGAGGAATAAATTATATGAATCATTTATATCTTTTAATAAGTGAGTCCTTCGATACAGGACTCCAATAAGAACTTTGGTGTGACGCAATATCAATTCTAAAAAAAGATATTTTAGAGAACCATTAGGATGAGGAGCGGAGCAAGAGACTACACTAGCGGGAATATGGTTACGAAGGTAAATACCAACGCCACGTTGGTATTTACCTTTACCTTTACCTTCGCCACGTTCAGTGCGATCATTACGGAATAACTGATAACCCGGTAAGGAATAGCAAGAAGACGAAAGGGATGGTTTTAGCCAGGTCTCAGAAATAAGTATACAATCGACTATGCCGGAGTCAAAGGATGTGAGAAGATCGATATAGTGAGCAGGTATACTCTGCGCGTTTACATGCACCAAGGATAGAGAGGAATGAGTGATGAAAATATTAGACAGCTTGTCAGCAAATGTTTCAGTATCAGAAAAAGACGAGTGACTACTAACAGTAGTCACTCGTCTAATTCTTCTCTTGCTCACATAGCTATTGCTAGGTGAGCAAGAGAAGAATTCATCGTCAATATCCATTATTATATACTATTTAAAAAAAACTATAAATAAAAAATATATATAAAATATTATATATAAATAAATTAAAATATAAATATGAATGTAATATAATTTAAACTATAACAAATGACACAGAAAATCCACGTGCACAAGTTGACTACAAAAAAAAATAAGATTATATACACTAGACATTACATTAGATAAAAGATTATTAAAAAAAAAACAAAACTACAATTTACCAAAGGACTTAAGAAACATAATACATAAACAATCTGCATACATACATACACAAAGACAATGAACTTACTAACTACTAATATTATCTGTATAATTTCTATTTTGTAACAAAATGACACATGTCAGATATATACGTGATGTAAATTACAAAGTAAACAAACGAGATTATTAGGATAAAAAAACAGTTTAACATAAGTATTTTAAAAAAATATTTCGGCTAAGAATAAAAAAAAAATGTACCCTACAATTAGAACACAAAATAAAAGTGAGAATGATCAACGAATAGATGACTACACAAGTTATCACATATAAGTCGACTAATTTAAGGTGGTATAAACAAATAAGATATGCGGCTAGTTATTGACGGTGGACTTTAGGAGTGGATTTTGTTCTATTAACCTATTAAGTTCATGCACAGAGGAAATCTTGACTCGTGATTTGTTGTTAAGTAATATCACTATCATGCCGTCGGCAGACCAGCATTTTCTAATACCGAAGTGTTTACGGGCCGCTAAGAACACTTCCTGACGCGATTTCGTTAAAAATTCAGTCATAGTAATTTTAGTGCCTTTTAGTGATGTTTTTGCATTCGAAACGTTGGAGCGTATCTTTAGACTGGTAAATCTGATAATAACAGGCCTGGCAGAATCATTCTTAGTACCAAGTCTGTGACAAGATTCAATAGAAGTAGACTTACCTTCGGACAACTTCATTTGCCTGGATAGTATTTATATTATCTTCTGTAAAATATCCTCATCCTTCTCCTCTTTAATTCCATGGAGCAACAGCGCCTTTCGCCTCGAGTGGGTGTCCAAGCGGTCAATACTACGTATAACCAGCTCAAGTTGTGACTTTAACAGGCCGAGTGCCTTCCACACAAAAGCCTTAAATATATGATAATCTGCGGTCAAAGCCTTCAAAGTGGGTGTTGTGGTGGCTGAACTAGGCTGAGATAAGTTCTTTTCGAACTCACCCATGCGAGAAGAAAACATGGAGGATAGTTCGTTCATATTTCTCAATAACTGTTCCACAGGCGTATTTATGATTGAGTCAACTAGTGTAAATTTGTGTTGGAAAGTTAGTTATAGTCAACTTATTTAAAACTTACTTACTTACTAACTACTAACTAACTTAGCACCAGTATTTAAAACTTAACACATATATTCAATTATTAAACTAATTTATTAAAAAAGATTTTGAAGAGCGGATAAAAAAGACGTGTATGCACTTTTGAGTCTACCCGCGAGAAAAAAAAGAAAGTAGAAATATAAGTTCTGTAAAAGCCTCGAGGTGTTTGATTTCTTTACAGTAGTAAAATTTTTAGCTGATTTGGATTTGAGCTCGCATATATTAGGTGCAAATAAAAATAACTATATAACAATACAGTTATATAATACTCATATTATTACGAAACGCAAATATGTAAAAAAGCAAGATTAAAGAGTCATAAAAATCCGATAAGATTTTATTAATACTTGAGTAGGTATTTGTTTACGCATCTCATTAGTGACGTTGAGTATTATCTTTGTATGTAAATAGAAAGAATAAATTACCTGTAACATCACGCTGTATCCCGCAAACAGCAGCGTAGATTGAGGGAACCTGGGAACCTAGTGGAAGATATGCTTGATGATATCATTTCCACTTTCCGCTAAATTCGGGAGACATTGCCTGTTGAGTTGCGGAATTTAACGCCGCGCTTTTGGTATATTTTTGTTTATATTATATACATACTTAAATATGTAATAAGTAACAAATAATTATATAACATACGGAATGTTAGTATGACAACGTCAATTACTACATCACGATAGTTACATACAGTGTCACTTGTGTTTGAACAATAATTCGCATATTTATAGAATCGCGTACAAAACTAATTATATTTTGATTAAATGTAAGATTTATAAAAAAAAATTGAATCCACTTATGGATCACTGATAAATTATTTCTCCCGCGTTGAGCAGGGTAGGCAAATATAATCCAACCTTAGGGCACTTCGTTCTCTGCACACTGACCAATTTTTGAGATATTTCGTATTGAATGGATCATTATTTGACTATCACTCGTATCACCGTACTTTGTCTTGTTACCAAAGCGAGATATTAAAGTCATTCCTCCAAGTCGGAATCGAACCCACAACCGTTCCGTTTTCAGTCAGACACTGCTTCCACGCCACGAAGGCTTCGTTAATAGTCATATTAAAAAAATAATGTCATAAATTAAAATTTCTAAAGTAAAAATCACCAAAAAATTTTATCATGCACAATGAGCTCATAAAAACAAACTACTGTAAACAGTAAATTCTAACGTAACACTATGATACATTAATACAACTGTTTACACATATTATTGTAATATTATAAGTTCGAGGAGTACCGCCACTCAACCGACAATACATTACGAATTCAGTGGAAAGTGGAAAACGGAAGTATTTCGAGACATTGTGTATTGAATGTCAGAATTCAGCGCCGTGCTCACTCTTACTAAAGCGAGAGAGATGATGATGTACATGTTGTCATGATGGTGGGTGGGTGGTGATCATTCCACCATGTGGGAATCAAACCTATAGCGCTGAAAGTCCATCATTGTTACTGCCATCACTGCAATTGATTCATTAACAACTTTGAAATGAAATACCCAACATATTACCAAATTTACCAAGGGTACTACAGAAAACTGCAAAATAATTATCAACAGTCAACCGCTTGTCTCTAATACTGTATGTATGGTATGGGGTCATACAAGGACAAATATGTTGCAGTTAATACTATATTCAGACAATTGCTAAAGTGTCTGCAAATCATAATTTTTCTACGTCGTCATGTCAAATGAAATATTGAAATGTATAAAATTCAAAAAGTCGATTTCCGTAGATTACTAATTAAACTTAAATAAAATAATGTATTTTGAACGCCATAGAAAATAACGACGAAACGAATGTCATTAAATTTTTGTATTAAAAATGCAACTATCACTTTTTTAGTACAATAAAAGGTTTTCCATTAACATAATAACATTTTTTTTATTTTATTTGGATAGTTTATAATACCTTGTATAAATGTATTATATAAATACAAACATATCTCTTCCGATATACGTTTAATATTGGTGAAATTTTTAAAAAACTGGGATAGTTTTGTAATTTTTTTTAAAGGACTATAAAAACATTGAGGATGAATTGTAAAAACTATATATAACTTATATTTGTTATATAACATATGATTATGAACTTAAGTCCTAATTCAGTTCAAGATCATATAACATCCTACCAGTCCTACAATAATTAGGAATATTCGTAATATACGGGTTCATATAAGATACTTTGCCTAAAATTACTGAGTTTATGCCAGATATAATTTTGTTTTCAATTACTTTATATTTATCTGAATAAAATTAAATATTTAATCACTTAAGATTAAGATAGATAAAAATAATCTTACATATTATAAATATTTTACCTTGCACTATATCTGTACCAATTTCCATCCAAATTATTGAGCCCTTTTGTAACTACGAGTATCTAAATGTTTTATATCATTTTTTTCTCCATTCACCCACAAAACAATTGAATATTCCAAACCATAACATATTCTTTATCTGAACGCCTAAATGCCAATAGGAATAAAAATATTTTTATACGCACTGTCTTTCAGCATGTTGCGTTCAAATATCGCTCAATGCATCGCACGTACGAATACGTTGTAACAATAAATACGGGATATTGATGGCCTGTCACGACCTGTACTACGCTGACTGTTCAATCTTTTTTTTATATATATACAATATACATAGGTTATTGTAATTCTATTTTTATTGTTTAGGATATTGATATAGCTTTTTTGCAGCTTTTACTTACTTTAGTATAGAAAAAATAATGTTAAGATAACCTATCGGTATATTTTTAGGAAATCTGACAGGTCGAACACTATAGTAGTCCGTGGTTATAGGTAGGCTGAAGTAGCAAGTCTGTCAGTTGACGTAATTATTGTATTGTCAATATACCACCAATGATTTCTTAGTTGCAAAAATCAAAGATCCCTTGAGCCTATCCAAAATCTTGCTTTTTCTTATGTACTTAATCATGAACAATTAAAAATTATCGTATTCTCAAGTACGTATTATAGGAATATAGAACTATAGAATGTAATCATAAATAGGTCATGACCAATCGATATTAATCAAAAGAAAACATAGTAAGGATGTTTTAAAACTTTTAGGTGTTAAATCCCTTTTGTGTTATATTTTAGGAAAACACAAACTAAAAATTACGGTGTATGGCCAAATTTTTACATTTTTAAAATTTGTAAGCCAATAAACCAAACACTACAATATTCAAGCAGATTTATGTTACGTATTAAATTTTGAATATACCAGGGAATACAAAATCACCAGTGAAAGAGTATTTTCTAGCGAATATTTAGGTAAAAAATAAAATATTTTGAAAATCGTGAAATTTCGCAGCATGCATGCTACTTTAGGTAAAAATAGTTGGATATGATGTTTCTCCATCACCTGTATCAGTTTGTCTATCTGTCTATCAATCATCCTGTATATACCAAATGCTTGACTATGACATCGTTATTTTTATAAGCATCTTATTACACTTGTTATAAACAAAACTATTTTTAGACATTTTCTAAATTGCCTTATAAATCATACAACTGAAACAAATTGGCTTTGATGGACGCGTGCGAAGTATGACGAGTGTATGTTCTCAGTTAACGTTCAAGTGCGGATCGTTGGGTATCTACAGAGACTGAAGGTAAATATAAATATTTTTTTTATTAATAATAATTAATAAAAAAATATTTCATGGAATCTTTTTAGATATATGAAAATTATAATTGTGTGATAAAGTATATTTTTGTAGCTGGTGTTTTTCAGTACAGTAGATTAATTAATATACATAATTCATTAAAAATATTTTAAAGGATAATTTGAGGCCACCATGGAGTTCTCCTACACGAGGAGAACAAGCGCACGATTCGTAACTCGACAGTTGGGGGCTCGATTACCACTAGGCGGAATCAAATATTTAATGTTTTCATTTCTTCGTTCTGGTAACAAAGTAAAGTGCGGCGTTGAGTTTTGCCATTCAACACCAATGCCTCAAAGATTCCGTGATACAGATCTGACTGTCTTAACATTAGGTTCCGAGGTTCTCTCTGCTTTCCTTGTCTAAAGAAGGCAGGGATGGATTTTCGGGATACAAAGTAAAGGTAAAAAATGTAGGTACATCTAGTAATTTTACTACTTTAAATTCTTAAATAATCCTTTTAATTATCTATATTTTTACTTATGTGATTAAAATATCAACAGAAATTACTGAAATCAATGTCAAAATATATAGAGTCTATTTTAACATGAGAAAGTGAATTACCTCATTTCCATCCACAACCTGCTATATGTGGGATCCAGGATTCAAAACTAAAAAAATAAATGTAAAAAATACTTTTCATGTAAAAAAACTAATCTATAATACCTGTAAACGATCACATTCTTAGTACAGTAGATACAATGTGACAGCGAAATCAACAATATAACTTTTCATACACAACTTTTGTTCCATATTCAAATGAAATCTCGATAGAATTTGTAATATGAAAGTTCAAAAACATGACAGTGTGATTGATGAAAATGTGTGGATGGATGGAATGTGACGTCATAACCTAGTTTAATGCATTCGTGTCATAACAGAGTAAATATTTTTAATTGTTCATTAAATGATTGTGTCATATATTTATTTACGCTTATTATATCCCGTGTATAGTAAGGTAGACAGACGGAACTGGGAACCTAGTGCTAGCGCACCGACACTTCAATTCCTTTATTTCCGCCAAATTCGCGAGGAATGTATATTGAGTGGCGAAACTCAACGTTGAACTTTGCCGCGTTATCACAGCAAGAAATATGAAAATATTCAATATTTCATTTGTCTGAGTGTGAATGGAACCTACAACTGTCGCGTTTACAGTCACACCTGCACCAGGACGGCCTCTACATGATAATTAATTAAATAAGCATTTAACGAAAATCAGAATAATGTAATTTGAAAAACCACATTTCTCAGCAATTTATATTAACATTACTTCTTGTTTGCTCAAGATTTTTAGTTATAAACACTGGTTTACTTTTCCTTATCATCGCAATGAAATACTTATTATTTTTATACGAGCACTTTAAGTGGGTATTTATTTTAATCATCAAATTTAATTTATCTATGTTTATATATTGGTGTTATTATCTTTTGATTATCAAATTTGTTGTTAATATAGTAACTAAAAAAACCGGTTAAGGGCGAATCGAAATCGCGCACCGATGCTTCCGTACCAATTTTGAGGATTGTAGGTCAATTGGGAAAAGGAACTATACCTTATTAAAACTGACAATGACTTTCTGCATAACTCTGTCATCTGTACTTAGGATTAATAATAGATCATAAGTTAAACTTCCATGAACCCATTAATTATGTGTGTGGCAAAGAGCATTCTTAGCTAAAATATTTACATTATAAAGAAAGCTCTAACATATAGAACTAAATTAATTCTTTATAATGAGTGCATTATAAAGAATTAATTTAGTGTCATTAATTTAGTCAGCTAGTGAGCTGACATCATATTGTTTTATGTCAGTAGTTACGGTGAACGAACGGTAGAACTGAAAGTGGACAACGGAATAGTTTTAATGGGAACGTAGCGTCTTAATACTAGACTAAGAGGTTCCATCTGCCCGTTCTGTTATGAAATACAGTGTGAAGTTAGTAATGCAAAAAGTATATTTTTCATATTAAGTTGAGTTCTGCTACTCAACGCGCAAAGTGCCTCCAGAATTCGGCGGAAAATGGGGAATTTACGTGTTTCAATAAATATATGAAAATTTACAGCAAAACCAGGTAGTTTTTCCTAGTGTAAGCAATTCAGCAATAACAGGTCAAATATAAAGTTTTCACGTTCGCGTGTAGCAAATTACATAATGACTGTCCAATCTCCATTTAGAATTAGATCGAATGTGAATCGACGATCGGTGAATTAATAACTAGAGTTAACCAATTTTCAATGCATTTGTCGACTTTTCGCAGTTTTTTCTACCTTACGTAGTTGAAATTTTGCATTCTTTTTATTTGTGTTTCAAACATTTGTTTGACTGTCTAAATAGATTTACCTGCTTTCAAAATAAGAACCAAAAAAACCAATAAAATATATAGAGAAAAATCTTAAATCTTAATCAATATTAATAAAATCCGTTGATTTTTTTATTTGGGAATTTAGTTTTTAATATAGATATTAAATTTGATATAGTGAAACTTATTTAAGTAATAAAAATATGATTCTATATAAAACACCTCGACGCGGATGGATTGAAGGCGAAAAAGTAATTCGTCACTATAATCCCTATATTTTGTCTTCAAATAAGGTGCATGAAGTTAAAACATTTTTATAGTTTCACGCTGTGTTCCGCACACAGTAGGGTACGGAAGGAACCTGGTGTTAATACACTCCTCTCCCTACTTTTCACTGCATTCTGGAAGCATTGTGTGTTGAATGGCGGAACTGAATGCCACGTTATGCCTCCACAATCGATCGAACATATGAAAATATTAAATACTTAATTTCCTCGGGCGGGAATCGAACCCACACCCTGTCACGTTTACAGATACACGCTTTGCCCTGCGCCACGACTGGCCTAAAGTTGAAACATTTGTAAATATAATGAGTTTACTTTATAAATAATTGACCAAATTGCTTAAGTACTTCTAAACTTTTGAGGACAAACCAGGCTTTTAAAGAAGTAGCTTTTAAAGTAACCATTTTAATATTTTACAAATAATGAATCTTAAGACAGTTTAGCTAAAGAGGCTGTCCCGGCGCAGGGATACAAGGGTATGACTGTGACGTGACTATTGTGGGTTCGATCCCTACTCGAGGGAATGACTTATTTCTTAATACTTTCATTTTTTCGCTCTGACACTAAGGCCCGTCGTTGAGTTACGCCACTCAACACGCAAAGCCTCAAAATATTCGGCTTCAAAATTGACGAACGGAGTGTCCTAATACTAGATTCCCTCTGCCTACACTGCTATATATAGCAATACACGGGATACAGCGTGAAGTTGATTTACTTCATTTCAGTTAAGCTAAAGTATTTAGTAAATATTATACTGCATTAGTTTTTCATATTACTTGAACAATTCTTACTAACAATAGTAATTAACGTAAGGCAGTTGAGAAATGTCCAACAATGTACACGACAGCTGTGGCTCTTATCCAACCCGGGAGCAGATCTAGGTTTATAGTTTCTGGAGATAGAGGAGGAGGAATATATATTGATTCTACCAGGAATAGTTCTAAATGAGTGAAACGTCGAAAAATTTATGAAACCGTGTCTTTGTCTTAGTTTTTCTTCTTTTAGAAAAATATATAAAAAATAAGAAAAAGGAAAAAGTATTATCCGAACATCCCCAACTTACCTTCATTTGGTAAGATTTCACTTGGCGAATAGAATTGATTAAAGGGAATTTCTCACCTAATTACGGGCATCGGACGTGTGACTAAGCTTTGTGATTAATCGCCGGAAGTCAGATCGTAATTTTTTGTTACTTCCCCTACGGTCAACCTCACTGGAGCTAGGAGCGTTTACTAAATTACTGTTATGTCAGGTTTTTGTCTCTCCTTGATTGGGGATTACTGGAATATCCTTTGGGACTTAGCAATATACCGCTTTTAAAGTAATTATAAGTTCTTCGAGGCCAGTCGTGGCGCAAGGTAAATGTGATATGATGAAATGGTTCCCAAGTTCCTCTTCTTTTATGTATGTAATACAGCGTGAAGCTGAAAAAGAAATTATTTCTTTATTCATAATTCAAGAACATTGTGATAGCGTTTGACTGTAAACATAATTGTATTTATTTAATTTTAAATTTTTCATATAACAAAGTTATGCCAAAATATACTGCTTTTAGGTGTCAAAGAGGAATCATCATATTATAGAATACATGGAAAACCTACACAATAATAAGACATTTAAATATTATAAACGTCATTAATGTCATTCGGAACGCCATAAACTAAGAATTGAATTGAATTGTAATTTAATTTTCAGGCTTCAAATTCAATCATGATGAAATTCGCCAACATGAAGTACCTACCGTTGCTGGTATTTCAGGTTATTCTCATGGCCTTATATTTTGTATTCGTGAGATACGGGGGACATAGAGATCACGATTTGAGAGGTGAGTCAATATTTTCTTTTATTTGTAAATAATTAGATAAATTTGTATGCGTTTGCTAAAAAAATATGTATTTCCTGTTATTTTAGTGTGAGGAATGTATGTCTATTTTTTGTTATATACTCTTGATTATATAAAACGGTGATTATATATTAATGAAATTTTACATAATATAATATTGTATATTATACGTATTATTATACGTATTATTATACGTATATAACTGCCAAAAACCGGTTAAAAATTAGAATTTTAATTACGAAATACGAATAATTAATATATTACGAAGAAGTTGTACGAATCCCATGTTCCTCAGAAAACGGAATAAAAATACTCGTTCATCAAACTTTTATTTCCTCTTTTTTTCATAACAAAATATTATTTACATTCATCCTGTATTCAGCATAAAGCAGGGTAGGCAAGGAGAACCTAGTATTGATAATCGACAAGTTACTATTCTTGCTCTTCTGGATTTTTCTAATGCTTTTAACACCGTTGATTTTGATATCCTCTTAGCAATTCTTCAATCCATTAATGTATCCTCTGAGACTACTGAATGGTTTTACTCCTACTTACATAAACGCGAACAGAGTACCTATATTAACGACAAACGTTCATCTGTATGTCGTCTTAGTGCTGGTGTTCCCCAGGGTGGAGTAAATATGGAAAAAAGGAGAGGAGAGAGTCCTTTTTTCCATATTTATCAACTCTGTTACTAAGCTTCTATCCCTTTCCTTTCACTTGTATGCTGATGACCTACAGATTTACATGACTACGGGCGTTAATGACATTGTTAAGGCGATCGATGTAGTTAATTTTAATCTGCATACTATCAGTACCTGGAGCAAGTCATTTGGTCCGTCTGTACACCCCAAAAAGTCACAAGTATGTATCCTCGGTAATCCTAAACAATTATCTAAATTAGACTTTCCTTCTCTTCCTCCCATTATCTTTGACAATTGCAAGGTAGAATATAGCAATACTGTCAAGAATTTAGGTATCAAAGTGGACAGCTCTCTCTCCTGGACTCCTCATATCTCTGACCTAAGCCGTAAAATATACTACACCATCGGTAGGCTAAAGAGATGGAAATATCTTTTACCAACTCAAACTAAAATATCACTGGCACATTCACTCTTACTGCCTATATTAGATTATGCTGACACTTGTTACCTAGATTTATCACAACAGTTGCTCAATACGCTTGAACGCCTGCAAAATCTAGTTATTAGGTTCATTTTTAGACTAAAGAAGTTTGATCACATCAGTCAGCATCGCGTTAGGCTTCAGTGGCTTTCTGTAAAAGACCGACGGAATCTCCACACTGTCACGCTCTTCTACTCTATCCTTTTCCATCCTGATACTCGTAAGTACCTCAAGGAGCGCTTTTGCTTCCTAGGCTCCAATTCCCGTCTTCCACTCACCCTCCGCTCGAAAAGTGACAATGTTCTAGAAACACCATTGTGCCGTACCCACTGTTACAGTAAATCGTTTACTGTTGAAGCAGTAAAATTGTGGAATGCGTTTCCATGAAATATTAGACAATCTACCTCTATAAACATTTTAAAAAAAAGAGTCAAAAATTATTATCTTGGCATGGAGAGTAGTAATTAATGTGTACTAATTTATTTTATTGTGTGTGTATGTATGTATGTATATATTATATAATTTATTTATTTATTTTATTTCTTTGTTTTCTTATTTATTTAGTTATTTTTCGCGTCACTTTGCACCGCATTATGCCTGCACTTTTAATTATATCCTTCCGGAATTTGGTTGCCTGAAAGAGATCACTTGTAGTGATAAGGCCGCCTTTGTGCATTTTGTTTTAAGCATTATTGTATTGTATCTTTTTAAGTGTGCAATAAAGGTTTTATCTATATATCTATCTAGTCATAAGACACTCAGTTTCCTACCTTGGATTTCAAATTATCGCGAGTTGAGTGGCAGAACGGCTTATTTAACAGGGCGGGAAAATAAAAATGACAGTGACACACTGATCAACTATGCCACGACGACGGTCTCCCAAAAGGAACACGTATACGTTATACCATAAATATATTTTTCTCCTGAATGACACTAGAATCTTCAACCATTTGGATCTCCCAAGGATATCCTAACTGCAATTTAAGTGACAATAACAATAACAGTTTCGTCAACGACACGCCAGTTTGTAATTATTAAAACAATTTGTTTTAATTCCTCCCACACGGCTGTATGAATATTAACGATGGTAATACGATACAGCGTCTAAATACCACAAACAATTAAATGTCGGATTCTTCATTAATCCCATTAATTGAGACATGATTCTTGTGAAATCGTGTGCAATAATTATTATTTTCACGCATATCTTATAATTTGTGGGTTAAGAAGATATAACCATAGATTATTGGTCTGGTATAGGTATGAAGCACAGCGTTGAGTTCCACCACTGAATACGTAATGTATCGAAAATAATAAGAAATTCAGCAATCAGACTGTCTTAACACTAAGAGTAATCTAATGCTCGAAAATGTGTAATGCTATTTAGACTAAGCCGCTGCAAAAAGTTTCCAGATCCATTTTGATGTTTAATCTGTAACTCAGATTCATTCATTTTTTTTCCTGTAACAAGCAGGAGCACGAGCTTGTTATTCAAAACTTGATGGTTGTGGGTTCGATTGCCACTCGTGGGAATGACACATTTAATATTTTCATTTCCTTGCTCTGGTAACGCGGAGTGTCTTAACCCTAGGTTCCCAGGCGCTGCATAGCTTACTATATACGTAATACATCGTAATGCTTAAATGAAACAAATCTAATTTCTTGTTAAAACAAAGTTAATATTATCGACGCGGTCCCATCAAGTTTAATAGACTACGCCTTGATTTTGCGATTAGCGTAACGATGTTAGTAGGATGTGAAACTGTTAGCTCAATATTACATGCTAGGAATAGATTAAAATACATTGCATTATAATATAATTTTAAATCACTATTATAAATTACACTACAAAGAATGTAGTTTTTTAATGTTGTAATGCTTTGAGCTCGCTAAGCTCAGGAACTACTGGTTCGACTTGATTATCATAGATTCGGAATGTAAACGTCACAGTTTTTGGTTCGATTTCCAGTGAACCTTCAGTTTCAAAATTCAAGTGCAATGTCTCGAAAATTGAGCAATCGGTGGGAAACGTAATGCCTTTCTGGCTACTTGCTATATGTGGGATACAGCTTGTGGCCAAAAAAATAAAGAGTAAAGAGGAATAATCTTAGTTACTGAGCCTTAGATCTCATTGAGGTCCTATACTCAACACGCAATGCCTCCAGAATTTGATGATACAGTCTTGATTTTAACGGAGCGTCTTAAAACTAGGTTCCCAGGTTCCCCTTACCTACCCCGCTATGTGCGGGATACCGTGTGAAGATAAAAAATAAAAAAGAAAGTCTTCCATTTTAATGAAATTTCTTGTCCACAAGTAGTCAAATATTTGGGTTAGTCAATCACGAATTCGATGGAAGTGTGTGAATGGGAAACGGAGGGTCTTTCCATTAGTTTTGACGGTTCCCTCTGATTATCATGTCATAGGCGAGGCCAAAAAATATTATCTTCTAAACTACTGATTTAAGAGATTACATCAATGTAAATCAGACATTGGATATAATTGTCTAAATTAGATGAAAATTAACCAGTAAATCTGTTTTACCATCTAATTATCGTCTTGTACCAATATATGATTTCATACTTTTGTATTTTATAGAACACTAGTTTTTACTAGCGGCTTCGCTCTTGTAGTCAAATAAGTTTTGGTGTTTGGGTTACATTTGAAAAAAAAATGTTTTTGCATCAAAAAAAATACTAATAGGCGGTCAATTATGAATCGAACTTACACACCAAGGGTTCCGTATGAAGGTAGACAAGGGTATAAACATTGCACTTCTTACCAGATTTCGTAATTGTAAGAGAAAAGTGTGATTGTGAAGTCTTTATGTGCTTCAAGGGATCGTAGACCTGGATAATTGATAATAATTTCACCTTGATACCTCCACGCGATCTTAAGAAAAATGGTCTTGACAGACGGACAGGCATACAGACAGAGTAATTTTTTGCTGGTTTTTTTCTATTGAGGCACGGAACCCTAAATAACCCATACAAAATATCTACAACTTAAGATAACTTTAACACTAAAACAGCACTTCCATTAAACCCATGAGATTAAACAAGCAGCGGTAGGGGACACAATCGCACTGCGTAATGGAAACACAAATTACTCTTCAATGCCCATTGTTGGCTGATACCTTTCAAAGACAGGCTTACGGTTAATCAGAACAATCGTCCCTTATTACTGGTTATATCTTTGTACGTACGGGGCAATTTCATCAGGTTAAAGGTTGGGCTTGTTGTCCATCAAATATTCATGTTTTCAGCTTCATGCTATATCGAATTGATAGCAAGATAGGCCGAGGGAACTTAGTGTTAAGACACTTCTGTTCCCACTTTCCCCAATATTTTAAAAGCATTGCGTGTCCCGTCCCTGGGTACTAATATTACCTACGTAATATTTGTAAATAGTAAGAGAGGAATGGTGTGAGTGACTAGCGTGAAGACATATCTTCTATTAATAATCATACAAAAAAATATTAAGGGTGTCAAGGCAAAATAAGGTTTGTTCTGCCACTGAACACGCAATGTCTCGAAAATTGGGCGAAAAGTGGATAACAGAAATGTCTTCATGGGAATAGAGTGTCTTAATATTACTGCCCTGCCTTGTGCAGGATAAAAGATGAAGCTACGAAAACCATTTTCGTAAAATTAGCAAAAAAATATATACATACATACATCAGTTCAGTAGTCAACAACCTTTATCAGAATGAAATGAATGATCGGACGGTAGATAGTCCCAAATCAGGTGGAATCGCATTAATCGGAGTAGATTTTGTATTAGTGATGGAAATAATTCTTAGGCTGACGCCACTTTACCTTAATAACATCAGTATTATTCACTTCCATTCGTTCCTATAAAAAATATGAAAGTAAGAACAGAAACTTTGTTTTATTATTTTACATTTTTTTTTTATTTTGGACACATTTCTGGTTAGTGCTTTATTGGTAGATAAAGTTCTCTTTGCCCAATAAGAAATTAATCACTCTCACTAACAATCACAGAGTGATACGGAGAGCGACAGAATAATGAAAAAAGAATGAGGTAAAAAAAAGAGAAGCTGAAAGAAAATAGAAGAAAAATAACAATAGACAAAAAAAAAATCTTGGCACTTTATTGAAATTTTAATATCATTCTTCATAGAATACAATGAAACCTTATATTCGAAACAAAATTAAGATTATTAATCCTCTAGACTTAAAATAAAATTTTACCTAAAAAAATCTCTTTTGAATATCTTTTCAAAGATCTCCCAAGGAAAAAGAAAATATGTCTTATAAATGATTGACTGATTCAGTCAAATTACCGAAGTAGGCAAATGATGGATGGTTTAAAAAATTATATAAAGTTATATTATATCAGTGGTATAAGTAGATAAAAATATAATACAATTTTACATATTTTTTCGTCCGTCCGTCCGATCCGTCTTATGTTGCCCAACTCATCATCGCGGAGAAATTAACATAATTCATTCCGAACGGGCTTCAAACTCACAAAGATCAAATTTGTAGCCAAACACTATCCTTCTACGTAGGCAGAAGGAACCTGGGAACCTAGTGTCTTAAGCACTCCGTTTATGAAGAACTGTAAGCGGAAGGGTCTTAATGTATAAGATCCCTCCGTTTCACACTTTTTGAAGAATTCTCGGAGTATTGAAGCATATATATATATATATATATATATATATATATATAGCTTTCAATCGTTACCAGAGCTTGGAAATGAATATTAAATAATTAAATTCCCCTAATGGGAATCGAACCCATAACTATCCCGTTTACCCACCTCATATTTGTTGATATAATATGTAAACATAGTAGAAACATTTGAATAAATTCCTAAGTTATCAAGAGAGTAAATATCATACAAAAGAGTAAAAGCTGTTATTTATTTTTAACTTTTCTGCTTCCACTTCCAACTTTTTAATACATTATTTATGAGAACAACCCCTGTATTTATCAAAAACAAATTACTATCAATTTATTTATTGAAAATCCTGTTAATTTCTGATTCCACTTTCCGCACATTTTACTACGAAACAATTTTAAATGAAACAATTAAATAACTTGTTGAAACCAAAACCTATTAAACCTTCAATTTCAATTAATATAAGAAAATATAATAATTTCGTGGAATAATAATCTAATAGGCCAATGTC
Organism: Heliconius nattereri; assembly: GCA_013403645.1. NCBI lineage: Eukaryota > Metazoa > Arthropoda > Insecta > Lepidoptera > Nymphalidae > Heliconius > Heliconius nattereri. The sequence goes on from JAAIXI010000240.1 coordinate 315,462, forward strand.
ACACTGTGAAATTTATTATTTTCATCATCTTTCTTGAACGGGTAACAAGGCATAGTTCGGCGTTGAGTTCCACCACTCAACACGCAATGCCTGGAAAACTAAGCAGAAAACGTAGAACCAATCCTGTCACTAGGTTTCTTGCTTTTAGCAGGGTCTAAATACATAATAGGAAAACAGAATGATATAAAAAAATCGACGCCTAAACTCTTCTTTACAAAGCCGCTATAATACCTGACAAAGTAAAAAAAAAATGCTAAATGAAAAATTGCCTGCAAAATCACACAGTAGCCGTTAACAGGCCTCGAGGGGGCAATAGTACAAAAAACGGTTGCACATAGAATTCGTAGTATTGAGATAGTAGCGTTTTCCTTTATTGCTCTATACAGTGGATTTTGACGCTTTGTTTCCTATTATTATACCAAAGAAGTTGGTATTCGGTATTTATTTTGTGAATGGAATAACATTTTTCTTAGATTAATGTTTCTGGTTGTAAAAATATATTTTTTTAACAATTGTATTGGATGTTTTCCTAAACAAATATATTTCTTATTTATAAAGAAAGTAGTACTCTTAGTTCTTCTACTAGTGTATTTATTATTTTACGATTCGTTGTAGACTGAGGAGGCATTTATCAGTTGACATAATTATTTTATCAAACTACCGCCAGCGATTTTTTAATAATCTCACGTATTGCCCTGGATTCTTACAGAATAAGCTGATTATTATTAACCCTGGTGTGGTGGATTTGAGACTTCAAAGTTTTTATAAGCGGGTTCCAGGTGGTAGAAAATTTCCAACCATTAGGATGCTTGAAATGAATATATTAATAAATAATTATTCATTTCCTGAGTGGGAATCTCACCTACAACCGTCACGTTTACAGTTAATCACTTTTGCCCCTGAAAGAATATGGCTTCATAAAATGAATAAAATGCATAAAATAAATGAATTTAACGTTATTGTCCAAAATTGTGATTAAAAATATATCTTGATAAGATTTAACATATTAAATCCCACACATGTAACGTAACGAGCTTTACGTACAATGTATGTAATATGTATGTAGCTCCAACATATAATTTGGAAAAATTCCAAATGAAATTACTGGTTTTTATCCCGCGCATCCTTTCTGTGATTATCTTAATTTTCATATTAATTTGCATATTTATTAAGTTTTTTTTTTTTGCATATTTCCTCCTCCACTCCATAATGTGGACCAGGCAGCGAAAATTTTATGATGCATTACTCCATTCTCGTCATAAAATAATTAATATTATATTAAAGTTATGAGGGATACAGCGTGAAGTTAAATTAAGCTCTAATTATACGAGTTTTTTTTCCATCTTTTAAGAAAGGAACCAGGGTCTCTTGAAAACCGTCCAACGCTCTCACAAATATGCCGAACGGTTAATGTACTCTTATAACTATTTGTAACATCATTTTCAGGTTTCGAAGGTACCCATATTATGATATTCATAGGTTTTGGATTTTTGATGACGTTTTTGAAGAAATATTGCTACAGTGCATTAGGATTTAACTGGTTTCTGGCCGCACTGGTGATACAATGGGCGCTACTTTGTCAATCTTTCTACCATATGAAAAATAACACTATATATGTCACCAAAAAGACTATACTGGGTAAGTCCGTTTGTATATATTTGATGCTATAGAGTATGCATAATGTCGACATTAAATGTATAAACATTCTGAAATGTATTTACTAATTTAGAGAATAATTTTTATTTCAATTATTTCTTTTAGTAACAATATTTTAAAAGGAATAAACAAAAATATAATCTTCTTACATTTTCTTAAGCCAAGTCAGTAGTGCGCAAGAAAGATTACCATGCTTCCGAGTACTAAGAAATTCAGATTTCATTATTTCGTTTTAAGAGAGTCTTCTTATTAGACATTTCACTAAATATTTAAACTAAAAAAACCTAATTAGTATGCTAGACTAAGTGCTCTAAGTGCTATAGAATATGCTCGGAGCTATAATTTATATGAGCCTAAACTCAAGGGACTTTGAAGAGTTCTCGCATGCAGTCCCTGGCTCCATTATCAGACCAGCGATGTCTCATCGAACTGGTCGCCATTATAATAATTGTATTATTTTTTATTTTTTTAATTAATTACTTTTTTTATAATTATTATAAGTGGGTCAAATCCCGTTTCTAAGATTTCGTACATGGTTTATATAATTTACATGTCTTAACTAACGTAACGTGTTTTAACATTAGGTTCCCTTTGCCTACCCTGCTGTACGCGGGATGCCGCGTGAAGGAGATTTTTTTTATTGAGTTTTTTTACAATAATTACAAATTTCAAATACAGTTTCCTAGATTGTATTAAATAGTTTTCTATCAGCCTACTAAAATTGTACAAAAAATTATAACCTAAAATACAAAAATACTGCAGAAATTGAACCTAGAACGCTAAAAGTTACATAACTCAATATTTCTGTACGCCACCGCTAACATTATCATAATATATCTCCATGAGAGATATGAAGAACGTATAAAACCTCCACTTGAGTAAATATTCTTCTTTGGAAGTGTTATAATAAAGCTCTTGGCAATCTTAGCACCAATTTTTCAAGGAACCCACAGTAAGGTAATGTGGTCGTACGGGAGGATCAAAATTACCGAAGATTGGTTTTCTTTGAAATATTCTCAGGTAAAAACCTGAGTATAATTCAAAGAAAAGTAGCAGTATCCTTTTGGATACTGCTACTTTTTTTGTATATATTATATAGGTAATGGTGATAAAAAATAGGAGGATGGGGGTGTTTTTGATTCTAAAAAAATGTAATATAGGAAAAAAATAAATTTATATTTTGTCTTGTCTCCCCATTAAAATATTAGTATCAGCTAAAAGCTATATAAGACTAAAACATAATTTTATTATTCCAATGATGGTTGTGTGGAAAAATACTTTAAAATATTCCACTACATTGACCTTTAAGCTATGTATAAAACACAAAAAAATAAATCCATACTTTAAAAGAGTTATTCAACTACTATTTATCGTTGTTTCAAACAGTTCAGTAAACAAGTATGTTTTATATATTTTCAGCATTTAGCTTACGAATTTTAAACAAAGGTAACTTGTGAGCAAAATTAAATAAAAGCTTATAGGATTATAGAAATATTTGCTGCTAAAAGTGTGTGTTTTGTTCATGTGTTTTACTTTACGAAAGCTTAAGATTCAAATTCAGTCTAAAAATATTTTTAATAAATGTAACATATAATGTGAAAAGTGTGAGTGAGTATTTCAACACTATTTTCCAATTTCTACCTTTCCTAACAAATGGGAATATATATCGAAAAACTCAATATATAGTTACAGTAAAGTAAAGGAAGAAACAACACTAAAAACTTAATAAAATGAGTTCAGCAAAACTAGTCGTAATAAAACGTTTACTTTATAACGCTCTAAGTATTTCCTTACAGAAATAAAGTGCATTCGCTGAACCGTTTCCTGGACTACAACGGTCTTGAAGTATCTTAAGCCAGAGATTACTTCTACTATCTAACAAGAACAAATATTTACTCATTTTAATTTGCTAAAAATACAAGGCAGGATTTAAAATCTTAAACCTCCCTGAGATCCACAGCTGTTTACCTTTTTTAGGCTTTTAGTAATCACTTTTTTAATACTTAATTTTCGAAATGAATATTTTCACCTTACAAGGCTGTGCTGCTTATAGTTATATAGTTTTACCGTTCAGACAAATAAATGAATTTATAGATACGACGTTCTAATGAAATTAAATTATGAATATTTTTTTTCCAGCTATATAGCTTTACGTAGGCAAAGAAAACCTAGTGTTAAGACACTCTGCAGAAAATTCTGGAGGTATTGCATGTTGATCCATTGTCATCATCGGACATGATCTTCGGAGGGCCCTTATGCTTTCACGTAAACTTCCTCCAGTCTTAAATACCGACTTCTTAAACAGCGAAATAACTGAAGTCCCCTCCTGCCTCTCTTCCCACTCATTTATTTACATTTTAAATATAAACTTAGCAGGATTCGAACTTGTAATTTCAATATAATATTCTATATTCATAACATTTTCACCAGAGGCCGATATAATGTCAGCGACGGTGCTTATAACTTTTGGTGCTGTACTCGGACTGGCCAGCGGGTTACAATTGCTGTTCATATCGATAATCGAAGTAGCTGTCGCCTGTCTAAACTTTTGGGTTGTGGAGCATATATTCAAGGTAGGTAGCTCATTAATTATGACGTTGCGTAGAACTCAGCGGAAAATGGGTAACCGAAGGTTCATAATGAGAACGGCTCCTCTGCCTATTATCTATTACCTATCTCGATTTTAATACTCTATTATTCCATACAAAATGCTTCCTAATATAATAAATAAAATAACTATGCTAATAGCACAACTTAGTAATACATACTCGTATATTTCAGGCAGCCGATGTGGGCGGTTCCATAGCTATTCACGCTTTTGGAGCGTACTTTGGTCTTGGAGTTAGTTGGGCCATAAAACCGAGGAAAGCTGAAGCCCCGGCCACGCCAACTGTTCCAACCGTAGATCTGAGTGGCCCGTCTTATGTTTCTGATACTACTGCTATGATTGGTAAGTAATTAACTTTATAATTGTTTAAAATATAATTAGTTTGTAGAGTTTGAAATTGTCATGGTAGGTACAATGTAAAGAGTGTGAGGGTAACGCGGCGGTGGTGGATTCTATTTTCACTAGAGAAAAATATTATATACTTATATTTTCATATCTTCGCTCGGGTACTAAAGCAAAAAAGCGCAGCGTTGAATTCCGCCACTCAATAAGTAATGCCTCGAAACTACGGCGATAAGTTGGGAACGGTGCATCTTAAAACTATGTTTCCGCTGCCTACCCTGCTATAAGCGGGATAAATTAAGTATATTTATTTGATTTGAGTTTCTATAAAGAAAAATATAAAATAACTTGAAGACTTGTCCAATGTCCAATGAGTCTATGGAATTATTTATATAAATAACTTGAATTTTAACCGTTGCTCGTTGTAAGTTTATATGTATTGATAATACAAAATACTTGAACTAAAGGAAGATAAATTCGATCTGAACGGGGTCGTTGCATCGTGACGCAGGTGCGCAAGCTCCTATCCCACTCGGGGGAATGAAATATTTGATATTTTAATTTTCACGTACTGGTCACGAGACGTTAAGCTCCGCCATATAACCCGAAATATCTCGAGAACTCACAGAAAAGTAAAATACGGAATTGTCTTGATGCTAACGGAGTGTTTTAGTCCTAGGTTCCCAGGTTCCTTTTGCCAGCTATGTGTGGAATACAGCGAGAATCTAAAAAATGTATAAATCCGATTTAATGTATCTTGATGCATATTATTAAGGTAATTTTCCCCCTATCCTCCTTTTCGAAAACTTGATAAAACCCAATGCTGAGTTTTGTCTTAACAGACCGTAAAAAATTGAACATTATAAAAAATACTTTTCATAATAGCAAATGAACCTGCAACCCTCGAGATTTACTTCTAATACATTGAGATACGACACGAGAATACGTCATGTAAGATTCAATTTTTCCTTTACTGTACAAAATCCATCACCTTTTACGTTATATTAATTTCGTTTTCAAGAGCTCATCTAAATCCTGTCGCAAAAGTGCCAGATGTGGTAATATTTCGGTCGTACATCTTTGACAGGTTCAATATTCCTGTGGATATATTGGCCATCCTTCAACTCTGGATTGACGACTACAAACAGCGAATACCAGAGGGCAGTTGTCAATACATATCTGTCACTGGCAGCAGCCACTGTAAGCCCAAATTTCACTTTTAATTAAAAAAAAAAAGAAATGCTTAATTAGGTTTTTGGGTTAATTTTAAACGCTTAAAACATGTGTTTATTTCTCTGTGAAGACGACAGGTTGGACAATGGGTAAAGGGATTCTCTTAACACTAAATTCCCTCTGCAGGATACAACGTGAAGCTGAAAAAAAAAACATTAACATTACAGGTAACAACATTCGTACTATCATCCACATTCAGCGAACACAACGGTAAATTAGACATGGTGCATGTACAGAATTCCACACTAGCTGGTGGTGTTGCTGTAGGCTCAGTGTGCAATATGATGATAGGACCAGGTGGTGCTATAGCTGTAGGGATTACCGCTGGTATCATAAGTGTGTTGGGATATAGATTTTTGACGGTTAGTATCTATTATAATTATCTTTTAACTCGTGTATTTATATATATATATATATATATATATATATATATATATAATAGAACCAACCAGGCCAGTGGCAAGGCCAGGCATGGTGCAAGGAAATGAAATATTTGATATATAAGCCTCAGTATTTTATAGTATCATAAAGTAAACTAATTTAATATATACCATGCCTGCATACATATAAAAAAATACTTGTAAAATAGAAATATTTTTAGGTAGGTAGGTATAATATATTTAGATACCCTAAAAAATCGCCATAGGTAAACAAGCATGCCACATTCGGGTCTTATATCGGTATAGTGAATTATTTGTGACCACTCCGCCGTATTGCACAAAAAATATAGGCTACATCAGACTATATTGGACTATACGGTGAGTGGATTAACTAACAAATAAAATTTAATAACGCTTTTAAAATTGTATGGATTGTACTAAAAAAAACATACATTTTTACCTGCAAAAGCGAAATATCGGGTTAAATATGATTTAGTCGGTATAACTTTCTAGTAGTAACGTTGTTATTGGATAGTAATTCAATTATTTATGTTGGTTTACGTTAAATGGTGATATACTCGTAGATATAGATAAATAATATTAAATTGTACGAACCCTTATCGCTTATTTAAGTAATTGATCAAATAAGATAGAAAAAATAAAAAAATACTATATTATAAAAGGATTCATTGTTTGTATAGTACATACAGAGACATTATGTACGAGACTACACAGAAGAAGAAGAATGAATCAAAGAAAAAGCACAAAAATAACTATTTATATGTCAATTAACACTTCTAAATCACTATTTTACCACATCCTCACCGTGGATAGACATTTGTCACGTAATTACGGATTTATAGCAATATATTGTGCACATTTGATAGGGCAAATTCCATATAATATATAATAAGGGTTTGTAGGAGAGCACTAAGAGAATATTTCCTTAAACACCTACTACAACGGGATAAAATAAAAATGTCTATTTTTTACTCCAAGCAAACGAAATCGCGGGCTTCAGCTTGTGTCAATATAACACAGTTCCTAGGAAAAATAATAATAGTTACATTATTTTTATATTACTCAACTCCTTTGCTCCTATATTCATTAATCATATACTAATATTTATATATTTTCAGCCACTATTAACTAAAATAGGTATACCGGACACCTGCGGCGTGAATAATTTGCACGGAATGCCTGGAATATACTCGGGTCTACTATCAGTATTATTTGCTGCTTTGGCTGTTAAAGACGAGTATGGGCCCGAACTTGGTATTGTCTTTGAGGGTATTGGTGAAGTAAGTATTTTGTGTCTTTTTTAGCTTCAGATTTTTTTTTTATTTGTCATATTTTTGATTTTCCAATTAAGGGAATGACTCGATATGACTTTTCATTTTTTCGCTCTGGTAAAAAAATGAAGAGCGGCTTAGAGTTCTGACACTCAAGACGGAATATCTTGAAAATTGGGAACTTGAAACTGTGGAACTAATTATCCCTAAGGATAGGAAGGATAAGGAAGACGCCTTACATATGTATGTACCTATACTGGAGCAGGAAAATGAAAATAATTTAAATATAATATTTACACCGTGTGGGAACCAACAACCGTTGCATTACAGACAGATGTTGTCTCAAAATACTATTTAACAAATATTTAATTCATTTTGTTTTTAGTTCAGCTTTGTAATGATATATTTATTTTTAAGGACGCTGAAATGACTATGGGGAAGCAAGCACTTAATCAGCTTTTTGCTCTACTTGTTACTCTTGTTTTATCGATTGGTGGGGGTATTATAACCGGTAAGTTCCTTTTTAACTATATTACAAAATATATCACGCACTTAGCTGGATAGTCAATCAAAGAGAAACAAGGCAAAATAAAGAGAATTGGGACACCTACTGTTAAGAAACTAGCGGCGAACGAGAGAGAGAACGCTCTATTAAGTAGAGTGGCAGAATTCAACGCCGCAATTTGACTTGCTCCAGTCAGACTATTCTACTTCGTCTACTACATTATTTAGCGTCATCCAATCATCCTTTAACGATATAAAAAATAATAAGTGAAGCAATAAATCACCTAGTTCGGCTTTTTGGACAGCGTTTGAAGTTATTAAAGTTAACGAAATTGCTCTCTGTATAACAAAATATTTTTTTTATGTTTCGGCGTTTTGTAAGTTCAAGGTAGTGAGATAATCTGATTAGCGTTGTTTCAAAGTTTTAATTAAGATACAAGTAAAATGAAAAATATAGAGATAAGTATTGTATATGAAAAATAGATTATTACTTTTTGAGACTGGCAGGGTTTCTTGATAATAACAACGATAACAATTGAGAAAAAAAAATCATCCCCTAGTCTTAAGATTAAATAACTTTTAAAGCAAATGATCGTAACTCACCCCCAGGCACAATCTCGTCAATTGTTTTCAGATATCTCGTAGTAGATATCGTCTCATCATCGTTACTTCTAGAGTCTACTAGGGTTTACGGTAGAATTATAGTTAACTTTTATTTGCTCTCGTACGTTGAAATGTTATTTAGCTTAACATTATTTATGTTTCTTTTTTTCTGATTATTTTTGTTTCTGTTTGATTAAATTTTAATAATAATATAAAAAAAATATTGGTTACAGGTTTCATCGCCAAGATTCCATTGTTCGAGCCGCTGAAGGAGCATGAGAAATACAACGATGAAGTTAACTGGGTGCTGCCTTAAATATGGACTATTACTATTTAATACATGAACAACATTATAATAAGTTTAAGTTTTCGTATGAACTAACAGATACTCATGAGCCTTGTCTGGTTAAGAAAAATAATACTAAAAAATAATGTTGCCGACTACAAATTTACATATAAAATATACATATAATTTTATACAAATAACATTATATATTTTATAATAAATTTATTTTTAGTAAGGCACTATTATATTAATAATTCATGGTTATAAAATTATTATTTTTAATTCTATTTGTGATTTCATTATACCTGATGAGATGACGCCCTACGCACATCACGGCAGAGAGAAGTAAACACTCTCAATTCCCTAGTTTCAGGCAGAATTAACTGAAAAATTGAATGAAAAGCTAAGATCGGAGTGTCTTAATACTATGTTCCCCCTGATTATCCGTCTGTACGGGTAAAAGCTTAAACCTGTGAAATGAAAATTGTATCAAATCGTTCCATTCCATTATTCTCACAAACCATAGTATTACAAAATCACAGCCGCACATGGTGCCCAAAATGTACGGAAATGTTCCCAAAATCCGCAACGCAATATTACACTTCAATTTTTACACAGTAACACCTGTTCATTTGCAACGACTTTCTGAAACAGGAAATATAGTTGAAAATCCCGTGAATTTCAAATGTTTCACCATTTCTCTTCACTCCGAACGACTAAAAATAATGTAAGCCCAGGATAATATATCGACAACATTGTATGTAAATAAGATTATAGAAATAACAGCTTTTTAACACCAGCGTTGGAATGGTTGCACTTTATAGTGACTTTTTATATGATGACGAAGTTTTATGTTATTTCTTTGTTTGCAATGTGCTTTCTGTTTCGGTTTTTGTTGTAGTTTATATATGCATTTATGTATGTGTAATTCAAAATCTGCCTTTTTTAGCTTCACGTTGTATTTTGGCATAGAGAGGTGGAAGGAAACCTGGGATCTCATCAGAGTTAAGACACTACGTTTCCAATAAGACACTACCTTTTACCACTTTCCTCGGTATTGCCAAAGTATTGTTTGGTGAAAGGTGATAATCAACGCTGCGCTTCGCCTCATTACCAGAGCGAAGAATTTCAATTTTAAATATTTAACACGTCTACAGTCGCAAATCATTACAATCCACATCCACATACAAACTTCATTTTAACGAACGGATTTTTTAAAGATTTTCTTTGCCTATCTTGCTATGTGGTAAAAAAGCTTGAAGGTCCATAGTGAAAATACATAGTTTATTAATAAATTTTATACATTTTTATTAACTAAAAAACTCAAAATAAGTCCACGCAGCTCTAAGTCCAAACAACGAATATATGGTGGAGTATAAAGAATAACTTAAATTGTCTGTCCGTACTTCATAAATTATGATAATTGTAGGTACAGATGACTCAGGGTATTTTTTTTAAAGTAAACATTTTTTCTTTTGTTGAATAAATTGTGCATTTACTGACATTTCATGGGTAAGAAAAATAATATCAGTGTCAGAGTTTCCTGGTTTAGAATGAACCTATGGCTTTCCTGGCAGTAAATGGATATCTCCACTCATGGAAATCTACAACCTCAGAAGATTGCAAATGTGTCCAGCTTTGAAGGTGAAGGTGCATACACGACCCTTTTTTCAAGCGTCCTCCTAAAATCTTCATTTTACCGCTCAGGGAACACCTAAGGAGAAAGATAATTTCATCACCGCAATTGCATGTATACGGAAATAATTATCTTAAAGTATTTTTCTTTAGAATGATACGATCAATTCAAATAATTTGATAGCTAAAAGATAATAAGGTATTTATAATATATATAACTGGAGAATCAACTAGAGATTCTCCAGTTTGGCTAAGCATAATAGAGCGTCGAGAAACTTCGCTTAGTAGAAGGTGCCTTTGAATAAGCAATGTGACATAATTATCTCAGTTTCCCTCGCACTTTTGTAAAACGTAATATTTCTATAACAGGAAGAAATATATAATAATACTCGTATATATTTGATGTCAGTTTATAAAAAATACATATTAAATTATTAAAAGTAATATTAGTATAATATTTAAAAAAGCCAAATATTTTTCTTTAATTTTTTTATTGTGGCCGTCGTACCGTAGAGGCACAAGGGTACAACGTGACGCTTGTGGGTTGGATGTCCACTATTATTAGTAATATTGTCGTTTCTTTGCATCAAGGCAAAGCCCAGCGTTGAGTTCCGTCACTCAACACGCAATGCCTCGAAGAATTCGACGAACAGTGAGGAACGGAGTGTCCTAACACGATGTGAAGGGGAAGACATAGCGTGAAACTAATTTTAATTTTTCTTTATTTTTATTTTTCAATATAAAGAACTTATAAACCTTGTATATTGTCGTTTGAATAAATTCACAAACACAACTAGTGTAAAATTGTCCCGTCACATTTCTGACATCGTTCCGCGTGGGTTCAGTGAAGCTCGTGCAGCAATCAATCACCTATCACTCAAGGACAGGTGTCAATCTTGTCACGACCAACTTTACTGATCACCAATTATTTTAAGCACAGTTTTCAATATATATATATATATAATATTTGAAATGTTATTTCCATAATTAAGTCTGTACGTATCAATATTAAGGTCGGCGTGACGCAACGGCACGGCATATTACTGTAAACGTAACGGATGTGGTTTCGATTCCCACTCTAGAAAGAAAACCAAGCGTGATGATGAGTTCATGGTCACGCAATATCGTGAGAATTAGGTATAAAGTGGAGAGCGGAGTGCCTTAATATATCATTTTGTAATCTAAAGTTAAAAATAAATAATTTAATTTTGAACTGTGTAAATATTTTGAAACTATCTTAAAAATGTACATCCCTTATTCTACTATTTTGTTTATTCTGCTGTGTAATATAAACCCTTATTTATTTACTTTCTTCACTAATTAGAAACTTTATACTCTTCCTGCCCAAGAACCAATATTGTACCAGCACGCTGATATTGATCCAAGCCCAGCCTGAGTGATACTCATTATGGCCACTCAATTATTAGGCATCAGCTTTGTTCTCAAATGGAATAAGCGATAGTAACGGCTAATGTTAGTACTAGTTTACTTGTATCTGTAGATTAAAGAAGATAATCACATTTGGTTATTAGATTTTGATCCATATGTTACCTATTTTCATATTCTCACTCAGATAGACGAAGCGCGGCGTTGGGTTCCGCCACTTCCGCCACAATAAGCAACGTCTTGAAAATGTGGGGAAAAGATTCTCTGAACTCTATGTTCCCTCTTATTATAGAGTATTCTATGGATTTTTTATTGTCTGTATTTATAATTATTATCGCAGTTGAACGCGGAAATGTTTGTAATGTTTGTACTTATACAATAAATTTAGAAAATAAATAGGCAATTATTTTTTGTTGAGTTTTTTTTAGCTTCAAGTAGTATCTGGGACATAACGAGGAAGGCATCTTGAGTGGTGGAATTTAAAGCCACCATTATTGATTTTGCTTAAAATATAATGCATTTATTATCATAAGCAAGTCAAACATAAGCTTCGATGTTCATTATTATATATGTAAGTATTTAGAAATTCCAACATGCAAATCCCTTTGCACTTTCACGAAGCCATCTACATATGGTATGCTGGTATAGCATATATTACAAACAGCGCTTCTATTGCTTTAATGTAAACATTTAGATAACTGAGACCAGTTGTAGCTCAGGGGTATAAGGCTGGGCTTGTAAATGCAACAAATGCGGGCTCAACACCCATTCGAGGAATAATATTTCATATTCTCATTTCTTCGCCCTGGTGTTGAGGAAAAACGACAAAAATTGTCTTAATGGGAACGGAGTATCTTAACATTCCATAGTATTACAATGTTCACGATGAACAGTGAACAGGTTAGAATCGTAGATCGTTTTGACAAAAAAGAATGCTCTATTATAAAAAATATTTAAATATTTTATTATAATTCTATTAGATTTTGTTGATTTTATTATTATTATTTATTTTATAGATACGTATAAATATTGCGATACATTTATAATTATAAGACAACGACCTAAAACTTTTCAAGCATCAAAATATCATGAAATACGTTGCCGCGGTGACAGTAAAATAATGGCAGCATCGAGGCAGATCTCATGATGGAGCCAGGACCTGAATAGTTAATAGTACAACACTTAATGTTAAGCTCATACAATTTATAGCTCCGAGCACCTTTTATAGCATTTCTAGCACTGTTGTGTATACTTTATAAAAGCGTGTTTTTCTTTCCATTTTATAAAGAAAAAACTTTTTAAAATAACTCCAATAATATAATCAACACCACACAAATCTCTTAATATCTATTTAGTGAGCAAAACAAATGGAAAATTAATTGGAGTACCTTTCGACCTACAAAGCTAAAGGTGCAAGGATCCGTATAAAAAGCCAATTTACTTCAACCGATACTTGCGTGGGGATATTTTTAGAGATCCCCATGATAATAATGAACTGATTATTGTGATAATATATATTTTATATCAAAATTTAAACTGTTTAATTACTATTTAAATATCACAATTTAAATTTTTGAGCTTGGCATAGAAGACTATAAGAGTATAGAACGTTTTAAGATACTTTGTTCTCTCTTTGAATTGAGATGCGGAAAATTGACGCATTTTTCTTCTTAAATATTTAATTCCCGCGAAAAAGGATTGAACCCACATCCATTATTTTTATGTTAGTAGAAAATTGCGAAAGACATTTTGTACAATAACGTTTTCTTTTTGTAATTGATTGTTAGTAAAAGTAATACTACCTATACTAATAACAGTATTGTCAGAATTCACAGCTAGAATTAATCTAATTATATTGATTGGAGGATATCAAGTGAAACTAGTCCAAATTAATTGATGTGGAATCATGTTTCGTTATTGAGAACTATAAATAAACATTCAGCAGTCGAGAAATTTCAAATACCTTTTAGCTTTGACTCAAGGGGTTTTTCCAAAAGTGTTCAAGATGGCTGTGGTCCATCCAGTCTATAAAAAAGNTATGTACCTACCAATTCTGGAGCCATTGCACATTGAGTGGCGGAACTCAACGCCGCGCTTTATTTCGTCACCACAGCGAATAAATGGATATATAAATGAACATAAATATTTCATGTCCTCAAATTGGATCGAACCTACAACCAGTCACGTTTACAATAAAACTTTGTACTTATGCGCCAGGCCTGACCAATAATAAAAATAATGAAAAAATATCTCAATTGTAATGTAATTTTCAGTTTTTAAGTATATTTTTGACATTTTATAGTTAAAATATTTAGCTAGATGTGAACACTGAACCCTATATTTATAAAAATAATCATATTATTGCCCCTAAGCAGTTTATTTAAAAATATCTTGCGTATATTAGAATAAGCGTCTGCCTATTCTAAAATACGCAATACGCGTTCTCTCTAGAACCTTAAGTTAAAACACTTCGTTCTTCACTTTACGCCTGATTCCAAACTAAACGCTGCGCTTTACAAGTAATCTCAAAAATGTATTACTACTTAAAGCTATTATACTATACGGAACCCTTATTCCATACAAAGTAACATGCACACGATATTCTCTTGTATCCAATACAATAACATGAAATATTCATAGAAGAATGTTACCGAGGTGTTCGTTTTATTAGCATTTAGAACTTTTCTAATGCGAGCATTCTTTAGTACTTAGCCTCGTGTTAGTTTATTTATGCCTGTACGTTAACACTTTATGAAAAATGTGTTGTTTACTGGAAAAAATGTTTTTATATATTTTTTTACTTTGGAGTAGGTATATTAGTTTTATGCTATATTCCGCAAATAGCTAGGTAGAATAGGGCCAGGGAGCCCAGTGTGGACGACAGTAGAACCGAATTTTCGAGAAATCGCTTTTTGAGTGGCGTAACTCAACGCCTAATATTCTATTATGTACATAGACTGAAGGAACCTGGGAACCTTACTCACTTTTAGCCGAATTCTCGAGACATTGTGTGTTGAGTGGTGGAACTCAACGCCGAGGAAATGGAAATATGAAATATTTCATTCCCTCGAGTGAGCATAGAAACCACAATCGTCACGTTTTCAGTGACATCCTTACGCCTCCGGGCCACGACGGCGTCGATATATTTTATCTTCTTCCTCCTGGCCT
Source organism: Heliconius nattereri (assembly GCA_013403645.1). Classification (NCBI taxonomy): domain Eukaryota; kingdom Metazoa; phylum Arthropoda; class Insecta; order Lepidoptera; family Nymphalidae; genus Heliconius; species Heliconius nattereri. Next base: position 330,555 of record JAAIXI010000240.1, read on the forward strand.
CCTGGTCTGCCTTCCTACTCAACCTACTCCACTTTGCATGATCTTTTGCGTCCTCGGTGGTTAGGCCATTGGCTCTCATGTCCTGCATCACGACATCCAACCAGCGCTTCCTTGGGCGTCCGGGAGGTCGCGCCCCAGGAACTGGTATAGCAAGGCACTTGCGTCCGACATAGTTCTTAGGCCGGCGCGTAACGTGGCCAAACCATCTCAAGCGACGCTCTTGGAGCTTATCCGCTACGTCACGGACCCCAAGACTACCTCGAATGAATGTGTTGCGTATGCGGTCAGACCGCGTTACGCCGCACATCCACCTCAGCATCTTCATTTCCGTGACGTGAAGCTCCTGAGTGTGCCGAGATAGTGCTGGCCAACATTCGCTGCCGTATAAAAGAACCGGTCGGACGATGCTCTTGTATATCAGCCCCTTGAGCTTGGGCGGTATTCTGCGGTCGCAGACCACACCAGTGACCTCCCGCCATTTGGCCCAGGCAGCGCTTATCCGGCCATGGACATCGTGGTCGATGCCTCCAGACTCGTGCATAACGGATCCAAGGTACCTGAACTTCTCCGACTTAACGGCTGGTTCAGGACCTATAAGGATGGTGCTCGAGTCCCGGTTCCCGCAGGCCATGTACTCTGTCTTCGACACATTTAGTTTAAGGCCGCCGTTCTCAAGCGTACCCTTCCAGAGGTTCACTTTACGCTCCAGCGTCAGTCGGTTCTCGGCAATGAGTGCTATGTCGTCGGCATACATCATCAGCCATGGAGGCTGGTCCTGGATGTGAGCCGAGACAGTATCGAGCACTACATTGAACAAGAACGGACTAAGAGCCGAGCCCTGGTGAACCCCCACTGTAATCGGGAAGGGTCTAGTGTCGCCAACAGCAGTCCTAACCATAGAAGCGGAATCGTGGTACATGCCTCTGATAATCTCAATATAGGCCTCAGGGATCCCTTTGGATCGCAATGCCCACCAGATACACTGACGAGGCACACAGTCAAAGGCCTTCTGCAGATCTAAAAAGGCCACGTGCAGAGCTCTCCTTTTTTCCCTGTATGCCTCCATCAAAGTTCTGAGGGCGAAAATGGCGTCCATGGTGCCCGATCCTGGCTGAAATCCATATTGAGACTCAGAGACAGTACACTCTCGGCGGAGCCTGAGGTCGATCATGCGCTCGAAGAGCTTCATGGTATGACTCATAAGCTTAATGCCCCTATAACTACCACAATCTTGAACACTGCCCCTTCCCTTGTAAATAGGGGTAATAAAGCTAAGCCGCCACTGATGCGGCATCTTACCAGTGTTCAAGAAATGGTTAAAAAGGTCAGTAAGCATGAGCACACCAAGAGAGCCCAACAATTTCCACGCTTCGATCGGAATGTTGTCAGGTCCCACCTCTTTTCCGTTCTTCATGCGTCGAAGGCAATTACGTGTTTCGTCAAGGGTTATTGGGCCAATAAATCCGAGGTTAGGCGGTGGGTCGCGATGAAGACTGCATGGGTGCTGAGTATTCAGCAACTCCTGGAAGTAGCTTCTCCACCTCTCCTTCACAGAGGCATGACTACAGAGCAGCGTGCCCTGGGAATCCCTGACGCAAAAACATTTTGCGATATCTTGCGTCACTTTATCCCGCGAACGTGCCAGTTTGTAAATGAGCTTTTGCCCCTCCACAGATTCTCATACATAAAAGTTTATCATCCAATGGTGACAAACTCTAATAAGTAGTCTATTTGAGTTGAGTGGGACCCGCACTTATACGTGATAAGGTGCTGAGAATTCTTTTGGAAGAACGTATTCAGATCAGACGCAATACAGGTTCTCAGAATGTTTTCTCCCTCTGCATTGCGAAGACGATAGAAGATATTCCACGTTGCAAAGCGGATTTTCCGTCTGGGTACTTGCATCTTTAACCGTGCCCGTACTTGATACGGTAGCTCTTGCCCAATTGTCGCAGGTGAAGGGCGATGTGCCTGCGCGTCGTTTTGTGGCGACGCCCTAGCCGTACCCAGTCTGTACTTGGTTCGTTTCATAATATGGCGGTTTGCGGTTTTCGTGGAGCGACTGCCGTCTGACCTCCAAAAACCCCTTTGTGGGGAAAAACCGAGTGGAGAGGAAAATAGAAGGGGGTAGGATAGATAAAGGAAGGAGGGAGCTGAAGGAAGGAGGAGGAGAGCGGGGAGGAAGGACACTATTCTTACGGAATGGATGAGGATATAAGAGTGGCGGTTTGAGGATCCGGGGTCGCGTACCCGTATGCCCACAAACCAATATCGGACAGATATTAGTCTGGACACCCTCTGGAATAAAATATCGTCGAGATATTTTATATTATATTATTACTCGACGGAAAGTGGGCAACGGAGTGTCTTAACACTAGATTCCGTTTGCACACCTTGCTATATGCTAGATACAGTATGAAGCTTATTATAAATATGCTAAAAAAATATAATAATAACCCAATTTCACAAAACACGAATAACATCGATTGTCCTATTAAAGTGTTACGAAAGTTGTCGTAAAAAATGCTTTAGCATCATTCAAAGGCAAACAATGCCTTTTGTAATAAGAAACACAGTACAGAATAATTCCGAAGAGTTTCCATTGAAACTGGCACGTGTCCCATATCGACGTATCTATAAAGCTATTATGCAAATATCTGAGTAGGCAGCTCGCGGGCTCATTTAAAGGGTATGCAGTAACAACGTAGTGTTAAAGCTCTCCCTTTCTCCGTTTTTGTCTTATTATTTATTTATTTCATTGCTGCCTTTTGTCTAGACATTAATAAAAATATTTTTATCACGCTGTATCCTGCATATAGCATAGTAGGCAGAGGGAGTTTTGTGTATTGTATTCTGTCTTCACTCTCCGCTCTGATTTCAAAAGTAATTCATATAGAGAGATAGAGAAATTTATTTAGATAGACGCCGTGCACATAAATATTGAACCTATGTCATCGTTTGTAGAGCTTAGATACTGCAATAATAAGGCTCAATAGACATCTCTACAAATACCACACTCAACAGATTTTTTACATGAATATATCCTAACAAAAATATTTTATGCTAAGTATCCCTTTACCCACATCAGGACCATATGGAGAGGAAAGCGCAAAAATTATGACACTCTTAGGCTTAATTACTTGAGCTTATTGAGCCCTTAATTAAACCTAACCCTACATTGGTAACTATAAGTGTAGGATATCCTTATATATTTTAATGTCCATTGCTTGCTATAGTCCACTACTATTGGTGCAGTGGTCTGGCTGTACGACAAGCGGGAACCTAGTGTAAAGACGTTCCGCTCCCTATTTTCCGCCTAATTTTCCAGACATTTCGTGTTGAATGGCGGAACTGAACACCGCGTTTTTGCCTTGATACCAGAACAAAGAAATAAAAATATTAACAAATAACCATTCAAACCCCCCAAAGGAGTATCGAGTCCACTAATGTCGCGTTACATTCACACGATGGTAAACTACACTTTAGTTATCTTCTTATTTTATTTGGTACTGCTCGCAAAAATTTACCTATTTAATATAGAAAAATGTTTAATTATTTCATAGAGTCGATATCTATGTACGCACGAAAGGAAAACTTCAGGTTCTTTTTCTAATATTAAGAATATCCTTTAGTTACTTTTACTTCTTTTGTTGGTTCATATCAATAACTCAGATATTTTTTCTAATAATATGTCTCTACTTATTATTCTTTTTGATTATTTAAGCTTATATTTTATTACTAATTCTATTCAAAACTAAAAATAATTTCCTAAATATATTTAATAAATATTCTTATAGTTCAAACAGGCGTAGCCGCGTCCGGGTCCACTAGTATAATATATAACTTAATTTGTATACCATAGATTGTAAACTATATTATTATACGAATTACGAATTATTAATATTATATTATACCAATGTCATCGTCCTAATGTGGTCTCCACATAGTTTGGTGGTAACCACCAGCGGGGGCGCTGGTTAAACGCAAACTCTCCACTAACTAGTATTGAAATGTTGTTTTGCTTGGTATAAATTAGCGATGAATAAACAAATATGAGTTTATTATGCTATAGTCGACGGTAGTAAGTTCGATTTGGTAAAAATGAAGATTTTGTACCTCCATCAGTTCATAATATTCTAGAAAATTTACTGATTCATTTGACTCATATGTTCTCTGCTATACGTGACACTGGTGATTATATTGTGTCTACCCTACCAAAAACAGGTTATTAAATATATGCATATATTATATATATAGTGTATATATATATTTCAACTAATGAGTTTTCAAAGCAGATCATAATTTAATACAAAATTCAATTTACGGTGTAGGTTATGCAAAGCTTTATGCTTTTTCCAACAGGCATTTAGTTTCCTACTTTTCACTCATTTTTCAGGACATTGCTCAATGGTTGCTTTATAAGCTGAAATGGAAAATTGAAAATTGTTTTAAATATAATCATTACCTGAGACTGTCATGGCACAGGAACACAGGCATGTGACTGTAAAAGCACCAGTTTTATGTCAGATTCCCATTCAGGGGAATGAATTATTAAACATTTTGTGGAAAATGGGGAATGGAAATGTCTCCATGGGCAACGGAATACCTAATCCTGGATTCCCTCTACCTTCCCTGCTATGTGAAAGAAAAAAAAATCAACCCTCAAATAAGGACCAAACCGTAAACTACCGAGTTTACAATTAAACGCTCTCCTACGTCGACAAAATAAATATACAAAAAAAGATTAATTTTTTGTGTTGAATCATTTATTAAATACGCAAATATTATAAATCAATCATCTACTTTCGAGTTTAAGAATGTTAATAATATACTCATTAGATCATATAACAAATAATATTATATCACTATTACTGATAGTGACAGAAGAATTTGCCTCTTTTTCTATTCCATTTGCAACGCTTTTCTTTGTGATTGTGGCCCCGCTCTGCTCTTGACATTTTTCCTTTTAAGAGAATAATGAATGCACTTTTTTCTTATACAATGTACGCTTTTACTTTGTATATTTTTTAGCTTGACATGTGCGTGTGCGTGCCTCAGAGGGAACCAGGGAAATTTATTGTAAAGCCACTACGTTCCGCACTTTCTGCCGAATTCTAGTGGCATTGCGTGTTGAGTGGCAGAACTAAGCGCCGCGCTTTGCCTCGACACCAGAGCGAAGAAATGGAAATATAATCGTATATAAATATTTCACTTCCTCGAGTGGGGATCGAACCCACATCGCTTACACTTACAATCGGACACTGTGCTGCGGACACGATTGCGTTGTTTAATTAATAAAATATAAAATACTCTATTTATATGTTATTTTATATGAAAATGCCACCAAATGCAAATGAAATTTACATAAATAAACGATTCGCCTCAAAGTGATTTCAGATTTAGATTAAAAAGTAATAAAACGGCTGAAAGCTATATTTCAATTTAATTTACTATTCATTTTCGTTATTATGTCACTGAAATATAAATATTTGAAATATATTACACAACAATTTATCGGGGGCTGTTCGCCTGCGCCGTGGCGCGAGGGTTATGAGTTTGATTGCTACTTGGGGGAATATTTTTTAAAATATATAGGTACTAGGTCTGGTAAGGAGTATCTTGATGGAGAACGAAGTAACACTAGGTTCCCAAGTTCCCTCCCCTGCTTACGGGTTACAGCGTGAAGCTAAAAACATCTTCCTACCAACTAGACAATTACGAATGCCAATTAAGCAATATTGACATTACAAATTTTCAGTCGCAAAAAGATTTAAATATATATTTTATTACTGACATTTGGACAAATTGTCAGTGAAATTTTAACGGTTCGAACGGTTGTAGGAATAACTCTCAATTTCCAGCTGAATACTCTCTTTGATGTGCAGAATGCATCAATTTAGCTTGTTATTAAAGTCAGGTGTTATTTGAATAGGACGGACTAAATGTTGGGCAACGTTAGTTTGCATATTCCTTTCCGCTTCAATATAAATGAGAAGCCACTTTAGGTGCTTAGCTGAAATTATGTTTTGTTTGTTATGTTAGTCGAGAAGTGACTTTTTAATATAAAATTTTAATTTATTATTAACTTTCCTTCGCTGTTGTAGACAGATAGAAGTAATTAATAGTGTTATTAGATACACCAAATAGACTTAGCCCTATGCCCTATAATTACAGTCGTTTTGCTGTAACCACTGTACCTGATCCAGAATTATTTCGGGTTCTTAGAATGTCATGTATCATATATATACATATACACATGATTTATATCTACTTGATTAGTGGGGCGAAGCAATAGTTAAAAACTATTGTTCAATTCCCACACGGAGAATAGATATTAGATTCGGAAGAATGGACTGTCTTAACAATAGGTTCCCATGTTCCAGCACTCTCCCCTGCTATGTGCGGAATAAAGAGTGAAGCTACAAAAAATAAAAATAACTACCTAATACAGTAGATATGGCTAGAGGACATAATTCATAAATTACTAGCAAAACATTTTTCTTTCAAGATCACCATAAAAGCAACGGAAGTAGCTTATATAATATAATATTTTGAGATTTAAACCTGCGTCAAAGGGAGATCTACGAAAGGTTCGTTTACTTAGAAATATACGAAGGAGTTTTAAGCCTTTGATCTTCACGTTGAATCTTAATAATTTTGTCCTTTAACTTTAAGTTGAGAGAATTAAAGAATTCGTATGAACAAATTTTGTTTGAAAGTTTATTACTTTGTCTCTATGTACGGGACAAATGAACATCATAAACAATTTTTTCAAAGGAACGGCACTTGTAAACAAGAAATATTTTAGATAAAGAAGGTGTATTATTTTTGTCCATAGCTTTGGGCTATTGGAGGAGTATAAGATGAATGTTGATTGCGAATTGACCTCACTTTAGAATTTATTCGTAACTTGTTCATAGAAAAATAAAGAAAATACTTCAAAGTAATTTTCAACACTTATTTATTTTAGCGTATTATTAGATATTAGAATAGATCATTAAAAGAAGAAATTGTTGGACATTTCAATTTTAATAAGGGAAATGTTTACACAAATGTTTATACAATAAAAAACCTATTGCGCTTATTTATTATATAAATTGTAACTAACATAATTATAGGTACAATTTATAAAAAAAATATGTATAATGTGGCTTTATATACCAAAGCACTGATGGAAAAAAAATCTAAATATCAAAAAAATGTCTAAAATATAAATAATAATAAAAGATAGATTTTTTTATGTCTGTGAACTTAGCAGAGCATTGTCCAGCAGATCAAAAAAAAATTGGAGTTCTCTTCGCATGCACNATGCTCTGCTAAGTTCACAGACATGATTTTTTTGGGCTTAATTTAGACCAAAAATGTTTCCTTAATAGAAGAATATAGAAATTCGATATAAGATTTTAACAGAACGATATTTGAACTAGTGCCTATTGGATGTTGTCCAAGTTATTTTACAGACTATTTGACATTTTAAATTAAAATATAACTATATTTCTATACTAGTTAGCTGTAGTAAGTAGGTACGTATCGTTTGATTACGTCTTAGGTATAGAAATAAAAACAGCAGTATATATTATAAAAGTAAATAACAATTTCTTTTCAAATAAAGGAAGTATAGAGGCACAAAATTAAAATTTAATTTTAATCTCAGTAGCGGACTTATTCAACCTTGAAATTTCAATTTTCATCCTCCGTCTTTACAGATTGTCTCAACCTGCACGAGATTCATCTACATTGTTTTATTGCAAATCTCTAAAATTAATTAAGATTTATATCTTTGCTAGACCTTTCCTGAGAAATTACGGCAATTTGATTAAAATATAAACGTGTACGTATTTTGTGTTGTGAGTTCGATTTTCACTGGAGGAATAATAAAATATTCAAAGTTTTCATTTCCTCGTTCTGGCGTCGAGGCAAAGCGCGGCGTAGAGTTTCGCCACTCAACACATATTGCCATAATGAGAACAGAATACCTCAATACTAGGTTTCCAGGTACCCTCCGCCTACCTTGCTATATGAGGGATATAGTGAAGATAAATAAAATATTAAATATTTCATTTTCTCCAGTGAGAATCTAACCCTCAACCTGTCACGTTTACAGTCGTGTGAATGTAACCCTGCGTCACGACTGGTCTCTTGGATAAACATCAAAGTTCGAAAACAAAGAGAAATATCACTTCAGTAACATACGAGTATAATAAGTAAACTAAAGAACTTAGTACAAAATATATCATCCATTAGAAATTCTAAAAGTTCAACCAATTGTATATTTATCGTATAAAGTTTAAGTTTCCAGACGTTACAAGCATTAATCAAGAATCTTTCACAAGAATTCTACTCCCACTGCTGCTCTCTTTCAAGACAATTACTCAAGGCATTCCAAAGCTACAAGTGCAATTTATCCTCACTTCTAATACTGTCTCATCTAAATTTTCATAAAATTACTAAAATAATATTATGTTTAAAACGACTAAAAAGAGGCCAGTTGTGTTGAACGGGTATAATTGTAAACGGGTTTTGGGTTCGATTCTCACTGGAGAAAATGAAATATTTAATACTTTTTTTGAATAGTAACAATAGTATAATAAAGAGAGCTAATATTCTATATATAAAAGGACTTGTCCTCACTGACTGAGGTAAGACGCGCGCACAGCCGTAACCGCTGTGCGTAGAAACGTGAAATTTGGACAGATGTTTACTTTCGTAATCTGGACATCCATTAAGATGGGATTTTGAAAAATTTTAACCCTAAAGGAGTGAAAGGAGGGTTGAAAGTTTGAATGGAAAAATCGTTAAATCGCCACCGATTTTTACAAAATTTGACATTTAGACTCTTAAAAATATTTAATTGAACATGTGTTTCATGGTTTTCTAGAATTCACCCCCTAAGGGCGCAAATAAAGGTCTGAAAGTGTGTATTGAAAATTCTTTAAATCGCAACCATTTTTATAAAATTTGAAATATAGACTTCAAAATATTTCATTGAACACGACGTGTTTTAGGGTTTATTATAATTCGCCTCTAAGGGTACAGATAAACAGGCGAAGCTGCGCGCGTCCGCTAGTAGTATATATAACTAATATATTTTAAGAGAGTGATGTACACTAGATCATTCCCAAATTACCGACATGATGCTAAGACAAAGATGAAAAAAATGTCCCTAGAATAAAATGTAAAATTCGATCAGAATATATTATCAGATTAAAATTCCAGAGTAGGTACTGCACAAATGGAGCCTTGAAGTTAGTTATTCCAATAACTTCTTCATATTCAAACTTCGCTTATGATATCGAAAACTTTTACCGTGAAGAATTACTTTGCTGACGTATCATTGATTTTTAAAGAAATTTTGTAAGAAACTGAATATTACGCTGAGACGGCGTTCCGCGTCTCGTCTTTGGTTAGAAATGTGTAGCTTGCAAAATTGAGCACGATTTGTGGAGTTATTATCTTTTTCTGGTATATGGTACTGAAATTAATAGCGTCTATGTGATGATTTTCGTTTGATGCTCGCTCGGAGCATGTATATCAATTATTTACATTTCCCTGCTTTGTTAAGATTGTTTTTATCTTGATAAATGACTATCCAAAACAAAAGTATTTTTAGTGGCAACCAGTAGTTTCCGAGATCAGTACTAGCAACCAGACAAACACTTCACTATTGCAGTATTGGTAAAGGTTACAATATTGGAATGTGAGATGCTGCCCGCATTTCGATGGTGCTCCATCAAAATTGGACTATATTGGATATTTTATAAATGTTATTTACACTCAGGAAAGAAAAAATATATTTTTTAAAACGTTTTATATAAAAAATTTCACCTAGCGGGATTTGGAGCGCACTTATTACTTGTTAGAAAAATAAATTAAGTAATTTAATTTCCTCGCAATTCGACGGAAAATGGAGAACAAAAGTGTTTTGGTGGTTACGGAGTGTCTTAACACAGCGTCGCGCGTCGCTACCAAAACATCCTTGGATTTCCTCGGCCTACTCAGCTATTTGCGGCGTACAGCGTGAAGTTGAAAATTCTATCAAAATAACGAGTTGTAAAGAGATAGAAACATTAAAGATATTATTAGTACTCTTTTCCATATATATAAGTAGGTTTCGTCAGTTAGAGAACCTAAATTGTAGATTTTTTTATATAGGCACTACATGAGTATAACAATAAAACACCTTTCATAATAAACATAAATAACATAAACAAACATCTACAGAAATCCACATTTAGCGAAGCGCCGACCTGACAATAGAGTGATTTAAAATGTAAAAAGTGAATTTGCATACACTAAAGCTGCGAACGATCTACATATTTCTGAAGTCATTCCAACTGTTTTGTAGTGTCACATAAGTTCTTTTTGGAATGCTGATTTTTTTATGCAGTGTTTAAAATTATTTTTTATGCCAGTAACAGTGTAGAGGCATAAGCGTGGGACTAGAATACATTGTGGGCTCGATTCCCACTCGAGGTAATTAAATATATTATGTTTATTTATTTATTTTGATCTGGTGTGAAGGCAAAGCGTGGTATTGAATTGAGACCATCACTTAATATGGCAGTGCCTCCAAAATTTGGCGGACACTGGTGAACGGAGTGTCTTGACACTAGCCACTACCTACCCAGCTGTATACGGAATGCAGCGTGAAGTTCAAAGTAGATATTTACATCCAAACAATTTCCGAATTCCTTATATAACAGTCAGTACAAATAAATAACGTATACACAAATACATATATTTGCAATACACCTGACAAGAGTACAGTACCATCTAAAGTAATCTTAGGTTTGACCTACGTACGACCCCAGAAGTTCTAACCTAGATTTTAGGTCGCACTAGATATGTCGTCTTTGTTAATGCTCAAGTCTTCAGGTACTTTATGCTATACATATTACATCAAATGGAAAAGTAAGAAGTAGTTTTTCATAAAAGGATGACTTATTTTATTGAGATACTTTAAAGAATGAATCCAGTTTTTGCTAGCTTCAAGCTGTATCCCGCATGTAGTGGGGGAGGTAGAGGGAACTCGGGAACCTTATTTATGATACACTCTCTTTACCATTTTCCATGAGTGGTAGAACTCAAATGGCTTGTACTAGCGAAGAAATGAAAATTGAAAATATTTAATTTTTCATTCCCTCAAGTGGGAAGCGAGCCCACAGTACTCACTAGTGCAACTGCGCCACAGCCTCTTTTACACCATTTGGTATATAAAATATTATTATAACACTATGAAATTGCGAAAACAAAATTTAAAAAACACAGTATAAGATAACTTATAATGTTTTCGAATTTACTATGAATCAGATGAAACTCAGAGGGTAAGCCCCTTACTTAGTGGACTGACGAGCTGATGAAACAGTTATTACAGAATACGGGTAGCAAAATACCAATCATCACCCATCATGGAGACCCTCGATGGGAGTTTATTTCTAGGAATGTGCGGCGTATAAGGTATAATGATATAACAATGATATCAACGAAATTTATACATGAACAAATACAGAATGATAATATGTTCCAAAACAATCGAGCGGTTAAGGTGCAGATTGCGGAAAAATATTCATTTGTATTGTGAAAATTTTATTCAGTCACCCGCTTACTGGAATAACTATAAGAATACATTATATATGGATATTTTTTAATAAAAATATAGCAGTTGAAAAATAGTTCGGTAATTAAACACATTTTTTCTATATATTATACTAGCATATTTCAGCGGCTTTACTCACATGATCAAATGATATTAAGAGTTGCCTACGACACCCCCCCCCACCAGATACAGTGGGTTATATTGAGATGATTAACGTAACAAAATATGCCCCATTATAACCTTTCTCAATAAATAGATTAAATAGATAATAGAGTAGCGCGTTCAACAAAGAAATTTCTTTACAGGTTCAAATCCCGGTATGCATATAGGATCCTTGGGGAGTATAATATAATATAATTCGTAAAATTCTACTCCAGTGCTAAAAATAAAATACTTAATACCAATTTTAACGATATATTTCTTTACAATTTCCTGAAACAACCACCAGTAAATACTAAATTAATTACATTCAATAAAGGAGTATTTAGTATCAAGTTGGCTAACTCCAGTACAGCGGTGGAGACCAAGAAACCACTACAAGGTACCCATAAAGAGTTACTACTGCAAAGCTGCGTTGGCAACATCTTGCAACTTGGTGTCAGTTTGAGCCTAAAATGTTCTAGTTACGCTTCTTGTAATACTATGTAGGTTGTGTTCTAGGTTTCATCATTTATACCTTCACTAATATTTAACTATATTTCTGGTTATTTTATATTGGATTCTGCATTTAAATAACTGTCATCCCTTAAAGTTTTTATTTCAATAATTAAAGTTACGATTTTTACCTTTTAGGGTACAAACCTCTAAGAAAGGATTGAAATATAAATAAAACTCCGAATCGAATTATAGGAATTACAAGTTTAGTAAACCGGAAAAACCAAAAAAAAACCGATACCATAAAAGTTTTTTTATTAAAAAAAACATGGACCTAGATAGAAATTAGATATTTGAATAACAGGTGAGGAGCGTTAAGCTTGGTAATTAAAGTTTTGTACAGGTATTACGTTACCCGGTCAACTTATTTAGAGTTTGTGCAGTTGCCCTGGACGGAATTGCTTTATACGTTTATTTTGTATGTTGTTATTTTGTTTTAACTTTTCAAATATATAACAATATAATTTAAAGATAAAGTTTCGGTTTTACAATTAAACATAGAATATGTAGCCATTTTGGCACAGCATCCGACGATTGTGGATTCGATAACCACTCAAGGAAATAAATATTTAATATTTTCATTTCCTCGCTCTGGTAACGAGGCAAAGCGCGGCGTTGAGTTTCACCACTCAACATGTAACGCCTCCAGAAAGAACGGAACGTGGGGAACGGAAGTGTCTCAATGGGAAGAAGGTGCCTTATCGGTAGATTAATAGGTTCCCTCTGGCTATCCTGCTGGACATGGGATACAGCGTGAAACAAAAAGAAATATCTGCTGTAAATATTTCATCTTATAAAATTTAAATTTCAAGTTTTTTTAACCCTTCTACATCCTAAAAAAAACACAAAAATTACACCCACAATCCAAGTAACCTTTAAACCGCAATAAACATATTCGAACAATAGAAATGTCATTGCGGATCAACACTGACATTTGTCCTGAGCTGGGATCCCGTATCCAAAACCTCGGGGGATGCACTCCATTATTGATTTCAATACCTCGGGCAAGATTTTTTCGTATACAAATTGTTTTTGACGCTACAACTTGCCTCTGGGACGAGTATAACCAGGTCACCCATATAATTTACCAGCGGATACGTACCAATGTAAGGTTAAATTAAAGCTATTTTTAACTCTCAACAGCTGGATTTAACTTGTAAATAACAATTTGTGTGTAAAATATATACTTTTTTTTCTCTCATTGAAAATTACACTCATCTTTATTGTGTGCTCCGCGGAGTCTTAACTACGTTAATAATGATATTTCAATTTTTCTTTTAGGTATAACAGAATAAATTGATTTTTTTATGGAATGAGTACACCTAGTATCAAGACTTTGTTTGATACTAGGAGACAAGACCGAAAAAATAAAAAATATATTCCCCCAAGCTATAATCGAACCCGCAATTATCGCCTTTTCAAACAAACATCGTCCTAGTATGCAACGTTGGCCACAATAGCCAAATATAAGTGATATTTATTTAACAGACGTGAGGCTAAGATTAAAAAGAGATTGTAACCACATTAGGGACAAATTTACACCAAAAAATATAACTCTGTGCTTTCATTTTAAAACACGTATGTTACAAAAATAAATGTAAGCAACCGTAAAGTTTATTTATCGTCTCGTTAGTGGTCATGTAAGATTTCCTTTTATTATTAATACTTATTTCGCCTGAGGTATAATAAACGTAAATACTGATTTTCTCTAAATTTACACTATTTTTATTTATTTTAAGCACTTTTTTTTATTTTTATTGATTTAAAAACCTTATAAAACCTTACAAGAAGAACTCAAGCCAACGTAGCGCAGGCGTAAAAAGCGTATTATAAAAAAACAGCCAATAATTTATTTATGAGTTTCGGCCAACAGCCAATAATTTATTTATTTATAATGTGTTTATTAATAATTTATTTATACAGCGAAAATACTCGAATCTGTGTCGAAATTAAAAAACATTTTTATGACAGTAAAAGCTCTATGAAAATTTAATAACCTATTGACAACATTTTTTTATAAGCAAATTAATGTGAAGGTTGCAAAAATACAAAAAACTGTACGAATATGTTCGTAATACTTGGTGATATACGATCTTTGGGTCAAGATGAGTTAGAAATTAGAAGAATACGTTTAAAGCATTTAGTTATTTCTCTTGGATGGTGGACCTTGGTAAGTACTTGTTGAAAAATACTAAGAAAAATTAAAATAGATTTTTTTTAAAACATATGATTTACTCATTTTAATTGCAACAACAAAATCAGCTTCACAGCAGGGTAGGCAGAGAAAACCTAGAGTTAAGACACTCCGTTGCCTACTTTCCGCCGAAATTTGAAGGCATTGCGTGTCGAGACTTCTCCTAGCTAGAGAACGTCCTCCAGCTAGGTAGAATGATATCATCCACGAAGGTGCTGAAATCTGTTGGATATTTTTGTAAAAACGTCTAATTTCAGGTAACAACTAACTGCTATATTATATTATACTTTTTAGTCTACGCAAACAGTGAAGGTCATGATAATATGGCATTTGTGATAAGAATGATGACATTGGCAATAATACCCGTGGTCCTCATAAAAAGTTTATGTTTGATTTATGGTGCTTCACAAGTAAGTATAATTTTTAATTACAACATATTTACAGTTCGCGAGGCTTAAACTGAGATTTGCATTTGTCTGAGTGTTCAGTAAACGTAGAATCAGAAAAAATATATATAATTAGAGATCAATAAATTAATTATTTTTTAACAAAAAGAAAAACCGACTTCTAACAACGAACTGAAAAGTGAAAAATAATTTTAC
Source organism: Heliconius nattereri (assembly GCA_013403645.1). Taxonomy (NCBI): domain Eukaryota; kingdom Metazoa; phylum Arthropoda; class Insecta; order Lepidoptera; family Nymphalidae; genus Heliconius; species Heliconius nattereri. Next base: position 345,601 of record JAAIXI010000240.1, read on the forward strand.
AAAGATTTTATAATTTTGAAGTCGGTGCCAAGTAAAACAAACAGGCTTAGTAATTGGATATTGTAGTAAGGTTGTTGTAGCATAAGTTTGACAGAAGACAGACAAAAGAGTAGGCAGAGGGAACCTTGTCTTAAGACACTCCGATCCTCATATTCCGCAGAATTTTGGAGGCGTTGTAGGTTGAATGGCGGAACTCAACGCCGCGCTTTGCCTCGACACCAGTGCGAAGGTAATGGAAATGTTAAATATTTCATATCCTCGTCAAGTAGCATTTACAGTCACAGTTTGTGCACCTGCACCACGACTGATGATATTTATAAGTTTCCGCTACACAGAGAATTATATTATCATTTGGCAAGAGCGATGTTATTTGTTAAATATTTTTAACATATTTGATAGTATAATTGAAAAATACTTTTAAGAAAACGTATAAAATTGTTTGTTCATTAAATTTTTTTATGGTAATTGTATTTATTATTGTACATGTATTTAGCATATTATATTTATCATTTTCCTGTATCATCTCTTACATATACTTTTAATGAAGCTAACAACAGCATGGATTTATTTCTAAGGCCTTTCGGACTTTCTCGTTAGAGTAAACATAACTTTTAGGCAATTTGTTGATCTAAATATGTATTTTTCTTATTATATAATTATTTTCTACTCTATAAACTAAAAACTTCTCTAAGAAACCTAAAAACTTTCGAAATCTCGATTGCTTTTTTTTATTTACAATTTGGCGGTTTTGACTAGGGAATGGCTACTATACTTAAAGTAAGGTAAAGACTTGAATCCATTTTTTAATTGCCTTTTTATCGAATATATAGTAAATTTATATTTTCAGCAAAGAGTGGGTCTTCTAGAAATAGGTCTGTGGTTCACTCTGTTGATAGCCGTGCACAATATGGTATTGGGAATAATGGGAGCGACACATTTCATACATTCACTACGTGTGACCGCGCACTTTGTACTCTTCATTATATTCGTTTGTCTGTCGCTGTCATTTTTGAGTAAGCTTGTATTTCATATTATATTATTACACTGGGTATTTTTTTTTTGCTTTTATTTATATATTTATTTGTGGTTATCGCAGCTCAATTGGCCAGGATACGACTGTAAGCCCAACGTTTGTGGGTTAGATTCCCACTCGGACAAATGGTTATATTTAAATTGCCTCCAGAATTCGGTGGAAAGTGCAGAATGGAGTATTTTAACATTAGGTTCCCTCTGCCTATCCTGCTGTGTGCGGGATATAACGTGAAGCATATTTTTTTTTATTTAAATATATAGGAAATTAAATTTAAATAAATGGTTTTTTCTTTCAGACGTTATATTCTTCGACGTGCTTATAATTGTTGCTTATAAGAAATTACTTAGATCAATATAAATATACTTATATAAAATATACAAAAACGATATAATTTTTCGTATCGTACATATCAATGAAAATATTTAATAAATAATATATATCAACTTAAGCACTTTCTTTTATTATTCTATTTTTTGGAGACTGTAAGGCGGTCGTGATGCAGGAGCTTAAGGATTTGACTGTAAACACGAAGGTTATGGGTATAGATTCCCACTTGAGGGAATAATTAATATTTTAATTTCTTCGCTCTGGTAATAAGGCGAAGCGTGGCGTTGAGTTCCGCGCCTCTATACGCAATGTCTTAAGAATTTAGCACTAAATGGGGAACAGAGGTTTTTAAATGGGAACTGTGTTAGCTCTAGTTTCAGGCACCCAGATGGAATCTGAGCATAGGCAAAGGGAATCTGGGCTACCCTGAAGCTCAGAGGGTTTGTTGTGAAAAATTAATGAAAAAAATGAAAGAAAAATTATTAGTTGTTTAATCAATTAATCATTTTTTTTTCTAATTAATAGTTTCATTATTTCTGAATTTAAAACATTAAGAAAAAAATATCAATGAAAATCATGACAAATTATAGAATATTTTTATTTTTTTACATAACAAGTATTTCTTACATTTCCATTCTATAACTGTTAACTACCATTATAAAATAGATCCATAAAATTGTGTACAGCACTGTCAAAAGAATCAAACCCACGACCACGTCTCCTACACCATTCCTAAAGCAACTTTGTACCACTATGCAATACGAACACATACACAAAGTAATAATCCAATCGACAGCCAAATGTATTACCACACTCCATAAGTAAAATTTAATTAAACTTTCATGAGTCCTCAAAATACCAATTAAAAGCACAAAACTTGTGAACAAAAGCTCTGATATTATTATAAAAATGGATACTAAGTATGCAAGTTCATCTGTTTTCTTCTCATACAATTCTCTCCATGTTTCATAGTTGATCAGAAAGGAAAGGATAAGTAAGATACCTATAGAACCATATATTATTCCGAATACAGAAATAAATAAAGATCCTTCTCTTAGTTCTACACAAAGCATTTCGTCAACTGTCACAACGTCGTCCCAGTCAATCATTATTCTGAAGTTATTTTAAACTTGTCCGAAGAAATTGCAATGTCTTAATTTTATTTTGTGTAATTTGTTCATGAAAAAACAATCCATGCTATTATAATTAATAAATTTTTCTACTTCATAAAATTATATCGTATTTATACTATTATACTATAAGAACGTCAAAATATAAGCTGTCAAAATACTTTTGACAATTTTATTTTTTCTTATTAACGTTATATACAGATTATATATAATATTTCTTAGCTTCGTTGTATCCCACTTAATAATATATTTGATAGAAAAAAAATGCAAATATCAACAGAAAACATTTCAATCAAATAAACATTTCTAGCAAATTTCACAAAGTGATTATTTTCTGAACTAACACTGCAATGTCGTAAATAAAACAAATCTAAGTTGGTTGTACACGTGTTACATCGTATATTCAGTGCAGCACTAATTATGAAAACTTTGGTTATTTAAATCTTTAGTTATTTTGGAGAAGCGTTCGTGGTGTAATAGAACGGCGTCTGATTTTACGCATTAGTTGTGGATTCGATTCCCCTCGTTGGAATGATTAAATTTCTCTGGTAGAGAAAGTACTGGTGGCGCAGTGGAACAGCGTCTGCCTGGAAACGCGATATATATGGGTCCAACTTGCTCTTATTGGAATAATTATAAATATTATTTTCAAATTTCTCCGCACACGTAGAGAAGGCGCGGCGTTGAGTCCTCTCAACACGCAATCGACGATACATAAAAATTAAAAAAAAAAAAAAAATAAGATATTCATAATCTTATGTTCTTCTGATTACTAACATAAGAATAATTAAAAAATATATATAACATCCACAGTCATCACACTTCACAATTTCATTTTCCAGTTTCATTAAAAAAAAAACAAATCAGCACCAAATAAACGAATACGAAGAATATTCTACATAAACGAAATGAAAAATACGAGGCCGTACCACGACCGTATCTACGAGTACTTACTTAAAACTGAGATTAAAAAGTTAGTAACCATATTATAGTAATTACGCAGCATCAGTGTGATTATAATCTCGTCCGCCATTGTGAGCTTACACAAAGCTCTTTTTAACACGCCGTAGAGAAACCCGCCGAACGCATTACCAGTATTATATTATGGTTCATGTTTTTATTAATGTGTGTATGTATGTGTGTGAATGGTTGTGAATGTTTGTGTGAATGTTTTAATTATATGAATGTTGTGAAAGTTTGTGAAAGTAACGTTTGACTTAAATTCGTTTTCTTTGTAATATTTTAATTTAAATTTATTGTAATTATGATAGATTTTTTTAGCTTTACGCTGCATTTCGCACAGAACAGGGTAGATAGACGAAACCTGGGGACGTAGTTAGTTATTTCTCCGTTTTTTTTTAGCTTCGGAATATATCTCGAGAGAGAATATGGCACCTAATGTTAAAACACTCCGTCCTACGCTCTCCAAATGAATTCAAAACATTGCGTGTTGAGTGGAGATACTCAACATCATAAAATTCAAACAATCACATCTTTGAGTTGGTATCGAATCCAAAACCCTCGCGCTACCAACACTGTCCCACTGTACCACCAGTCTCTAAAATATTAGATTCTCCACAACTCTTTCATTTTAAGTAATTCGCAGCATCCAATACATTATTATGTCCACATAACAGAATCCTAACGCAGAAATTTGAAATAGCACTAAATACAGGGCTAATTAAATCTCATTTCAGTGCTGATTGTATGATGAATGCAAGCCAGAAGCGGGAACAATGTTGCCGAATCACGCAGAAAGTAATTGAAACATTCCATTCACTCGTTGCTTTGATATGCGCCTGATTTCCTGTCAACGTTTTAATATTGGGAATAGCGGTGGATTTGTTTTGTATGTATATATGTATGTATTTGTATTGTTTTTTTCAGATTTCAGGTTTATTGTCTCACGTATTCTACTCTATTCCACTTTCACAAATCCAATTGTGTTAATTGGTGGATCTTAACACTTTACGTTCTTGCCAGAACAGAAAAATGATGGAATGGTATTAGTGTATACTTGTCCACCAATAACAATAAATTACTGTATTTACTTATAATTCTTGTGGATGTGATTCCAAATGAAAGTACGTAAAGTAGTACGTTTATATGTATTTAAAATATTTCCACTTCCTGTCGCCATAAAAGTAAATAGATTAGAAAAGAAAGGCATTTTTCACTTTTCCATCGTTAGAATAGATGGAATGCCTATAACAATATTTTGCTTATTTTATGCTGCTAATAAAACACTGCTAACTTTCGTAATATAATAAAAGCATTTAATCAATAATAAACTTCAAGGAGTTTCTATAAAACATTGAACATTCGTTCCTGGAAACGGAACCATAATACCAGATTTGTATAATCGCTTTAAAATTTCACTGAAAATATATACTATATTTTTAGTAGAATTAATTTAAGATACTATATTACTAATTATGTAGAAATAAGTCTCTCCCTAAATAAAATAGCTTAATGTTAATAGCTTAATGTAATATTAGAGGCACAGTGGAACGTTGCTTGAATGTAAGGCGTTGGTGAACCTGTTGTTGGTTCCCAAGAAAACCCGGAAGCTGTTCTTATTTTAAATCTAATAATAACTATGCGTTTTTCTGATGTATAAGCAATATAAAGTTTCAACGAAATCGGTTTTAAAAAAGTATTTTTTGTGTGAAACTAGAACAAATATTCATTTCTCATAAACATGCTCATATTATTAGTACTAGTAGGATAAATAAAATATTCAAAAGAATTTAAATCAATGGCATATGCAAATTCTCAAACATTAATGAGGACTTATTAAAAAAAATTTAAACGATTATTTTTTATGATAAATAATGAAATTTATAAATAAACGGAAAAGAGATCGTTCATTTCTATTATAAATAATATTTAGTTCAAAATATTTTTTTTATATAAATCTAGATATAAGCACATCATTAGCTGGTTCAAATAATAATTAGAACATAATGGTATTAGAGCCATTAAATGTGAAAGTTCCTGCTTCTAACGAGTACGTCATTGTTTTTTAAGCTTCGCGCTCCATACTGGTCATAATATGTATGTAGCTTCCATTGAACTTATGTAAACTGTATTAGAAAAATATTCTGTAAATAATACTGTTTAACTTAGGTTTTTTTTAATTAAAAGATTTTCAGCAATTACTCATTAAAAAAGTTAATAATTTTTTTATGGGGCTGAGTATACGTGTATATAATAAAATTCCGCAGTGTATTCTTAGTTTGCCACTACCAAAATTTAAAATATCTGTAAAAAAAATTCTAACAAGTAAAGCTTATTACACTGTTCAAGAATATTTAGAGGATAAGCATGTATGGAATTAATGTCTATTGAATGTCGTGCAGGATAGCTGCCATCTAAAGTAATAGTAAAATATACCATTGACTTTGAAAAGAGCAACTGTTAAGTTTCTTGCCGGCTCTTCTCAGCAGAACTGCCTTCCGGACCGGTGGTAGCTTTTTGTTGACATGTACATTCGACGATACAAAAGTGCTTTTAGAGCTTATTTGTATAAAGAATATTATGAATTTGAATTTAATGTAAAGGCGTTGAGTATAGAATATTAACACTCTATGCTCTGTGCGAGATACAGCTTGAAGCTAAAACAATATTTTGACTTTTACTTTTTATTTCTATTCTCACATCCGAAAGAATTAATTATATTCTCGATTTATTCTCGAGTAGCTTAGCATTATTGTCTTGTACCAAGATAAAACGCAGAGATGAGTTCCGCCACGCATTCAGAAATGTAGTGCTGAACGGAAAACTTACTTACACCTACAGCTAATCTGCTATATATGGAATATAGCTTTTTAGTTATTTTTATTAAAGACTATAATTATGAAATAAGGTCAATATTTAAATATTATATTCCTAGATTTGTATATCTAAGTTGCAAAGGCGCTTTGGACTGTAAACAAAGGCTTAAAACACTCAGCTTTGTTTCAGCATCGAAATTTTATAGAAGTGGAATAATAAAGAGAAACATTCACAAATGCTTAAATGGATAAAAAAGACTGAACAATCTTTGTCGCTTCTTTCGTTTGAGGATTGTTTTTATAAATATATTATACTCATTTTGAGCTGGTAGTAAAGATTGAGAAGCCAATTTTGGGTCCATCAGAGCTTATATTTATATTTAAAAAATTGGCAGTTCGGAAAATGTACCTTAACACAATGTTCCCTCTGTCGACCATACATACCTATGCGTTAAATAGCGTTTAAGCGCTTTTTTCATTTTCCAAGTCGAAAAAAATCGATGTTGATATATTTCTAAAAAAAACTTTATTAAGACGTCTCAACTTCCTTAAGTCAGTGATGCTTAAAATTTAACTTAAATTTTACAAAAAAAATATGATTTTCTTAACGAAGGGTAGCGAAATTGGTTCTCACTAAAATAAACTTTCGCTGAAGCGTGCTATATTATAACTTGAAATTAGTTAAAAAAGCCATAGCCTCACAAATATACGATATTGGTTAACTTTCAGGTTAATAAGGCATATTATCTACTTTTTTATGATTTTTACTATAAATTTGATATTTAATTAAAAGTTTCAGCATTTTTTAATAAAACGAATGTACGTAGTAAGTTGTTTCGACTTCAAGGTTAAGTTATCGAAGCGAATATTTATGAAATTGAACCCAAGATACTGTTTACGTGGAAAATATTTCTTTAAAAGGGATATGAGGTGGAAATTATAAGATAACTTAGCCAATATACTGTAAATATCACAGTATGGTGAAAACGTGGAAGAATTGTGGGAACAATTTACGAAGAAATTTTTACTTCTAATTTTACTTGGTTTAGCGAGGTAGACAGTGTAAACCTAGCTTTAAGACTCTCTGTTCTCTTCTTTTCGTCTGAATTCGATATATTGCATATTAAATAGTGAAATTTAACGCCCCCGCTTAGTATTATCAGAGTACACATGGCAATGGCTTAATCTTGCTACCAAGATCTATGAAGTAATTCATTCCCCTGAGGGAGAATCGAACCCCCAACTGTCGCGTTTACAGTTAGACGTCGCACTGTACCGTTGCGCCTTATGACTTTAATTACATAAAGACTTTATAATATAAATAAGGCCAAGGTCGTCTTTATTATACAGATTTTCTTTTCATATTATAACGGGGTTGATTAACTATTTGAATAAGATTAATATCGGCTTAATTGGGCGCGCTCAAAGAAATATGTATCAGAGGAGGATAAAAGACAAATTTGAAACAAAGTGAATTTTAAATTATAATTTTCCAGCTTTCAATATGTGTTTAATAACTGTCCTATTTTTAAGCTATTATTATTAAAAAGCAGTAATTAAAAGCCATTGTGATATAGGAGAGCAGTGTCTGGCTAAAAGGCGAAAGCTACTAGTTCTATCCTAACTCATTATATGAAATTATCAATTCGAATTAGAACGAAGTCATGGTACACCATGGTGGAAGTCAACGCCACACTTTGTCGTTTTACCCGACTTTTACCAAATCTATGAAACGATTATAAAACTTCACAGGAGTGGGAATCGAAGACAACAATAGTTCCGCTACTATTTTACCTCTTTTATTAAAATCTATTTTTAAAAATGTATCTTCTAGAAAAAAAAATATTATGATAATATTAACATTTACTATGATAAGGTTAAAATATTTCATCATATACGGACATAGAGTAATTAAATTCTAAAGGATTTACTTCAAAGCCTCATAAGACTAGCGCTAACGCTATTAACTGTAACAAGCTAAATGGATTTTAATAAAATTTTCTTAGTATTTTAAAAAATTGAACATAAAGGCTTAGACGAAATGTTTGGGTTTAACGCAAGAATGCCTCTCAATAAGTATTTATTTTCGTTATATCTGAATTCTCTTCGTATTTAACGATGAACGATGAATAAAAAAATAAAAAAATAAATAAAAATCATTCCCTCGTGGTAGAATTGGATACCACGAGGGAATGATTTTTTTTTTATTTCCCTGCTATGGGAAGCGTGGCGTTGAGTTCCGCCCGACACGCAATGCCTCGAAGCTGACAGAAACTGGGGAACAAAGTGTCTTGACACTAGACTCTCTCAATCTCTGCTTTCTGTGATAAAAAATATACAAAACTAATAATATTTAATTTCCATTTTTTATATTTTCAATAGCCGTTAGAGAATTCTTGCACTGTGCAATATCGATTGGATCGTCTCAACCGCATCATTTATCAAAGAAAAGAAAAGTCAGAGACATTCGATGTACCGATGTGGTATTGTTGTGTAGAATAGAATACAAAGAATCATAATGATAGCTATTGGAGAATTGCATAGAAACTGAATATTATATAGAAATATGCCACTCTTAGCTTTGACTTGAATAAGTGGCCATTTATCAAAGTATTTTTAAAGCTTCACATTGAATAGTAAAGAGAGGGAACCTAGTGTTAAAGCACTTTGGAAAAGTGGAACTATTCGTGTACATTCTAAATCATAGTTATTTATTGGATCATATAAAAAAAATAAATTGTATTTATAATAAACTTCATGTAAATCACATTGTAGTAATATCTTCGGAAGTAGATACTTTTATTTGTTGCACTGCATCCCGCTCATATTGGAGTAGACAGAGGGAACCTGAGTACATGGTAGTTGTATATTCCGTTCTTATTAAGACACTTCTGTTTCCTTCTTTCCACTGAATTCCGAAAAATAAAAATATTATATTTTTAATTTCCTAAGTGAAATTTGAACTCACAACCGTCGCTTTTACAGTCGCATACTTGTCCCCTGCACCGCGACGGTCTATATGTGCAATACAGAGAAAATAATAAAAAATCTAATTACGTTTAAGTTACTATTATACTAAGTTACTATTAGAGTTAACCTAAAAAACTATAATTAACTACAATTTTTCACGTTAACCCCATACATTATATGTGGTGAAATTATTCGCAAGATTAGTTCCAGCGATGCTCCTCAGAGACACCGAACACGAAGCACGAACTAAATCCTATTACCTGTTTTACACCCTGCAAGGAATATTGTACGATTTTTATCTATTATATTGGAGTATTTCAGTATGTATTGATAGTATTTAATACAATGTTGTACGAGGTATTTATTTTTTCTAGAGTATCTTCTGGGGAAAACAAGTCACAGACATTAAGACGAATATAAATAAAATAAAAATAAAAAGCCTTGAATTTATCGCATATTAGTACAATTTGATAAAGATTAATATTAAGAAAATACATATGCTAAATGCAAGAACCTCTCCTCAGATGAAGGTTAAGGCCTCCTCTTAAGAAGTCCATTTCTCTCTGTCTTGAGTTATTTGCGGCCAGCAGGGGCCAGCGATTTTGACTACTTCGTCTTCCCATCTCGTATAAGGTCTGACTCTGAGGCGCCTGCCTTGTGGGCCCTTCCATTTGGTCACCCTGCCGGTCCACCTACGAAAAAGAAGAATATACTTTTATTAAATTAGTGAATAAATTTATATTTTTAAATATAAATTATTATAAAAAAATATATTTAAAAATATAAAAAAATACAAATATTATTATAATATGTTGAATGAGGCCACCGTGGCGTAGGACTTCAAGTCTGCGACTGTAAGCGCGTCGACTGCAGATTCATATCAAAAAAATCCTTTCTGTCTTTTTTCATAGAAAAGATATGGCAAGCCAGCGTACGCTTCACTTGGTGGTAAGTAATCATCACCGTTTAGGAGTCGATTTAACTCACAGGTGTTACCAACTATCAAAGTATAGCATTTCATAGTAGTGTATGGAAAGTAGTTCCTCCGAAACTGCACAGTAGATCCAGATCCAGATAGCACAGTACAGCAAGTGTAAATACAAATTTAAATTATGAAAAGAATAATTGTTTTTTGCTGATTCTTTTTAGAAAAACTGCTTTCTGAGCTGGCTGTAGCTTTATTTTCACTCGAATTGACGATTCAAATATCGATTTAAATAATTAATTTGATATATTCAATAAAAAAAAATGTTTAGTTAGGTCTAAACATTCAGTTTAAAACATTACAAACGTCCCATCGTAAGTCAGGCCTTTATCTGATAGAATCTGGTCGCCTACGTAAACATCATAACGTCGAGTTATTTATGGTATTAGAGGAATAAAATATAGCGCACTGTATCAGTATGGTATGATAACATAGTTTGTATTGGCGATAGATCCATAAATTTGGAATTTGAAATGTTTAGAGTCTGTGTTTGTAATCGGTTTGTTTGACGTTTCATTTAATTTATTTCATTTATTATTTGAAAAAAATGAAACTTTTATAATTGAAATTGAAATTGTATATAAGCTATTCATACATTTAGTGGCGGAACTCAACACCGCACCTTGGCTGCCAGAGCGGGGAAGGTAAACATTTTTATTTACATATTTTAATATTCTGCCTGATCACTAAACTTTGCTTATTATTTATAATAAGTAGGTGGTACAAACAAAATAATTAAATATAAACATTGAATAGTTTGAGCCATTTCTAGAAATACAATAGACAATACTTCTTTTAAATACATTTAAAAAACATTTAACTCGCTTATCACAAGGCTGTCAGACTACCGACAGAGTTGTGATTAAATTTGTCGAGCTTAGAACCGATCTTGGAAAGTAAATGTAATTTATTTTACTTGACAAATACAATATTAACTAAAAGATTTAGCTTAGTATTAAAAGGTGTCAGTGGTGTTAGCTTAGTATTAAAAAGTGGCCATGGTGTCTCAGGGGCTCAAGCGTGGGACTGTAAGACGCGACGGTGCTGGGCTTGACAGTGGTGGGTGATGGTTCCCACTCGGGAGAATGAAATATTTAATATTTTCATTTCTTCGTTTCAAAATTATTAATTTAAGTAAAAATGAAGCCATAAACTAATATTTTTCAAAATACAAAGTAAAATGTAAGTCTTCTATTTCATTAATAAAAGCTAACATTCCTTTCAGCGTAATTGAAATACCGAATATGTCCTCACAATGTCTGCATATTTTCACCCTTTGGACGTTTTTGCTTGGCTAAGACTTAAGTAGATTAAAGTCTTTTAACTAAGTGTATTTTAGTAGATAAAAAACAAACTGATATAACAATAACCCCTGTTTGTGTACTTAAAGATATTTTGTGTTTTATTTTTATATGCTAATATAGTTTTTAGTGAAAGTGGCTTCACTTTTTATCATTTTTGAAGTCGACAAATATTTGGTTGCCACATTCCAATCTACTCCTTTTCCTCATTATTTCGTGAAACGAAAATGACCGATAGATAAAGAAACATTATACTCTTTCAATGATTTCTTAGGTTTGTAAGAAAAAAAGTTATTGATTTTTATTATTTGGCGCGGCGTTTAATTCCGCCACTGAACAGCAATTAACACTAAGCTCCCTCTCCCTACCCTGCTGCGTGCGGCATGCAGCGTGAAGCTGATTTATAATTTATATAGTAGTGTGAAGTTAAATCAATATGGTGTATTAGTGAAAACTGTCGTAAGTGCAAAATAAAGTAAATTGTCGTTATTCAGAGTCGTTTTATCATTAGCATGAGCGTAGCATCCCCGCTCGCTTCACTCCTGAAAGTACTCCCTCATTATAAAATTAAATAAGAAATACATGATTACTATACCTAAATTGAAATATAAAAATAAAAACGTATTATACTATTTGTATTGCGATCCTTAACATAGTTATCTAACTAAGACCTAAGGAATGTCGTAGCTACCACGTATTCGTACATAGCGTAAGGGCGGTCGACTGAGTAATTAGAAACATTTTTACACAAATAGATAATGGGGTTTGCATTCTAACGCAAATTAAATTTTGTATTCCTTTATAATTCTGAGATTATTTTGTAATTAGTTCAGTTGCTGGTGGCTTTGGGTATGAATCACTTTTTCATTTCATCTTAAAAATATATGTGAATTTTTGTTATAAAAGAGCAGCTTCATGCTTTTTTACGCATATCAGGGTAGAAATAGGAAACCTAGTGTTAAAACTCTCCGTTTTTCGTTCGTTTTGGGTGACGGAACTCAACGATACGATACACTACGGAAATTTATATAAATTAAATATTATAAAGATTGCAATCACAACCGTCGCTGATTGGTTATATTAAACTGAATTGGTATTGAAGTTTCTTCTTCTCCATAGTAGGTCTAGTCTTTGCAAGCAAAATTATTGTCAAAAATTAACAGATTGTAGTAAGTATTCATTGTATACAATAGTTCTTCCGAATAAAATCAGGATTTAGAATAATTTGTTAAATGTTTTTATTCAAGAAGATTTTTTATTCATTTCATAGTAATTGATTTAATTTACATGAAATACTGCTGATTCGTTTTTACATAAACGACATCTTTTTTTGTGAATTTAGTTTCTAGAAATTTATAGAATTTGATTTTAAATTTATTTGAATGTCGACAAAAGAAATCTCTTGACCGTTTGTTCCTGTTCCCTGAACCAATTACGTAAGGTGAGATTATTCCGAAAGATTTATTTGCAAAGGTCTTAAATTTCTGAGCATTAATAATTAAAATTAAAATTATGAATAAATTATACTTTACGTAAACATATAATACTTGAAATAAAATAGATATGAAGAAGAGGCCACTTAAAGGCATGGGGCACAAGTGTGTGACTGCGAACGCGGGAAAATGATTAATGAAATAAAATATATATTTTCATTGCTTCGTTCTGGTCGAGGAAAAGCGCGGCGTTGAGTTCCGCCACTCAACACACAATCACTGAGTTTGGAAAGTATGTAACGGAGTATCTTAACACTACGTACCCTCTGCCTACCTTGCTATGTGTGCACTACAGCGTGAAGCCGATTTTTAATCAAAAAAAAAAGATTATATATATAAATGCAATTTGCTTATTGATATTGCTATATTTTTATTAAATTATAATAACTTAAATTGAAACCAGACCCATAATGTTTATAGCCAAACGTTGCTCCACTGCACGACCTCGTATAACTATTTAAATACATTTATTCATTTGAGTAGGGGTCAAAATAACAAGTAAATTTATTAGAACACCTAAGATTAAGCCTTACCATCTATCTATAACTATAAACACAATGCACAGTATACATTACAGATTCAGAAGGATCTACATCAAATGGTAATAGGCTAACCTATACCCAATGTATTGAAAGTCAAATCAATATCCCCAATAATCCCTTCAGGCATATTAGTGACAAAGAAGCTCTACGCTCTGGTCGTATCCGCCTAACGACAGTCATAGTTTACGCACAATCGCTGTATTAAGCCGGTATTTGTATCAGTCGAAAGTTCTAAGATCAATCGGTTTTGGTAGAAATTCTATGTTGTTATAAATATTGTGTATTTTACTTATATCAAAATGTAATGTTTTTTTAAAGCTATACACACAGCACGCTAGGCAGAGTGAACGTAGTGTTAAGACACTCTGTTGCCCATTTTCAGTGGTGGAACTCCACGCTTTACCTCCGATACTAGAGCAAAGAACGTGCCTTACGTCTTTTTTATTTCAAGAAAGACCACTATATGTANTCTGAAGGGGCCTCAAAGCGGTCATGGTTATCACTATTCATTTGTGGGCGTTGTAGCAACAGAGATGTTTAAATAAAAGTCACACTTATATTCTACGATGTCTTATTAAACGTTTACATAAAAGTTTTTACAATAAATCTTACAAGATTAACAAAACTACAATAGATTAGGAGCCAATAGGTTATTTGGCGAACATCTCACGCCATAGCTGTCAACCAACGACTAACTAAGCTAACAGTCACACAGACAAGTCATTGCCACAACGGTTAGTAATTGCCATACAGGTCAGTCATTGCAATACAGGCCAGTCATTGCCATACAGGCCAGTCATTGCCACACAGGCTAGATGTTGCCACACAGACTAGTACTTGCCACACAGGCTAGTTGCTGCCACACAGGCTAGTAGTTGCCACACAGGCTACTCGTTTCCACACAGGCTACTCGTTGCCACACAGGCCACTTGTTGCCACACAGGCTACTCGTTGCTACACAGACTACTCGTTGCCACACAGGCCAGTCGTTGCTACAAAGGCTAGTCGTTGCCACAAAGGATAGTCGATGCCACACAGGCTAGTCGTTGCCACACAGGCTAGTCGTTGCCACAAAGGCTAGTTTTTTTTTTTGGTTTGTTAGTCTTAGCTTTGTTTGTTTGTCTTAGCCACACGGGCTCCTACAGGGTAAAAGGGGTATGTAACTATTTAACATGGCCGTCATCGGCACATTCTGACTTTATTTTGTTGCTTGGAATCTCCGGCACTACTACGTTCTATTAGAATTGAAAGCCCGTAGTAATTAAAAGAGTCCTTAAAATCTTGGGTCAAGCTTGGTTTGGTGCAGCACATAATCACCTACTTAATTCTTTAACTTTGCTTTTGCTTCATGTTTATCAAACTAAACCTTCTCAGAAGAAGCATTAGCTTCTTTTACTCGTGTTAATTACTCGATAATAAGATTCAAATCAAATTCATCCGTGGCTAATTATATTAAGTTTAGAGGCATAGAAACCTTTACTACTAACAATTCTAAAGGACTCGCCCTACTCATAATAGCTGCGCTAATGGCTAGCTGACTGTCAGGTAGTGCATTGTTATTATCTATCTCGACAGAGCTTATTTTATTAAAGAGCATTCGGCAACAGAGCCGAAACAAAATGAAAACCTCTAACCGGTCTCAGCTAAGAAGACTTTTTAGTCCTAATTTAAAAAAGAAATCGAAATATATGAATTAATTGAAAATAAAAAAATCCCTTTTACATAAACGTCTATGTTCTATGCCTCAGAACTGCTTCTGTCCCATGTAGTCCCATTATACATAATTGAACGGTTAGGCGTGGAGTCGATGACTTGTAAACACGTATATAGCAAACTTTTTGTCTGAACTCGCAAAGGTCTTTAGTGATATGTATGTTCGTGAAATAAATTAGTACCCTAAGGTCTATTCATTTATTTAGTGAAATTGAAAGAGGTAAATATAATCGTAATTTTATAGTTTATTTAATTTGGTTAAAATTATAAGTGGGGTTATTTTTAGCCTCAATCCCTCAAGTAGCAAGCTAGAGAGAATTAAGTGTCAAGACACTTTTCTCAACTTTCGTTATTTTATTATTAGTAGCGGAACTTAACGCCACGCTACTGTCAATAAAGCAAGGAAATAATCTGATATCGTATCCCAAGGCATCGCACATGTATACATACATATATAAAAATATTATATATATATATATATATATGTAAAACCCTGACAAAAGTTTCCATTTCAGTGCAGTGATGACTCAAAAAGTTTCATTGTGTGCACGCTTGAGCTACATTCCATTGTAAAACACTCAACGCGTGATATACGAGGACATAGAAAACGAATAATTCATTTTTAGTTTCATTTTTTATGTATCTATCATAGCTTACGATATCGATAAAATAAATAAATTGTAAAAATATGTGATGGTATCAGCATTAACAACTACTCAAATCAAATTTTTGTAGAGTGTAAGTAATATGCGTATAAAATAAGGCCATTATGAAATAAATGTATGTCTGCCTTGTTCATATAAAAAAATCCAAACTTAATTATATTATTTTAATATTGTTGAATGAATAAAATTGAATTCTAATAACGTCCTACGTAATATCTCTTTCATCTTTTTTACGGTATGTGAGTTCAGTTCCATTTGTACTGAATGAAAATCAATTTCATATGAAGAACAGCGGGTTCAAATCTTTCTTGATCAAAATATTTTTTATTTGTTGTCTATAAAAATATTTTCCTATTCTAATTGGGAAATAACACTTTGGAGATGTTGTTGACAGTATTGATGCTGATTCAATCTTTACCACAATTATCGCTTTTAGAGTTAAACATTTTCCAGATTTTCCAACTCCAAATGAGATATATTTCTTAATCAAAAGAAAAATATGCGTAGAACAAACAGAAAGAAAAACCTATATCTAATATTTAGTAATCCAACATTCTTATTTAAATAAACAAGACATCGTAGCGTTGGGTTTACCACTCAAAATGCTATCTCGGAATTTAGAGGAGAAGGGAGAACTAGAAGGGAGACTGAAAACGGACTGTCTTAACACTAGGTTTTTTCTGCTTTGCCTGCAGTATGCGGGGTACAGTGATAAAATTAAATATTCATAAAAAAATATATTTAAAAGTTTTTTAAAGCAAAGCTTTCTACTCACTGTAATCGAAAGTATCAAAGCTTAAAAAATATATAATTTTACTCGCTTTACCATCTGTCTAGATTAAATTTAGAAGGTATTCTATTCAAAATGACTCCCATATAAAATGTGTTCGACACCCACAAGAGAGCAAGCAATGAACTCATTTAATTTTTACTGCAGATATTGCGTTAGTAACAAATTTTAAAACCAAGCTTAAAGTAAATGGAATTGAAATATTATATTTTCTATAGAACAAGCTTAGCTTTTAAGTCGTGCTTTGGTTGAGTATGGATTTAGCTTTATGATAAAAAATATGTTTTTTTTTATATTTAAAAAAAAATAATACAATTATGATCTATGATATTATGATGGTAGAGAGGCAAGCCGTGACGGAGGGACATACTCGTAACTGAGCGGTTCTAAGCGTGACAGGCTGTAGATTCCATTCCCACTGGTGGAAATTAAATATTTAATATTTTCATTCATAACATGATATACCACGGCGTTGAATTCTGCCACTCTATACACAATGCATTCTCGTAATTTGTCTGATCACTAAAGGCGTTAATTTCCATTAATTGAGGTTCATATTGAGGTCGGTCACGGCGCAGGGGCACAAAGTATGACTGTCAAAGCGAATTTATGACTAATATACCACCAGAGGAATCCCATCCCATCCCATCCCATGGATAATAAAAATGTCTTAAACAAAAAGTACTTATATTTCCAATGGTTATTTATACAACAACATAATAGAATGAAGTAAATACAGCTGTACACATTCAAACTTCCATAGTACATATTTTATGAGACCCTAAAAACTATCCCAAGCACTGAAAGTCCGTGTCAACGTCCAGACGGAAATTAATTAAACTTTTTTCACGTTCACCTGAACGAAATATATGAAAATAAGAAAAAAAATACTTAGCAAAAACTTCATTTTCGATAGGGGTCTTTACCCCTTAGAAAAAAAATGTCGTATTACTATTTAAAGGCCATCGCGGCGCAGATCATCGCGGCGAAAATTGTAGGTTCAATATCTACTCGGGTGAATCGACTCACACATACGAGTATACCTGATAAAAATTCTAAAAAGCTAGTTATTAATGTAAAACTTAGCCAGCTTGTAAAAGCCTGAATAAAATTGAAATAAATATAAAAATCATTTTGACTTTGTACTTTAAAATACGTAAATATTCTCTTTACTTCGGCGAATATTAAAATATTTCGTAGAATTCGATTTCGTATTTAACGTGTTTCAATATAAAATTACATTGCGGCTTTAATTTATTTTAATTAATAATAAAAACATTTATTACTAATTTACTAAGATAGGTAAATATAAAAAATCAGCTTCACGCTGTATCCTACAAACAGCGGGGTAGGCAGAAGGAACCTAGTGTTCAGACACTCTGTTACGTTAGGACGACGTTGGTATGACGTTGGCATAATAACATAGCGGCATAGTAGATGAACAACTTCATTGCGTGGTGAACGAACTCAACGCCGCATTTTCCCTCAACACCACAGCGAAGAAATGGAAAAATAAAATTAAATAATTATTTTATTACCTCGAGTGGGAATCGAACCCACGACCAGTTCGCGTAATGGTTACTGTCACACTCTTTGCACCTGCGCTACGACTGACCTCATTATTATTTCTCAAAAAAACTATAAATTTTACTTATGACATTTCCTTTGTTTAAATACTAATAGTAATAATTTGTTTGTGTTAAAATTTATCTCAATAAGGACATTCACGATTATATTTTGTATTTGAATTTTCTATCTAAGATTTCTCAAGAGCGATATTCCAAACAATGCAAAATGCAGAACGTCTTTAATCTCTTTCTTGTCGGGAACTTCTAAAATCCAAAGTATTTAACACAGAAATTTTAGAATTTCGTTCGAAGTATTTTAGAAATGGTACATGGTAATGGTACATAAAATATTATAAAAAGTAATAAGTTAGGTTAGGTTACAATATCGCTGGTTATAATATATTTTCCAACAAATATTTCTTTTAATGTAAATGTGTAAATAATATGTAAAAAAAACCACGTCGCCTGCAGTAATTGACACATACTCCTTTTTAAAGACATCGACATCGCACTGACAGACCTTTCTGAGCAAACTGAGGAAATGTAAAAGGCAGTATTTTAACTGGATCTCCCTTAAACATGCATTTTTCTGTTGTGTAATATTGTTTCTTTTTTTACCGTACAACCTCTTCCGTGAGTTCTCCATTCAACGTGACACTGGTGAATTTGTGCTCAACTGGCACGCTCGGAACGCCATAATAAAAAGAACAGAACAGAACAGGAAATGTAAATTGAATCTATTACCATTTGTTCCATAATATAACCGCTCTGTAGTATAAGTTTCTTATTTTGAACAGATTTTAAAATTTAAAACATATTCTTATTAAAATAAAAAAATATATGAGTACATAAAGATGTCGATATAATTTTTATAAATAGTCCATGTTCTATGTCTATGAATTTATCAACGTTATATTCACGTCATGCTCGAAGCTCGCACAAACAATGGAAATTCTGTTATTAATCAAAATATTTTTACTTTTTACACCTATCTATGTGCATTTATTTTGTATGAAAACTCCATAATTTTACATGCGGCTTTATAGAATATGTATTAAATACAATTTAAATCGTAGGTTCTATTCCCGAATTTAAATTATGTTTCAGTTTTACGCTGCATCCCGAATTGAAACTCAACTCAAGCAGGAAAATGTTAATAGTTCAGTGCCCCGAGTAGGAATCGAATTCATAATCACTGCATTTATAAAACTCACCCCCAATGAACGAATGCAATGTAGGTTGTCACTAAATAAAGTAATTTATTATTCTTATTTAAGCTAAAAAACAGCTCACGCTTAAAGTTACGAACACTTTGAAAAGAATAAAATACGTTTATGCTAACCTTTTTAAGAGTTAATGCATACATTTTTTAATTTAACCCCAGGGGTCACACTTGACAGTTAAAGCCGTCATAAATTACAGCATATGCACAAAAGTTAAGCCGTTTATTAAAAATTTTATATTAAGCATACCTAAAAGTCCAGTCTTACACTGTAAACGCGACGGTTGTGAGTTCGACTCCCATTCAAGGAAATTAAATATTTAACGAGGTAAAGCGCGGCGTTGAGAGCCGCTACTCAAGAACGCAATGCTCGAATGCATTCGGCGGGAAGCGAAAGTGAGTGAAAGTGAAAATTGATTAAACAGTATGATTTTTATAGATTCACGCTGTATTTAGGGAATTTGGGAACCTACTGGTGAGACACCCCGTTTATATAAATATATATTTCAATTCTTCGCTCTTGGGTCGAGGCAATTTGCGTAGTGGACTTCCGCTACACAAAAACAAAATGAATAATAAAATAAAACCAATAGTAATAAATATATAAAAAATAAATAATATATTATAACATCTAAATATAAATACATATATACCACATAATAAATACATATTCTTTATAACATAAATATATACGTATATATACGATATGGCATTGAGTAGCAGAATTCATACAATTTCTTCAATATTTCCCAATTCTCCTAATCGAAACATATCGCTCTGGTAAGTGGAACTGCTAATTGGAACACTCCATAACCACCCAGCTTAAAGCTAGCCTGAAACGATGTTATATAAACTATTGCACTATAAAAGCAAAGTTTTCTTACATCATAATTTAATTTTCACGAAAACTTTGAAAACCTTTATAATTATCACAACATGCCTAACTTCCACCCTAGAGAGTATATAACGCTTTGTAACTGACGTTAAGCAACCCCCAGTATATAATGTATGTAAGTATATGTAGAAACTTTATTAATTAAAACTTTTTCACTTAACCGTATTTTTCTTTTTAATTTTCTTGATTTAGTGATTCTTTTTGTTGTTATTATTATGTCCGTATTGCAAATAAATAAGGTTTATAATTGAGACTGTGAATGCGATGGTTTTGGATTGGATATCCACTAGGGGTGGGGCTTTTTATTTTCTTCGCTCTGATAACGATAAAAAAGAGCGGCGCTGAATCTACCACTTAACAAAACTACACAAAACTACGGCAAAAAGTCAGGAACGGAGTGTCTTAACACTAGATTCCCTCTGCCTACCGTGCTTATCCGGGATACAGTGTGAAGCTGAAAAAAAATAAAAAAAGTTGATTCTACAGTGGTTAAGTAGTAATTTGATTGAGCACAATGGTCGTAGGTCCAAATCTCATTTGCCACCGGATAAGCCAGTGTAGGTAGAGGGAGTTAAATATTTTTGCTGCTGGTGTTTGCAGAGGAACCCCTTAGCACCCGAAGTCCTGACCAGTGCCAGTCAAGGAAGAGCACCGTTGACTTTTATTCGGATATTATGGAAGACTTGCATCACTTTAATTATGGCGTTCCTTGCGTGCCAGTTTGGAACATATCACTTTGCCACGTTCCTTGACTTTGCTACGTCATTTGTGTTCAACTGGCATATTCAAAAGTAACTAAAGAAAATATTTGAATCTTTTAGCTTCGACTTTTACTTCTAGGAGTTACATATTGAAAATATGTAAAACATTATAAAAATCTATTAAGGCCGCTGTGGTGTGGGGGTAACGCTATAACTGGAGAAACTGTGAAACTCCTTATAAGAATAAAGTAATAGCTGGCGAAAAGAAAAGAATAAGGACTAACCGCAAAGATTTCGAAGTTAAAATAAATAGCAAAGGATATCTTACATAATGTTTAAATATCGTTGTTAAGTCCTTCGAAAGCACTATATGGAGTAAAATTTAATATCTCATAGCGAGTGGACGAATATATTACCCGTAATATGTCAAACGTTAACGTTTCGATCATATTATATTGCTTTTGGTTCATCTATTCCGTTCTATTCAGGTAACTGGTAATAGAGTAAATTAATCTGAGGAATAAATGAACGGAAATTAATATATTTTAAAATAAATTATACACGTATTGGCGAAGCGGTAGAGCTGACGGTCTGACTGTAAGCGCGACGGTTGTAGGTTCAACCTCCCCTTCTGGGAGTAGAGTATATTTAATTCCTCGCTATAGTAAAAAGATTACCGCGTTGAGTTCCGCCAGTTAACACTAAATGCCTCCAGAATTCGGCAGAAAGTGTGGAATGGAAGTGGCTTAATGGGAACGAAGTATCATTAGGATCCCAGGTTTCCTCTGCCTACCCTGCTAGGGTACGTGAAGCTAACAAAAAAAAAACTATATGGCATAAACCTATATGAAACGGAATTCTAATTCAAAAATCACGAAACATTCCGTTTCCCTTTAAACGAAATGCACTAGACGCATAATAGCTATTCCACGAGCATTTAGTAATAACACTATCCAATAGAATGGTAAGCACTTATCGACCATTTCAGACCGAACGAAGTACCATTCATAATAATGAGTGCCTCTTAAAACTGACGATTTTGCATCCCATTTGAAAAATATTGCTGGATTTCTAAGCTTCGTTTTATTTGGTACCTACATGCTTTAAATAGTGATATATTCTTTGTTCATTCTATTTTGTGTTTCAAAGACTTAAAATGTATACTATTTTTTCGAGCTGGCAAAAATACTCATATATGTGTAATATCATAGTATTGAAATCCCACTCAACGGAGTGTCTTAAACAGTTTCGCAGTTTCTCAACTCTGGGTTCCCTGAGATGCGAGACATAGCATGAAGTTAAAAATATAACATATCAAAATTTCAAATTTAATTCAAAACAAAAGTTGACGTTAATAGTAATAGTATTTCTCTCGGTCAGTTCTTTTAAATTATGTCTCTATACACACATGTTCAAATTGTATCAAGCTAAGCTTACGCTAACTTATTAGGAAAAACAAAAAAGTTGTATCTCATTTCCTAGCTTTTTCTTGAGCAACAAGTTAATTTCTTCTCAAAGCTCTACACGCGTTTATTTAGTTTTTATTCCATTTCATTACACTTATATTATAAAATATATAAATATATTAATTTATTAATTGAATTTTTCAAATGCAATCATACTTACATAAAAACTGAAAATACGTAATCATTTATTCCGATTTAATTACTTGAAAAAAAACTATGTGTATTTTTTTGTTTTTCAGTTTTTAGAAAAATAAAAAAGCAACTTCACTCTTTTTCCATATAGCAGTGGAAACATAAAAAAGTGGAACCTAGTATTTTAACACTAGGTGCGAAACGGAAAAAATTATAAAGGAGGACCGTACTGTTATTACACAAAGGAAATTATACAAAATATTAATTCAAATACTAATACAAATACCATTTTGATGGAATGATAGCATAAAAAATTTACATATCTCCAAATATAAAAGTATTTCCTGTAGTCCTTCCCAAGTGGATACGATAAATGTGGCAATAAATTTTGGAGTTGCGGAGTAAAAAATTCGTTTAAGGCTTTTTGCTTAAGAATGTGATAAAGCTGAAAGACGATGAAGTTTTAGTTTTTCAAACATCTGTTATATACATATGTTTGTACATATAGCGTACGTACATATGCTATTTAGTGCAATATCGTTTGCGTGAACTAAAAAAAGTAAAATCCAGCGTTTTTTCGTTCCCGTAAGTTTTTCGGGAAATGGTCTCTTAGTGGTCCAATTTCAGTGTTCTGCGCTGCGTATTTCTGCTGTGAATTGTCTGTAAGTCACTTAGCTGAGGACGACTTATATAGAAAATAAGCAAATAACCATTAAAAAGCACTTAAATATTAATAGTATGTATTAGTAGGAGAATCAACGTAAAATTCAAATATTCCGGAAAGACGTTTCAAACAAGGATTTCACCAAACGAAACTTCATATTTTATTAAACTTTGCATCTGTTCTAAACTCATCCGACAAACTTGCATCTTAAGTCAAAAGCAAAAACTATGCTTTAGTTATAGTTTCTAGAAACCGATTTCCGCTTAGTTGAAAACAGTTATTCTATAATATTTTTGGCGGGATTTCCCGTAGGCTTTGCTCCCTCCAATGTTACTAACTTAAAGTTTAAAAACTCTGTTCTCCATTTTCGGGTGCAGCACGCAACAAGCATGTTGGGTAGCAGACTTTGTTCACCCACACACACACAAACACACATTCAACTACATTTTTATTGTTCCTTTAATCTTGCATGAGTTACTTTAAATATATATAGTATTGAAACTTTGTAATCACTTTTGTGCTATTAGAGTGGGCGTTAAGGTAAGCAACACAGTTCCCACTAACGCGGTCATTATGGAACATATGTAATTGATGCACCTTTGTTATTTTAGTAGGGTCGGCGGAGGGAACCTCCAGAGAGGGAATTAAAGTAAATATTTCCTTTCCTCAAGTGGGTATTGAACCCACAGCCAGTCAATTTGCAACACACTTTTGTGCCCCTGCACCAATACTGGCCTCAATTTATTTTATGTCCGGGATACAGTGTAACAAAGAACCCACCGTCAAAACATCCATTCCACTATTCAAGAATAAGCGTGAGACTGACCCCAACCACCAACCAACTGTTGAAAAAATAAAATATTAAAACATTTCAATGCAAGATGGCATTTTGATATGCTTTCAAAGGATTAAATATTTCTTAGTGCAATGTTTTTACGGACCAAACAAAGATAGTCTTAAGATAAATTATTTTACATTCCAATTTCATTGAAACCTGATGCATTTTCAACATTGAAAGTAAATTCCTAGTCATATTTTATTAAAAATTTTCGAAAAATTTCTCGAAATTCCTACCAGAACGTAAAAAAACGATATGTATTTGACTTTCAGTCTACGGCAAGCGTAGTAGCGTAAAGCTCGTTTCATACAAAATATGTATAAAACATTTACATACAAATTGTATAGAAAAGTTTCACATTATTATAATTCCCAGTATCCCGTAACGTTCTCATCGCGAGTTGTCATAGAACGTCAACATATTCGACGTAAGTTCAATCACACATTAAGTTGCAAACGACTTATAAAGCGTATATAAAATTTTCTTATAAATACGTAAATACAATTTTACTTTGAACAATATCTTAATGAATATTTCATGATTTGGTCTGAGTTTGGATATGTTTTTTCATCCCTTTCTAATCTTAGACATTGGATAAGGAAAACATGACATAAATTTTTCATGCCTGTTTTTACGTGATCTGTGTAATGTTTGAAAAAGTAACTGTATTTAAAACATCGAGATTTTTGCGCCTTTTTATGTACATAATAATAACGCTTCACCCATTTCCCGCATATGGCAGAGTAGCTAGAGACACCACGGGTCAAGTAGTGACAAGACACTTTTGCTCCATGTTTTGCCCAATTTTGGAGATACTGCATGTTGAGTAGCGGAATTCAACGCTACAAGTATTAATGAAATTTTGAAAAAGTAATTATTGAGAATATTTATTATTAATTTATTTATAATATTTATCAGCAAATCGTCTTGAAGTTACAGCAATTATGCAATTAGATATGACCAGCTGAAACACGAAAGATAATATCATTGCTTCTCATTACTAATAATAAAATACTATTTTGTTTAGATTCACGCTCTATCCCGCATATGGCGGGTAAACAGGTGGGTAGCACTCCCTCTTACAGACATTTGCTATGAGGGTTCATTCAAACTATTAAAAACAAAATATACAACAGTTGGTTAGTTTACCTTTTCGTTAAAGCACTATTTACATTTATCATAGAGGATTTCTCGAGAAGCAATGATAAACGACGTCATATTAAATTTTCGCCAGTATGAAAACGTTACTCACTCGTCAACTCATTCTGGAATCTTCTTTGGCTAGTGTATAACTGCTAAATATTTGAAACATGGTGAGAAACATGGTTAAACCCCGCCATCTGTCAGAAATGAAAATAATTTTATTAAAATAATCCATTTACTGTGTATTTACTACAAAGTGAAGTTTTATTTTCAACTTCACGCTGTATCCCGAACACAGAAGGGAATCTAGTACCAAATAGCACTCTATTCCTCACTTACCGTCGAATTCAGGAGGAATTGCATGTTGAATGGCGGAACTCAAAGCTGCGTTTCATCTCTAAGCCATATCTACTGTAATCAAAAGTATTAAGCGGTGTTAGCTACTAATGTTCCAACAGCTCCATATCGGCCGATTTCTTTAGTTTTCTTATTGAAACATATGCAGTAACACAAAAACAAAAGATATGGCTATTAATTAGGGCTTTGTACTAAGAACAATCCCTATTGTATTGTTTTACAAACATAATAATTGGGTCAAGGTACATGTGTATTCATAGTTTATTTCATTTCTTACTAAAAGTCTTTGAATTATTTTCATTTCTTCACTCTTTTAATAGTCTTAAAAAAACTCGTTTCTGCATCACGATGGTTTCATATAGTTTAAACATTGAATACAATACCTGGTAGTCTTTAATGTAACGATAATGAGGACAGGCGGAATTCTGCCACTCAACACGCAATGTTTCCATAATTCGGCAGTAAGTGGGGAACGGAGTGTCTTAACAATGGATTCCCTCTGCGTACCCTGCGTGCTGTGTTCGGGATACAGCGTGAAGCCGATTTTATTTTTTAATGTCTTACCTATACTAATATAATAAAGCGAAAGAGTTTGTTTGTTTGTTTGTTTGAACGCTAAGATCTCTGGATCTACTGGTCCGATTTATTTTGTTTTTATTTTGTATGAAAGCTGCATTCTTCAGAAGTGCTATAGGCTATATAACATCACATTACACATTTATACTAATATATTAAAATATTTATTTCTAATTTGACATGCAATTTATTCTGCCATGTTATTAACAACCGTCGTCGCTACGCGGCCGTTACCGCGACATTTTGATATTCATCCTTATGAAAATAATTATGATAGTCACTTTTAGCATTTCATCTAGATGGAAATTATAGTTTACTGTATAACATTCTAATAAATAATTAAGGAGATGTCACTGATTCGAAATGACTTAGCCTTCGGGCGACACAGTATGACCAACGCGAACGGGCAGATGACGTTGACGGTTTTATAAATTTTACTATATAACTATTGATAATTTTTGTGTAATTATTTGCTGTTTATAGTTAATTTACACTTTGGTTCTCTTCTTATTTTATTTGAAATTGCTCGCTAAAATTATCCTATTTAATATAGAGAAATGTTTAGTTATTTCATAGAGTCGATATCTATGTACGCATGAACGGAAACTTTGGGTACTTTTTCTAATATGAAGAATACCTATCCTTTAGTTACTTTTACTCCTTTTGTTGGTTCATTTCAATAACTCAGATAATTTTCTAATAGTATGTCTCTACTTATTATTGTTTTGATTATTTAAGCTTATATTTTCTTAATAATTCTATTGAAAATTGAAAATAATTTCATGAATATATTTAATAAATATTCTTATAGTTGAAGCAGGCGTAGCCGCGTCCGGGTCCGCTAGTCCTAAATAAAAAGCCTTTATTTCGACGATATTACAAACTTACATAACATATACATACAAATGAATATAATAAATGTAATCCTAGTACAAAATCACAATTCGCAAACCCTCATCCGCGTTTACGCCTGTCATTGCTTCTCTACTACGATTTAGAACAACGGAACGTTCAATAAATCTGCCTATCGGATCTAGTAGTAGCTTGAAATGGCTAAGTTATCGTTGCTTTTACGATCGAAGATCTAAGATCAGGAACGTAAAGTCTTTCTCTTGTGAACTGCTGGTATTAGTAGTGGAATAGTAGGGTGAAAAATTTATAGTGAAATATTGTTCTAAAAGGTTGTTTTTTTTTTCATTTCTTTGACTGCATATATGCTAGAGAATCTCATATCTCATCATCTCATATTTTATTCCATATTTAATTTAATTGAAAATTGTATAACTTTGAATGTTAAAAGATAGAACTGAACTATCAATTAAACTAAAATATCCTATAATAGTTATTATAACCCAAAAGTGTTCCCATACATAACAATTTCCTTACTCTAACCCAGTATATTAGAACCCAGTTGCCAAAACTTTCTGTCATCGATCAAGGGTCTTTCGAATTGCGATCACGTACAAATCCAAGTACGTCAGCTAAGTCGCATATCACGGTTACGGAGTTAGCGTTTTTCTGAATACATTGGTTTGACCTTCAAGTGGATATGGATACCTACTTTAAGTAATATTATAAAGCACCTTTTAAAAGTCAGCTTTAAGTTGTATCCCGCACTTTTAGTACTAAACTACTATTCACTTTATCAATGAATTATTATTTGCTCTATTATTAAGATTGTAACAATTTTCAATTTATAATGTTGACAAAAAGCTAAAAAACACTCTCTAAATAAACAAATAACTTCAGTACATAATAAATAAAAAGGAAAAAAGCCCAGGAAAACTCAGGATCTATTCTTTAACTAATTAATTTTTCCCAAGAAGACTTGTAAAATTGAAGTGGATCTCCAATGCTATTTCTAGATTCAGGATCATAATATGATTGTGATATATGGATTTTTAAGTCTGGCAGATACATAGATTTTTTTTCGCAGT
Organism: Heliconius nattereri; assembly: GCA_013403645.1. Taxonomy (NCBI): domain Eukaryota; kingdom Metazoa; phylum Arthropoda; class Insecta; order Lepidoptera; family Nymphalidae; genus Heliconius; species Heliconius nattereri. The sequence goes on from JAAIXI010000240.1 coordinate 373,825, forward strand.
GCCAGGCTCACGGAAGGGTAAGCAAAGTGAACCTAATGCTAAGGAACACCGTTCTCCACTTGCCGCAGAATTCTCAAAGCAATGCGTATTGAGTGTCAGGACTTACTGCTTCCCTTTGCCTACCCTGCAATTTTCGGGATACAGTGTGAAACTAAAAAAAATGGAGAAGAATCCTTTTTCTTTTAACCACACTATACTCGTTAGTTTTACCTTTACCAATTTACCTAGCCGCATTTTAATTTTTAATATGCGAGTGCATAAAACTGCTACATAAATCTGAGTTTAGAGGATGTTCATATAGTTTTATTATTGCTGCTAGTGTTGTTATTTTTTATTAAATTTAATTCATATGCGGGCGTGGCGTTGGGGCACAAAGTGCGACTGTAAACGCGACTGGTTTTGGGTTCAATCTCCCCTCAAGAAAATTATATATTTATTAAAATTTATGTTTCCATTTCTTCGCTCTGGTGTCGACACAAAGTGCGGGGTTGAGTTTCGCTACTCAACACGTTATACCAGAAGAAATCGGCGGAAAATGGGAAACGGAGAGACTTAACACTAGGTTCCCTCTGGCCTACCCTGCCGTGTGCCGCAATAAATGACCTAGACCAGCAATTTTAGGCAAATGTTTCAAATTTAATTATTTCCCTTCTCCTAGAACAGTTGTATTGTTCATATATTGTGTATATATGAACAATTCAAGTGCATGAAAATGTACAAGTAATAGAGTAGCAGTACCGTTCGTGTAATCTGAGTAAAAGCATTTCTAGTGTCAACAACAAAATTAAAATTTTACAAGCAGCTTTCTCGCTAAATATACGAAACTACTAAATAATTCCCTTATCTTTCGGAGGAGCTATTTAAAATAATATAATTTGTTTATACGACACCCGATTTTACTTTTCTGATATAAAAATGTTTAAAATAAATGATTTTGACAATAGACCGTCGCCTTATGCCAAGTGTGCGACTGTAGATTTGATTCTCACTAGACGAATAAATATTTTATAATTTACATTTCATAGCTCTGGAAGCAAAGCGCGGCGTTGAGTTATGCCAGATAACACGCAGTACCTCAAGAATACAGCCTGAATTGTGTTTATGGGAACGGAGTGTCTTAACACTATATCATACGGGATACAGCGTGAAGCGTGAAAATAAATAGCAATGAAATAAAGAAAATCATGTATGAGAAAGCACTAGTAACTTGCTAAATAATCATTGTTATTAAAAGAGATTTATATTTTTATGCATATCAATATGTGCCAGCGGGCGAAGTGTGCGTGTCGAGCGAAACGTTTATAGGGAAGGAAATGAGGACATTTTATATTATACCAAATTATTAGAAATGTCCTTATAAAATCAAAGAAAAGACCTATTGACCTATGAGACGAACAAAATATCAAAAAATTAAATTTATTTTTATCTGTAATATAGCAATCCACCCTACCTACGTGTACATGCTAATACAAAGTAAGACTGTATTGTATTTTGTAAACTTTCTTTTGCCACGTCTTCTAAAGCAAGTTAAGATTTAAAATGACAATCACGTACCAAAGGCTACATTTCCTTACTCGTATACAATGTTTCTTTATTTTTTCATTGTGGTGCGTGTTTTTTTCCCTATTCTATTCTTAGGAAGATACGTTTTATTACTGTTCTTTCTTATAGTAAAGTTTAAGCCCAAGTATGATTAAATACGACAAAATAACGACACTTACTGTTCTTAATAAAGAAAATGGCGGACAATAGTAAATGGAAGGTTCCAAGGTTCCCTCGGCCTCCCCTGTTATGTGCCAAATACAGCCTGAATCTAAGTTTATTTTCATACTTCGATCATCTTCCACCCCTATATGACTAGATTCCTTTTATGATATTAAGCCTTACATATGTCATTGTTTTCATGACACTCATGGTTTTTAAATTATTGAAAGTAATATATTTTACTATTTTCTTAAAAAACAACATTTTAAGAATATCATCATAAATATGTATGTACATCTAAAAAGTTCGTCCCCCTTTGAAGCGGTTATCGCGAAACTGAGAGACATCGGTTCGTTAAACCCCTTTTGTTTTAGAAAATATTCAATAGCAAGCTACTTTATGATCCTTCTTATTCTCTTATATTTTATTACCCAACTTTAGGACTTCCAACAATCTGTGACCCTTGAGCTTTGTAAGTTTTAATAATAGCTTGAGCTATTATTAAATTTGTATTAGAAATTATTTTACTAATCAATCAATATTAGATACTATAATACAATATATTTTTTTAGCACCCCCGCACATAGAAGGATAGGTAGACGGCGCCTGGGAACCTAGTATCAAAATACTCCGTTCCATTAAGACACTTCCGTTCCCCACTTTCCGCCAAATCCTGGTGGCATTGTGTTTTGTGTGGTGGAACTGAAAGCCGCGCCTTGTCTCATTATGAGAGAGAGAAAATAAACATATTTAACATTTCTTCCAGTACGAATCGAACCCACAAACTGTCGTTGGTACACTCGCTCACTTGTGCCCTGGCGCCAGCCACTACGTTTATCAATTACATTTTTTATTATACAATACATAAATCTTATTATAATAAACATATTTCTCTATTTGTTTATCAATTCACAACACTTATTTATATTTTTCCTTCTCTCCTCACAAATATATTGTGCGAATTACGGTAATGTTATTAGCGTAACTACATTTTATACCTCCACTAACTCCCGTTGGCGTGTTTTTATGGCTTTATATCCAGAATGGAACATTGTTAGGAGAAAGCTGTCTGCTAAGCCAATAAGCTGTTATTTTGATGCTTGTCTAGGACTATATTTCGAAAATAACTCGAAACTCAACGCCGCGACACAGAGCAAAGGAATGATAATATACAATTACATAAATATTTAATTTCCTCGAGTAAGGATCGAACCCACGCGTCACGGTCAGTCGCGTTTACACTTTGCGCCTCCGTGCCACGACTGGCTTCAAATTTATATAAACATATATAAATATATTCCAGCGTACAGCAACGTATGCGATACTCACTTACTTACCGTAATATGACTTATATAAAATACGCCGTTAAGCCACTAAACTCGGTACATAAATAAACCTTTGTACTTGCTCCTCCGAGCTACTACATATATTTTATTATTCTTTTCACCGCCATGATCTAAACGATGCAATTTAAAACTTAGATACCTTGGCTCATGTCAAGCAAGACTTGTTTGACTTGTTCTATTATGGAAAGTGCAGTTTAATATATTTCTGGAATATTATAAAATTATACTAGTATTAAAATTAAATTAAAATTAAAAAATATATCGGCTTCACGCTGTATCCCGTACACAGCAGGATAGGCAGAGGGAACCTGGTGTCAAAACACCCCGTTCCAATTATATTTCCTTTCCTCGAGTGGGAATCGAATCTACAACTAGTCAATTTTGCAGCACGCTATATGCCCCTACGCCACGACTGGCCTGATGTCACATACTTATAAAATATATAAAAAAAAAAAATAAATACATATTTATTATTTACATAATCAAAAGTCTAACAACGCCATATCGTATTCAATCAGTCAAACAACTTCGCAAACTAAGTTTATATCTGAAAACTTCTCTAAATGCTAATAAATACGATAGCGCCGCGACGCTGCTGGTGCTACCTACATCCCAATGAATATTTCATGATTTGTATTGAGTTCCAGTTATTGTCGACTCTTATCCTGTTCTGATTTACTTTAATAGAAGACGTTACGCTCAGAGGTAAATGTCTTACAGAATTTTTATTCAATTACAGTTGCGATTACAGGCGCAAGAGTGGAACAGTCACGGAACCACTGTGGGTTTGATCTCCACTCGAGTGAATTATTATTTGACAATATTTTCGTTTCAAAGGCAAAAGACCGGCGCTGAGTTCCACCACTAGACACGCAATGCCTCGTAAGTTTCGGTGAAATGTGGGGAACGGAGTGACTTAACACTAGATTAACTCTGCTTACCCTGCTGTATTCAAAGGGTGCAGGACCGGACGGAGTGGCGAGTATTGGGGGGAGGCCTATGTCCAGCAGTGTACCTCAAAAGACTGATGGATGGATGGACCCTGCTGTATGCGGGACAGAGCGTGAAGGTGATTTGATTTTTTATGGTAGATACCCGTTGATACAATCCTGAAATTAATATAGAAAACGTATCTATCCCGTATGCAGTAGGGTAGACGAAGGGAGCCTAGTGTTAAGACACTCAGCCACTATCCACCGAATTCTGGAGGCATTGCGTACTCAACGCCACGTTTTGCTTTGGAAATGAAAAAAATATTTTATATTTTTTGTTTCCCTGGGTCTCTATCGAACGAGGAACCAAAATGCTTCTCCAATCTTATTGTAGAATGATACTTAAAAAATCAATAGATTGAACCTGTACGGTTCGATTGTGCTTGTATTTATATAGTATAGCTTTAGCTATACGTTGTTATTTATATTTCCCTAGTCAGGTAAAATAGATCGTAGCTTTGACTTCCACCAACCAATATCTGTAAATAAGTGGAAATAATGTCTCAAAGGGTGAAATTGCATCTGTATACTGTACGGGGGACCGCAATTACTAACTACTAATGTAGTATAAAATTAAATAAATACATAAATAGAATTTTCAACTAACATCGATCTTTATATCGGAAAACAGGCTGTTAAGCATATTTGCATGCTCTACATATTTCCTGTACTTTCAAATGCAGTTTATTTAGAGTCTGGTAATATTATGAATATATTTTTGTAATATTCAATAGGATAAAATGTAAGGTCTTTTTCGCACAAGGACACAAGCGTGCGACTGTAAAGGCGAGGTTGCAGTGCGATTCGCACTCGGGACAATGATATATTTAATATTGTCATTTCCTCCCTCTGGTGACGAGGCAAAGTGAGGCGTTAAGTTCCGCCACTCAATTCTGTTCCTTCCGTTCCGTTCTCCCCGCAAAATACAATAAATTGTATGAGCTACAAAGTAAACATTCATCCATTCAATCTATCAACTTATGAAAATAATATCCCTCTCAAACAAATTTGCTTCTAAAATGCCAGTTGTCAAAACATCAATTGCAGAAAAAAAAACATAAAGCAAACGAAACCTTGGAAAGGTCCAAAAACAATAGCCGCCACGAAAATGGTTTTGGAATTCCAATAACAGTTTAATAAAGCACTTTAGCAAAACTAAAAGTGGAATGGAAACCGGAAAACCGGTAAAATAAACAACTCGAACAATTTTCTTCGTTACCAAACGTAGGATTGATGGATATAAGTCAATTACACAGTCCGAGTAAAATGTACAAAAATATACGCAATCGGTTGATTAATCCCTACAGGAAGTCTACAGATTTACCTCAAAACTTATGTATTTTAATATAAAACGAAGGCGCTACCTACAGAAGTGCCTTTACATTTTCGCAATGAATTTATAATACAGTTTGCACTAAAAGACAGACCGATCCGAAAAGGTATTTATAATAAGGTTTCAAGGTATGAATAGTTTAATATATCGCGGCAAAAGACCACAGCAGGCAACTGTTAACGTGACCGTTTTGGATTCGAGTCCTACTTAGGGAATTAATATATAAAATTACATTAAAAAGAACCGACTTCAACATCTAAAAAGCACAAAGGTATGAACTATAAACGCGACGGTTGTGAGTTCGATGCCTACACTTAACACTATATTCCAAGGCTTCCTCTGCCTACACAGTTATCTGCGGGATACAGCGTGAAATAATGAAAAACAGGAAAGCTTTAGTCTAATTACAATTAAATTAGATAATCAATTTCGTTGAATACTCAACTATTCTACAAGAATACTCTACAAGAGCGACTATTACCTGCGAACAGGTAAAAAACAAACGTAAAAAAAACAAAATTTCTCCAAAACGAGGAAAAATTATAAATGAAATCCACACCTTATAGGACCACGGGGCACGTTTTAAAAACTCTACCTTGTTTCAACATTAATTAAACGTAACGGCCTAATTCAGCCACCTTTTCACGTTAATAGAAATAAATGTAAAATTTTAATGCTACAATGCGTGTTTGTATAGGAATCCTTCACTGATTACTTTCATTCAAAAGTTCGTCAGAAAAATATAATACTTTAAATAATTTTCTGAATGTTTTTGCAATGATATTTTTATGGTGGTTTTAATGGAACTTAACGCTGTTATGCAGTTAAAATAATTTGTTAATTTAGAGTTATTAGTTTTAAGTTTATCTTATTATTAGTAGATAGTAATAGGACACTGCGTTCACCATTGTCCGCTGAATTCTGCAGGCATTGCGTGTTGAGTGGCGAAACTCAACGCGGTGCTTTGTTTATATATGACAGATTTAATTGTATAATGTTTATAAATCAGAAACTTGAAAGACGTATTAATTATGTATAATATAGCTTATTTAAATAGATTTGGAAGTTTCCTCTTGCCTCTCTTACGAACAAACAAAACATCCGTGTTTTTTCAAGTGAAGTGAAAGCAAGATAGAGTGTGCGCGTATCTAGGGCCTATCAAGACATAAAATAAATTAACATTTCTATTACAATTTTTGCGAATAAAATAAAATACCAAAAAAAAAAAAATTACAAAGATTGCACGTATGTACAAGCGCATAACAATATAGACAACCAAACTAAAATAATCCACCAATTTTTCTTAAACTCACTTCAGTTATAAAAAAAGATTATTTGATAAGCAAAGTATTATGTATTTATTTATATATTTATGTATGTATGTATGTCTGTATGTATGAAAATATGTATTAATGTATGTGTATGTAAAACTAGATATCAGCTCTGTACACCTTTCCCTTTTCAGACAATGTATCCTCTCCTCTACCCAAAGGTTGCCTGGAAGAGATCGCTCTCTTAGCGATAAGGCCGCCTATTGTACTGTTCTATGTAGTAATACATGTATATGTATGTGTCTTTTCTATGGTACAATAAAGAGTACTTTATTTTATTTATTTATTCAGGTAATATTAAATAAATATACGTATAGTTGAAGCGGGCGAAGCCGCGGGGACTGCTAGTCCTTTTAACATAATATAGCATTTTTGACATACAAAAGTAAAACACGTCACACAAAATGAACCAATGAAAGTTGAAATAAAATATTTACGTACGAAACCGCGAGATGAAATTCAAATATTTTATCTCATAGATACTATACATATTTACGTGTGACGCTCTTCGTATATTATTCCATCTCTATAGCTTTATTTACATGATATATCCATACTTGAACAATTTTATCGATGTTTTCTTCTGAACAACCTTGTTTTTACTTGTTGCGAGTTTCAAATATGTGGATTGATATATGTATGTATGGTACGAGTAAATATGAAATCTTGAATGATTCGAAGTAATATATGACCGATTTAACGTTATTAGATACTGAAGAGAGTTTGCTTAAATACTTTATTATTGGATATTTGTATTTCAATATATGTATATACGAGTATATCATGTGAGGCATAAAGTGTGAATGTAAACAAGTGAGTTCCGCCATTCAACACGCTTAAGAGTGTCTTACACTAGATTCCTCCAACCTACCCTGTTATATGGGAAAAAGGCTGAAGCTATATATACTAAAATGTCACTTATACCCAAATAACTCTTAGCCAAGGGAATAACTTTCCCTAATATACTCGTATACCATAAAAAACTAGTAAAAAGCGTTAGCTAGTACAAAAATAAATCAAACTAGATGATTTCTAACGTAAAAGTTCCGAACCTTCGATCACGATTACGTCCAATATTGCCTTCCTAACCATTTAAAACTTGAGCGAGTGTTGCAATAAATCCTCCTATCGGGTTAGCAGAACTAAATAGATACTTACGCGAATGTATTTATGTTAACTTCTACCTTTGTACTTTACTAAAGTTACTTTGTACTACTTAATCTTTATGGCCCTAGCCACAAGTATAAGTATTAGATAAAAATGTTTATTAATCCTACATCTATCAGGGAAGGCAGAGAGAAGTAAAAACACACCGTTTTCTACTTTCTGCTGATTTTCTTTGGTGCCAAAGTAAAGAAATGAAAATTACAACTGTCGTGTTATAGTCCCACCTTTGTGCTCCTACGCTACGCGGTCTCAAGGACCTGTTTGTTGATTTTGTAACTTTTTAAAATAAGTTATAATATGAAACAAAAGAAAAATAGTTCAATTGATTATCTCAAACACGAAATTAAACGTACATTTTTTGCTATAATAAATTAATGTTTTACTTATATCAAAATGTCTTAAACTTGTCTTGTATCTAAATAATAAAAGAAGACAAGATAAATGATACGGCCGCTTAAGAGGCTATTGTTTCGAATTGTGATCCCCGAGCCGTCGCTTTGGAGGCCTAACGAACTAAATTGATATAAAGGTCAATAGCTCTAAAGAAGAGTTGTATTATCCACTTAAATAATATACACGAAAGAACATTGTTATTTGAATTCGTATACACAAAGACGAACGAGATATTTGAATAACGAAACGACTATATTATGATTTATTCATTGTAAAATGACAGAATTTTGTGAATTTTGTGGATAGACCAAGGGAACCTGGGAACTTAGTGTTGAGACATTTTTTTGATGGGAATTAAGACAATTCCATTCGCCACTTTCCAGGTATTGCGCTAAATTCTGAATGCCATGCTTTGCCTCATTAGCAAAGCGAAGAAATGAACAGATTAAATATTAATCATTCATCAAGTGGAAATCGAACTCACAACCTGTCGCGTTTACATCCACGCTTGTGCTGCACCACGACTGGCCTCAACATACTTCATTCTATTGAAAAAATATATCACAATCATCACTGCAGTCTGATGATTTCAAAATGAACTGCATCTACAATAGGCTCTATCAGATTTGCTATGTACTTTTAAATCCAACTCTTGACCCAGATTACTTAAGTACACTCGGTTTCATCCGAGCTTTTAAATTAGGAGTGCATTATTTACGAGGATTCGAATTAACTCGAGAAATGCGATTTAGTATTTGATGTATAATTGAAAGGTTTTATTATTTTATTATGATTTTTGTTTATTTTAAAATTTGTATATTGCTCCAATTTTTATGGAGAATCCAGGCAAATAATAATTATCGATTATTAAAAAAAATAAGAAGATGTGATGCAACACACGCTTACGTTCTTTTACCCTCATATATACATTTTAGGCTCGCATTTGATTAGTTTTTACATAAGAACATGTAAAAAGTGGTCAAATATGAGCCGGACTCGCGAACTGAGGGTTACGCGGAGATTTTTTGGATTTCTTTGTTTGTATTGCAAGTTCTCCATGCATAAGCAAAAAAGCGGTAGTTGTGTATTTGATTTGCACTTCCTCCGAGCGAATTAATTATGTTCAATTTCAACTTTGAAGATTGATTTTTTGTGGGACACATCATTGGAGCTAAAAAACTCTCTAATGCTACATTTTTACGCTCTATCCTGAATACAGCAGGGTTAGTGTTGATTGTTGGAACTCCACGCCGCACTTTACTTCGATACCAGAGCGAACAAATGAAAATATTAAATAATTAATTTCCTCGAATTTGGATTGAACCCACATTCAGTTGCATCTACAGTCACGCTCTTTATACCTGCGCCACTACTGACCTAATAATCATGTCATTGCATTAATCCAATGTACATAAACGCAATGCACAGTCATTACTCGTAAGAGACAAAACGGCTGAAATATCACGTTGCATCCTAGACCAGTCCCTGATACTGGCTAACAAATGTTTGCAATACTGACCGCTTTCAAACTCTGATCGGTTCGGTTCTTTATTATTTATTAATCTCACATTAATGTTAGTATGAAATGAATTTAATGCTAGTGTTAGTACTGTTAGTTATCTAATTCTTGGATGTGAATCCCTGTTTGGGTGAAGGCCTCCTCTATCCTCTTCCATTCCTCTCTATTTTTTGCTGTTGTCGTCCAATTTATTCCTGCAATTTCTTTAATGTGATCAGCCCACCGTCTTGTTGGCCTGCCTACTTTTCTCTTTCCTATAGGACCTTTCCATTTTTAAGCTTGTATGGTCGAGCGATGATCAGAGTAGCGTGATAAATGTCCTGCCCATTGCCACTTAAGCTTTAGGGCTTGAGATAACACGTCTGTTAGATTAGTAGGTAGGTAGTTTACTTCTAATTACTTCGCTTCTTATTTTATGTATTTTTTTTATTTTTAATATGCTTCTTTCTATAGCTCGTTGTGTTACCTGAATTTTGTGTCTCAGTTTTTTCGTAAAAATCCATGTTTGGCTAGCGTACAATAAGCAAGGAGGAAGACAGATATCAAATACTGTTTTCTTCAGATTTATGGAATAATCACCTTTCAAAATTTCGACAATCTCGGATCTCTTTTTACGTTAGGAAATTTGAAATATCTAATATACTGATCCTAATCCTAATATACTGACTGTTGACTTCGAGAAAAACTATTCCAAAGGTATGATAATTACATGAAGATCTTTAATTTTTTTGTGTTAAGACCGTCCGTTCTCCCCTTTTACACCCATTTTTTGAGTATGTCCACCCATGTCCACGATGTAAGGACCCCTGCAAACAATTGTTGAGGGCTGTAACGTTCCATTCATAGTAGGATAGGCCTCTGCCTATCTAGGGATTAGCTTAATACTAGGTTACCTTGTTACCTCTGTAACAAGGTTGCCTAGTATTAAGCTACTCTGTTTTCATCAAAACACATAACGCATTCTTGTTACCAGAGACGAAAATATTGAATATTTTATGTCCCCGAGTAGGAATGGATCCCAAAACCTTCGTGGTAACCGTCACATCTATTGGCCATCGGTAGAAGTAAACATTCCTCCATATAAAACTCAAAACTACAACCATCGCTGCGAAAGTAAGTAACAATATAATAAAAAAGCAGTTTCATATTATTTTCCCACATAGCCGAGTAAGCACATGGAACTTAATCTTAAAACACTTCATTCGTTAATTTCCGTCCTAGAAAATAGTTTAAATGTAACCATTTACCAGAGTAGAAATCAAATTCACAACCACGAAGACCTCGAACGAACTAATTAAATTCGAATATTCAGTAAATTTATCTAACTCCAAATCATGTAAAGTCGTATTATTAAATTTTAATATACGACTCGTTGTAATTGACCATTGAAATTGGAATCCGATTAATATTAGCGTTGAGTTGAGACATAACCTATATAAACCAGCAGCTGGGCTATTTCGTAAAATATTTTATTTTTATATTTATTTTACAACTATTTAATTGTGCCTCAAATTTAGACTGCGAGCGAAAAATGGAGAATGGAGTATCTTGACACTATGTTCTTTCTGCCTACTCCGCTATTTGCAATATATAAGGTAAACATGAAAACAAACGTCTATCTAAAGTTGAAACAGAATTTTATTATATTTCTTCACGTATATTATGTATTTAAAATATTTTCTATCGATTGCTTAAGATGGCTAACGTGGCGGAGTGGAACAATGTCTAAATTTTGTTGATTTTGAGATTTTGCTTTCACTCGGGTCTATTATTTCAACCACAAACTAATCAAATGTCTCGAAAATTGGGGAACGGAATGTCTTAACACTAGGTTCCTTTTGTTGCTTGGAAAATTGATCATTATTATTGATGGCTTTGGTTGTGGGCTCGATGGGCACTCGAGGCAATGAAATAATTAATTGATTCAAACACTTGTGTCCCTTCAGCTACGACTGGCCTGGTATTTATTTAAACTGCAAACTAATTTCATATTATATGAAAGAAACAAATATGCACAGGCTATGGCAGTGCTGTCATCAGACCTGTTTTGTACGTAATATATTTTAGATTTTCATGAAAAAATTATCCATGAATATTGAAAAGAAATATGCTTACGAATGCTTTTACAAATATGTAATTGAATTTCAATTCAATGGAAATTTATTAATACACGTCAGTTCCACGCTGTATCCCGCATATAGCGGTGTAGGTAGAGGCAACCTAGTGTTAAGACACAGAGAAAAAAAATGCTGATCTATGTTCATTCAGCAATCTGTTCTCCACTTTACGCCTAATTTAAAAAAAAACCCCAGAGAGAAAGAGAGAGAAACATTCTAATTAACTCAGTTATAACTCACCACGACTTACACAATTTCATTCCATTGCTAAAAAATAACTGTAATCGTTAAAAAACCCAAGTTGATATTCACTTTAAAATTACAGTAGAACATAATGCAACAGCTTGTACGAAGCCAGGGTGTATGAATAAACGCTACCAACTAAGATTTTAAAGTAAAAACTAGAAAATTCAACCTATCCACTAACAAAAAATGAGCAGTAGGTTTCAAAAGTCATACCTCTAAGAATATGCAAAGCCTGCATTGCACCAAACCACATTTCTAGTTTCTGTAATATAATATTATGAACAAAAATGGAGTGACAAAACATTCTGTTCTTTAATTTCTCCTTATATGTAAGTAGTTGAATTTTATAAGATTATTATAGAATATTATCATATCTGAGTCGAGCAGTGTGTGATTGCACCGGAAACTAAGTGTTAAAACACTTCATTACCCATATTTCATGATATTGTGTAAGCGGCGGAACTCAACGCCGCGCTTATCAGCAGAGCAAAAAAGTATAAATAATTTCTTTTGAATCCCATCATAAGATAACACGATTAAATCATATTAAATTACAAACAGTGTACGTATGAGTTTAATTTTTTAACTTGCTTAGAACAATATATTCTTAATGTATATAAAATTATAATATAATGTAATCTCATTTAGTGATAAGCCCAAGTTGGCAGCCAAACTAATTAAAACTGGAGATTAATCACATTTCAACACGTACGTAGGAAGTGGATAGCAGAGGGAGCCTGATGTTTTAAGAACCGTTCCACATATACGACTTTGGGTAACTTTATATATTTAAAACCAAAAGTTTAGGTAATGCTACAATTTTAAACCCTTGGGAAGTATAAAAAATATATATAAATTTGACCTTAATTTTATTTCATGTAGTAGTGAACATGAATCAATATTTGAAATTGTAAAAATCTTCCTTAAATAATATATTTTTATTTTTTGCTTATATTTTCTGTCCCTCTTGAGAATTGGTTTGATAGGCTCTTAGATAGTTACAGTTAAAACCAACGATATGATCTTTGACTTTCGCGATTTTAAAACATTATAAATAATTTAATATATTATTAATTTTATTTTTATAAATTTTTAATTTTAAACTTTACGAAACCCTACCCTACTATTGCATAAATATAAATTTCTATTCACAACTCTAAAAAAATATACTACAAAAAAATAAAAAATACCTTCTATATATATATTTCAAGAATAATGCTATTATTATTTTTATATTTTATATTAAAAGTAGCAATTTTACAGCGACTGCAAATAAGAGGTTGAAATTCCTTTGAAATTGTTAATGAAGACTATGATAATACTTAAGGGCGCTTCAGTTACATCAGCTTTAAATTAGTTGCTAGTAATGTTAGTAAATTTATAGAATCAAGAGTCTTTGAAGAAGGTTTTATTCTCTGTCTCCGCTTTATGTGGAACAAACGTGAATATATACTGAGTTATTAATGTTATATCCACAAAAATATATATTTTTTCAATTAAATATTTACATGGTACATTCCTTTTGTATTTTTTTAACATTAAGTGGATGATTATGTAACAATAACATATAGCCTTCCTCGACAAATACTATAAACAAGACGAAAGTTTTTTTTTAATTCGGCTCTTCCACAATAGTTCTAGAGATAAGCGGGATTAACAAGCTTTTCAACTTTATAATAATAGTATAGACAATGTTTTTTACATTAACGTTCACATGCTCCGTTACTTTGCGTATTAGCATGTATATTAAAAATAACTCTTAAGATGGAAATGGAGTGTCATGACACTTAATTTTTTACTTAAAAAAAGGAAGTTAAAATCACATACAAAATAATCGAAAGTGTGTAAAGCTCTACGCTAAAGAACGGTGGAACAAGTGTTTATTGTGTGAGGGTAATCGCATAAAGCTAAGTTAGGTTCCGACAATCTTCAAAGTACACAAGTCCCGTTTTGATCTTATTCGATGCATACGAGTATATAATAATTTACGTATAATTTTGTTTTAAAATATTCTGTCCTCATTTTTGTTTTTTAGCAAGTAGATTTAATTGTTTACTGTGATTTCATATATTGCCTTTCTTTTAAAAATCGCAAAGTTTCGACTTTTGAGCATATTTTATAGGAAACATGCTCAGAAACTACAGAAACTACTTTACGGAACAAACAACTTAAGAAACGAACGTGTTTTTTTATGTTCTTTTGTTCTCTTCGTTAAATCTATAAAACTATTATTAAAAACGATCGTGAAATATTGAACTCATCTCTATGCGTATATAACTCGTCCTGATTTTTTCAGCAACTAAAAAATTGCCAAGGAAAGTTAACAGATCATTTTTCCAGATTTTTTCCCTAATTTTATAAAACAGAAATATAAAAATATTATAGAAAATTCAAATATTTATCATTCAAATGTAATTCCACTGCATCGTGACTGCTGCATGACCTTTATGCTAATTTATAAGTAATAAAGAATTGACGTCTTGTCGGAAACTCTGTGAGAAATATTAATTATGCTTTAATTTACATTACAAATTAAAAATGAATAGTCATTATCCATGTGATTAACATAATGGCATGGTAAATGCTTACTTAAGTAATGAATATGTATTGTAATTTTTTTTAGGATTCCGTACTTCAATAGAAAAATTCATTAACCCTTACCTCTCAAGAAGCCACGTAGTGCTTGAAATTTCTCAATGATGAATAGAGATTTTTTTTTGTAAGAATGTTTCTTACAAGTATTCAATTTGTTTCTATGATTATTCACTTGATTAGACGGAATTTGAAACTTCTGAACTGTCCTGCATGATTTCGTGCTATATGGTTATAACTCAAGGTATTTTTATCCTCAAATTTCAATTTATTTCAATTTCTTTATATTTAATTAAAGTTTACACTATAATATAATTTTACCAGAATATAGCCATGTACTTTTTATATTTGGTAGTTAAGGAGAAATTTTAGCTGTGCATATAAATATTAACGACAATTTTAAAAGGGCTATTTTGATTTACATTCCTAGGGTCCTATGCGCTACTCCTCTCCTAGCATCGGGATGATATACCTACCTACCTACCTACCCTTATATTAATTGACTAAAATGTTTTTTTATTTAAGGATTTCTAAAATGTTAAACAGTTTTATATCATAAAGCAAATATTCAAAAATTGATTCTAAGCTTGTGTTTTATGTGGAGAAAAGATAATTTCACTGATATTCAAATTGAGAATAAGAATCGTTTGCTAAAAACTCTTAACATGTTTCAAGCAGGTAAGCATAACATAACAACTATTAGCTTTACTTTATTTATCCTTTAATATATATTTTTAAATTATACGCGAATCCTAAAAATATTAGTGAGCGAGTTGTTTGTTCCTTAGATTCAAATAAAAATCGTTATAATTAATTTCCGTGGATAAATGTTGCCAAAAAAAGTCTTTAGGTACAGACTACAGTTTTATTACTGGAATAATATACATATTCCTAAGAGAAGCTCTACATAAAATCATTATTTTTCCCTTGCTTCACTGGCGCTAATTTGTAGGTTAAATAAATATAAAACGATTGTTATGTTATTTTTAATATGCTGCTGGGGTTTTCTCATCACAATGTGGCTAAATTTGACGATATCATTTATTAGCACGTTAGTACGAAAGTTAATTCTTCGCCAAGATACAGAACTAATGCTGATTTTTGGATCTGTATATATTTTTTTAGACACTTCAAAAAACTGGTTTCAATACATTATTGCATATTTGTTCCAAGTACATACAAGTAAGATAGTAAAATACATTATCTTTTTTTCATCTATTTGCATAGATAAAAATTAAAAATGTAGTAGTAAATAAAAAATCACAGTTGCACAATTCATATGTTTTATATTTGTGAGAAGTTGTTCTGGAGGCATTCTGTGTTATGTTGAGAGTTGAAATAAATGAAATTTTAAGAATAAAACTTAGGTTTTGACCTACTAGTAACTTAGGTTTTGTACGAAAAATATCTATTCTTAGTGTTTCACAACAAAGAATAGATATATTTTTATTTTTTTCTGGCTATCCAGCTAGAGGAATAACAAAAAATAGAAATAAGAGCTGATAGGTGCGTATACATAAATAAACTGATTACCTAATATTATTTTAAATTTAAATTCTCAAATTATATTTCAGTTGCGGGTCTGGGGCACATGTATTTTGGAATAGAACTTTTGCCTATCACAATATGCGGTCTCCTCAGCACTGCATTCTCTTTACTTCGAGAAGATTTAAAAAGATTAACACCAAGGAATAATCGAGTAAATATAAACGAACATTTTCAAAATGAACCAACAAATACAATTATATTAATAATACAGAGTAAGTATTAATATACTTGTGTACATCATTTTAATGAAGAACTCACGCTGTACCTCTGCTGTGTAGTATTAGTGGGGACCGGAGTGTTTTAACACTAAGTTCTCTCTTCCTACCCTTATGTGAATAGGTACAGCGTGAAGGTGAAAAAACATAATCCTACATTTGTTTTCGATTAACAAATTTGATTATGAATATTTTAACCGTAATATTCTTCACGAATTTGTCATTTGCTGCGATAGAAATCTGTATCTACGCTTTTGCATGTAAGTGAGTTGTAAGTATTATGAATATACTTTTATTAAACTAGTGAATCAATTTTACATTTTTAAATATAAGTTATTATAAAAAAAATAGATTTAAAAATATAAAAAACCACTCTTCCGAGGGACATGGGTCCAGGCCATCGGTGGCTAGGGCTCCAGAGAGAGGAACACAATACGCGCGGTCTCAAGTAACACTGCCTTCTGTATCCGGTTCTTGATCCAACAGCTAAGCGATAGCCTCTTAAGATGTTAGTCGGGGCTTTTCGCTATTTATTGTACGTACTATTACTACAGTATGATTTCAGTAGCACTATTCATAGTTTCATAAATGAAACACCTGAATATTAAAATGGTTTTTTTTTTTGATAATGCTCTATTTGTTTTTTCTATAAACTATAAATAAATAGTAAAATTCATAGCAAAATATAATATTTATTAATATATATATATATATATATATATATATATATATAGCATATATAATAAAGAGATTCAAAAATACAAATATTTCTTCATATCATTTAAAATTTTGCAGTTGTTACTATTTTTTTTTTAAAGTCATNAAGGAATAATCGAGTAAATATAAACGAACATTTTCAAAATGAACCCATAAATATAATTGAAAATATTATAAAACAACATCAAAAACTGATAGAGTAAGTATTAATATACTTATGTACATCATTTTAATGAAGAAGTCATTCTGTACCTCTGCTGTGCAGTATTAGTGGGGACCGGAGTGTTTTAACACTAAGTACTCTCTTAATCTTAATCTTATTTAAAATATAATTAATTTTATAACAGTCATACTTTTCGAAAAAAAATATGATTTACCTAAAACTGCCGCTGGGTCATTTTGTCCCGTCATTATTATTTCACTATTTGATTATAATTTGACATATTTTCATGCCTTGAGGACAACGTGGAGGTGAAGTGGCGACGCGGGAGCGGAAAAAAAAATAGAACACTAGGTTTAGCAGTCAATTTTCAAGTTTTTAGGGTTCCGTATATTCTAAGGAAAAAAGGAACCCCTATAAGAACACTTTGTTGCCAATCCGTCTGTCTCTGCATCTCCGGAATTCTTGTTGATATCGAGTTGATAAACATATAAATATATAAATAAACAAAAATCTTCCTGAAAAAATCGTACTTAAAAATAAGATATTCACACCATACCATATCGTAAAAAACGTGTATTTCGACACTCTAAAGGATTTTTTTTTTAATAATAAATAATAAGATCCTGCTGGTTAACCTAGAATAATAAAATTTGGCAGCTAGCATCCACAGGTACAGGTAGTACTAGTTCAAAAAAAATCTGAAAACTATACTTTTGTGTTTAAATCTAAAAAAATAATAGTTTGAAAAGTGAGGCAAAATTGGTTTCCTTACCAAATTTTGCCGCTACTTCAAGTGAATCAGATCAGATATCAGAAACGGACTCTGGCTAACCTAAGCTTGAATTTCAGAAAAACGCTCGAGATCAAATATGGTCAGGTTAGGGTAGGTAAAGGGAACCTGGGAACCTAGTGTTAAGTACTCTGCTGGCATTTTCCGCCGAATACTGGAGGCACAAGTAAAGATAATATATTAGTAAAGTTATAAATCTTCTGTGAAGTAGGTGCCACATATACAAAAAAAAATGTCTGTAATAATGCATTATTTGGTGTAATAATAATATTAACTAATTTCAATAACTTATAATTTTGTAAGTTTATCAATAAATTGCAACGTTCTTATAACGTATATTGACATATTTAATTCTTACTTTTAAGAATTATAATTTTTTTTTTAAATTTTATTTTCTTTTTTGGTACTTTTATGTTTGTTAAAGAATAACAATCGATGTTAAATTGATTATTAAAGGTGGTCTGTATATTTTTACGAATTATTTTAAATATATTTTTAATAATTTTCTTGTCTTACACCAACAGTCAATATAATAGGTAGAAGGGGACAAATTTGTCATGATTTGTCTCGATACCAGAGTCAAAAAATGAAAATATAAAATGTTTCATTTCGGGTCGGGGTCGGATCCATAGCCAGTCGCATTTACAATTACACGATTGTAGACCTGCACCACGACAGGCCTAGAATAATAAAAAAAATAAAAAAGAGTAGATGCGGACCATATGTCTGTAGAATTATCAGATTTTAATTATTTTATTACTTGCACAGGTTTTCATTTTAATTTAGTAACTTTTTTGTTATAACATTTTGTACGTCATATTAATCTATTTAGAGTGATGGAATCGCAGATGCTGCATAAGAAAATTTATGGTATCGAGGTGACGTTGGTTATCAGAAGAATATACGTTTCATTATAATCAGGTAACAATTGAAATAAAATGAAAATATTTATAGTAAATGCTCATTATTCTTAAGGCCTGCAGCCTAGGTATTACCTACGTACAGCTGGATAAAAAAACTACTATGTCTATTTATCAAGATATCTAAACTTAACTTGAGACCATTCAATTTAATTTCAAGGCAACTAAGAAGTTTATGAATTTCTTGATTAATATCCATACAAATCAAATTTAAAAAAAATCAAATATAATGGCCATAGCTCGAAACGCTAAGGACCAATGTGCTGATACTGATTAAATTAATAATCATGTAATTTAAGCGGGCGAAGCCGCGGGTGGGCCGCTAGTTATAAAATAAAGTCATCATGTGTAACTCTGCAATAGCACTTAACCTAGCTTGCACCAGACGAACAATTTTTTTCAGAACAGTTGTATTCTGTAGCGACTTGGAACTGTTAATTTGTTTAACTGTATTATTATAATTGAAAGTACAAAATATCTTGATAAGTGCAATTATTTTGATTTTATTCTTTTAGAGCGCAACGTCCTTGCACTTTGATGTGTTTGAATTACATTCCCATTACTCTGAATACTGAATCTAAGGTATAGTATACTTTTTTTATTTCACAATGTTCACGCTGTATGCTACACATAGCGGGGTAGTCAAAGGGAACCTGGGACCCTAGTGTTAAGACACTGCGTTCCTATTAAGTTTCCGTTCCCCACTTTCTGCCGAATTCTGGATGCTATTGCATATTGAGTGGCTAAACGCTGCACTTTGCCTCGTTACCTGAGCGAGAAAATGAGTATACCTACTCAAGTTAACAATATATTTATCTTCTATTTTAAGAAAGAGTAATTTCATTCTTCCCTTTGGCAATTGCATTAGAAAGATTACGCGTTAAGATAGTTCAACCCACTGCCGCACTCCGTAAGATATACGAACACAAGAGACCAAATAAAAATCAATGCTTATAAAACCTTCAAGCGGGTGCAACCTAAAATTTCACATTCAAATCGGAAACGTGTCTTATTTTTTACTTCACCAAATTTGTCTATTAATATTACCTACTAGATAGACAGAATAAGTCATTATATATGCAAAGATTACAAAAAGATAAAAAATATAAAAAAAATGATAATTAGAAAAATTGCAATGTGTCGTTCTAAATGAGAGTATTATAATTATGCAACTAATTAGAATCTACTGATGCGTAATTAGGATTAGTGCTTATTATTTGATAATCTCATTTACACATAAAATAAACACAAATGGAGCACATTTAGATGTTCACTTTGCGTTATGCATAGCGACAATTTCAAAGTTGTGTTAATAAAATGTTCAAATAAACAATAAATAAATGTTCCTATATACGAATATATTCTACTAAACTGAAAATGGCTCTAAATACATGTTTTTTTCTTAAAACAACACAAGAAATAAACTCTTCTTTGCAGTTTTACTGTAAATTTTGAAACTGCACCCGCTTGAAGGTAAGATATTGTTAATGATGAGAGGCCACCGTAGTTCAATGGAACACCGACTGACTGTAAATGCGATGATTGTGTGGAAATCACCATATGAGGAAATAAATTATTTTAGTTTCCTTGTCCAGGGTAGTAAAGACACGACAAAGCATCAGGTTCTGTTCAATACAAAACAGGATATGCAAGGACAACCCAGTGTTTTTCCAATCGATTTCAAAGCTTTAAGAGCCGATACGTGCCGAGTGTCAAAATACCTTGAAATTAAAATTAATTACCTTATATAATATTTTTTATAACACTGACAGTGTTTTCAGATCGTAAGTACAGCATGGTCTTATTTATCTTTAGCTATGACCATGTATTCGAAAAAATAACTATGTACTTATTCATTTGCAAGTCTTGTCAATAAAAATTAAGCATAAATTGGGAGCGAAATATAAAATTGTAGAGAATATATAAGATTATAAAGTAGATTCCTTAATTGTCATTTTTAAGCTTTAGTTAAAATAAATGCAATAATACATATATTTACTTTTATTTGAATAAATAGTTTGACGAAGTTGATGATACATAATAACATGCGAGGAATTTGATTCCTCCTATAGCCTTTGAGTAAAATACACATCTAACCTAACCTATCAAATATAACCTTTGAATTGATCAAAATAAAATATCATAATTTATTTCATAACAGGATATTAAAATAATTACAAAATAGATTAAACTAATATGTTTCGAAGTATCGCCTTTCCCTAGTCCTCCTGGTAAACATTAGGTTAATGTTATAAAATCGAATCGTTGCAAAATTTTTACCTTGGATTTGAATGAATAGATGAATAGACAGACTCTTAGATATCCATCAGACTGTTACGAGGAAGGATGCGAAAACATGATATTTGATTTTATATTAGATTTATAATAAATATAAGCACGATGATGAGTTGTGTGCCCGCAAAGTTTCAAAAATTAGGCGGCAAATGTTTTTAACACTATAATATTTCTATAAGCGTGATACAGCGTGAAGGTAATGATATATAAACAAATATTGTTGTTATTCTATGATTAATAATATACTTTACGAATTGTTAGTGGACTTAAATAGTATTTACCACGCCTCTGTAAACTATTATGTTATTCACAAAGGCAACATTGGCTTATAATTTATAGTAAAAAAATAACAAAATGAATACTTTTCACACTTACAGTATCAGGAAGGCAGGTACTATTTTTCATAATAAATAAAGTCAAGATAGTATTCATTCTAATTGTTGGGTTCTGTATGTTTTTGGTAGCACTTCATTTTTGCAGCGTTTCAATTTGTTGTCACACACTAAATGTTGATACAAAGGTTGTATCACCGATTTAACTGCTTACTTCTGTTTATGCTGGAAGTGGAATGGAGAAAAGATGAGGACAGTTGACAAACAAGGAACACGCTTGCTTAACAGTATTGGCATGGAAACGGCTGTTAAAGACATAAAAAGGCTACATTGTTTTAAACTAAGCAGTACGTTTAATAATTGCTTTGTTATTTATATTTCTTTTCAATGTTATGAAACTGAGGATGCTGTATACCTACCACTGAAGACACTCTATTCCCTATATTTCGCCGAATTCTGGTGCCATTATGTATTGAGTCGCGGAACTCAACGCCGAGCTTTGCCTCGATACTAGAGCGAAGAATTGAAAATATAAATTTAAATAAATGTTTCATTTCCTTGAGTGGGCATTGAACCCACAACCACTTGAGTTTACAGTCATACACTTGTACCCATATCGTAGACAGGCCTCAATATAGAATATTGTTAATTTAGCTGTATCTGGTATGCATATTTTTTAATGAAAATTATTGTAATACAGAATAATATTTGGAATTCAAGCAATATATACAAATCACGTTTACTTTACAATATTTATAGCGGAACTCTAAAGGCTACAAGGCTCTAAAATACAAATTCTTAAATAAATGCTCGATACTTCTGTTACGAGCATTGTACGAGTATACGAGTACATAAGACGTGTGGCAAAATGGTTCAATTTTCTGATCTCCCTCAGGAATATAATAAACCTTATTCTATATGTTTTAGCTTAATACAGTTCAATGATTTTAATTTTTTTGATGATCATGTTCCCATTTTTAAAAAATATTGGCGTTTTTTTGTAAGAATGTTTCTTACAAGTATTCAATTTGTTTCTATGACCATTTATTTGGTAAGACGGATCCAAGGGGATTTTAAAATTCCTGAACTATCCTACGTGATTTCGTGCTATATTGTTATAATTCAAGGTATTTTTTCATCTAAATTACAATTTATTTTAATTTCTTTATATTTAAATAAAGTGTGCACTATAATATAACCTTAACAGAATATGTGTGTTTTATATCTGGTATGTAGTTAAGGAGAAACATTTTAATTGTGCAGATAAATATTAATGAAAATTTTATAAGGGCTATTTTGATTTACTCTACTCCTCTCCTAGCATGGGGATCATACCCTTATATTAATTAAATAATATATTTTTATTTTAGGATTTGTTAAATTTTATATAGTTTTATATCATAAAGCAAACATTCAAAAATTGATTCTGAGCCTCGGTGTCATGTGGAGAACAGATAATTTAGCTGATATTCAAATTGGGAATAAAAATCGTTTTCTAAAAACTCTTAACGTGGGTCAAGTAGGTAAGCATAAGATAATAATTATAAGCTTTATTTCATTTATTTAGTAATATGAATTTTGTAAATTACACGCGTAAATCGTAAAAATACTAGTGAGAGCAATGTTACGTAGATTCCAATAAAAAACGTTGTAATTAACTTCCGTGGACAGATAATGTCAAAGAAAGTTTTTATCTACAGATAGCTACAGATATGAACTGCTGTTTAACTACAACTCTATTTATTACTTAAATTAAATACATATTCGTAAGAGAAGCTCCATATAAAATCAGGACGATGGAATTTTTAAAAACCATTGATTTATATTTTTAAGACTTATTTCACCATTTGCAAAGTATTTAAGTTAATATAAAATGATTATTATCTTCTTTAAGTATGCTACTGGAGTTTTGTCGCCGCAATATGGCTAAATTTGATTATATCATTTATTATCACATTAGTACGAAAATTTATTCTTCATCAAAATGCTGAACTATTGCTGTCTTTTGGATCTGTATATATTTTTTTCGAGACTTCAGAGGACTGGTTTCCATACATTATTGCATATTTGTTCCAAACATATACAAGTAAGATGCTAAAATATTTTTTTTATTGCGTGTATTTTCACTGATAAATAACTAAAAAACGTAGTAGTAAATAAAAAATCACTTTTTTTTATTTCTACCCTCGACCACCTCATGTTATAGTCACATACTCTCAACAGTCTCTCATACGTGTAATATAACAGAATACAATATTTAATGATTCCAAAAAAAGAAAAGATTTTGATTTATTCACCATCACAACTATAAACGGTTCTCCACGAGCCACAGCACGAGCTAAAGCATTGTTTATTAAATAATATTTTTAAAGGTGTTTGGGATATCAGTTATAAGACTAAGATTTTCTCCAACGAATTTACGATAGAAGAAAAATCATTTGAAAATGAAGAATTTTGCTTATCAACCACCGTTGTTCACAAAGATTTCTGCTAATTTACCCTATCATAAAATTCCATATCATTGCACAGTCTGTTTTCGTCGTTTGAAAATTCTTGTATTACCTTAATTTATCTTATTAGATGTTTTGAAAGTGATTAAGGATGAAAAATAAAATGGCCCAATTGTCGCCCCCTCCACCCGGAAGAAAATATTATATGAATAGATTAATGACAATATTTGAGACCGTTGCGTTTGTTGGCCCGTTTTTTATGGGTACCCAGTTACCCAGAAAAAACGGGCACGGGTACCTGTACATGGACGAAGGCAGGAACAAAAACAACAAAAAATAAGAGCAAGATAGAAGCGAGTATAATTACTGCATATTATTACTTAATATTATAAAACTATAATTACTTGATATTATTTTATATTTAAGTTCTTTAACTGTATTTCAGTTTCAGGTCTGGGGTACATGTATTTTGGATTAGAATTTTTGACTATCACCTTATGCGCTCACCTCAGCATTGCATACTCTTTAATTCGAGATGATTTAAAAAGGTTAACGCCAAGGAATAATCGAGGGAATTTGAACGAAAATCTTCTAAATGGACCTCCATATACAATTGAAATGATTATCAAACAACATCAAAAACTAATAGAGTAAATATCCAAATATTATATATAGTCAAAAAAATGTTTTTCTTCAATTTCTTTAACGCTTTTTTTTACTGCTTCACTTTTATGGTTCTTTCAAATAAAAATTGTTTGACTTATTTTTTTAATACTTATTTTATTATGCAATGACAAATTGAATACTTTTTTAAAAGAGATAGTTAATTGAGAAAATTATATATCTTGAATTTTATACCGAGTGAACATAGAACTCGACACCCACATACATACTCGTAGATCTCACATTATTTTCAGTACACCCGAGACCAACATATTAATTAACAATAAACTCGGCTCTCATTTCACATATATGTTTTTGATAAGATTAATCTATACGTCAGTATACTCATTTTTATTACTGTACTTTGTAAATTAATTAAAATAATCCTTTTTATTTTAGATTAACAAAATTGATGAACAATAGTTTCTCCGTAATATTCTTCACGAATTTGTCATTTACTACGTTTGAGATCTGTTTCTACGCTTTTGCATGTATTGTGAGTTTCCTTCGACATGATATCATATGCTATTATGTGCACTAGTTTTTAACATTTGTAACGAGATGGTTGCGAGTCCTATACCCACTCGAAGCAACTGCTTGGCGTTCCGCCTTCCAATATGTAGTGTGGAAAACTGGGGACGATGCGTTTCTCAGTCTACCCTGCAATCATTTTGTGTCGGGATTCTCTGGGGGAATATATTTAATTATATTATTAATATAATGCTCGACTTATATTCTAAGGAAATTAAGCAGTAAAGTACCAAAATATTAGTATTATCTGTCTTTATAATAATTTCACATTTTTTTTTTAGGTAGCGCATACTCCAATAGATTTTGCGAAAAATATATTAGCTGTACTTATTATTCTACCATCAATTTTTATATTATGTTATTATAGTGAGTTACTAAGGGAGGAGGTAAGTTAATAACAAATAATATATATTTGCAATGGAAATATATGTCTTCATTACTTCTTTTTTGATATAATACTTTTGCTTGGGGGCTTTACCCCCACATTGAGTTCCGAGTTTTACGCAGAAGGACTCGAATTTGGACAGAAAGTGTTTGTCACTGGGTAGGTACTCTGCCTGCTGTTGGATAATGCACTAAGTCAAAAATATAGCTCTAATAAGATCTGTATTATATTAAAAAACAACTCGTTTAAGTGTAACTCTTTCAGGGTTTTTTTTTTTATTATAATATTTTGCATATTATTTTAATTTGCTTAGAGTGGTGGAATCGCAGAAGCTGCCTATGAAAATTTATGGTATCAAGGCGACGTTGGTTATCAGAAGAGTATACGTTTCATTATAATCAGGTAATCAGAAACACGCGCTAAGAAGGGTGTTTGAAAAATCACCACCCTCTATGGTCATTATTTCTAACAATATATATATATATATATATATATATATATATATATATATATATATTATATTATATATTATATATTATATATTATATATATATAATAAAACTGTAAGGGGGGTAAAATCTGTACATTGAATATAAACTAAAAAAAACACTTCAGGAGGACTTAATCCAACTAATAGAAGATAAAAATATGATTTTTGGAATTCTTGTCTGTCTGTCTGTTGTTCATCTTAAACGCAAAAACTACTGGACGGATTTAAATGAAACTTCTTTTTTTGCATAGCTATTAGTCTTCGCCTACATATAAGCTATAATTTATTTTGATGGTCAGAATATCTGATGTGAAACCCTAACAGCCCGCCTAATCTGTAAGAGATATCAATTCAACGCTTTAAGAAAAGTTATTGAACATGATGAGCATTTTTTATTTACATATAAAAAAATTGGATATCATGTGGAACCCCAGTCACCCAGCTAAGCTTTATAAGATATACATATTATATAATGAGTCCTCTTAAAATGTCTTGTTCTACGTAATAAACATTTTGTTTTAATTTCCTTCCCACATATTTTTATTCCCTCCTCATTAAACTTATATTCAGCAATTATTTTATACAACTTCTATGTCTACTATTATTATAAAACTAAAGAGATTGTTAAGTTGACGCGGTAATCTCAGAAAGTACGGATTAAAATTGCATCATTAGTGTTTACTAATGCTTAGGCTATATTACATCACGATATAGCCAGTCGGAGTGAAGAAACAATAAAAACATGTTGCAAGCTTTAGAGCTTCCGTGCGTCCGCCGCGTAAAGCTACGCAAAAATTACATGTGACAAATAACTGTTCTCCTTCACAAGTTCTAAGTAAAAGTCCATGATAGAAAATGTTAATCTCTTAAGGATAACCTACACTAACCATTTTAAGCCAACCCGTATCCAACATATACCTTCAGACCACATTAGTTATTACGACTGTTTACTGTAGATCGCCGCACGCAACAGGGTTGGCAAAGGGAACGTAGTGTTAAGACACTCTATTCCCTATTTTCTGACGAATTCTGGAGGCATTATATATTCAGTGGAAAAACTCAACACCGCGCTTTGCTCGACACCAGAGCGAAGAAATGGAAATATTCGATATTTAATTTCCTCAAGTGGGAATCGAACCCGCAACGTGCTGCGGTACCAGTCACACTTTGTTCCCTACGCGACTGGCCTCATAATTAATTAACTTTTACTAGAGACATTTTAAATCAATATGTTACAAGTTGATAGCTATTTAAAATGCAGTATAAGTTAAAGATATCCTGTAGTATTATTGTATCAGTTACAAGCCACACACTCCGGCTCTGCACGGGTGCAGCCATACATAACGTGTACTTGTGTAGGTGCTAATTATTAGTGTATAGTCTTCTATTATATTTTTCTATCCATTTAATGAAGAATAAAACATTACTGTTTTTATATAAATATCAAAGTTAAAAGTCCCTTGAAGCACAGAAAACATAAACTTTTAAGTCAACGCTGAACGTCTATGCTGTGTTTTTGTTACTTTGAATGAAATTCGCACCGTAAGCAATCCTATAGAATACTTCTCTTTAACCTAAAATTATGCAATTTGATAACAAGTTATAACTTACAATTCATATGAAAAAAAAAAATATTTTCCATTGTCCCCGATCGGCTTCTCCTGTATGAAATATACGAATTATTTAAACATTATTATTCTATTACTTGAGCTATACAAATTTAATATTAATTAAGTGTATTTAGGTACTAATATAACTAATACTTTTATAATATGTATAATTTCCTGCACCAGAAACTAAACTTAAATTTTTTACAATTTATAATATTCCAAAAATACCTACTGAAAAAAATATGTAGTAATAAGCTTATGGATAGCCGTTCAGTTTAAATAAACCTAATTTAATTTTTATAAAGCTACCGGACATAGTAGATACCAAGAAAATTAATTTTAACGTTAAGGGTTTTTATTCCCCTCACAAGAATTCCCTTACAGTAAGGGTAAGAGGCAAAAAATTAATGTCGTTAAAACTCAGTAACTCGTCAAGTCAGTGAAGCTTAAAGCGTGAAAAAAAAATAAGGCAAATAAGCGTACAGGTCACCTGATGGTAAACTAATCCCCGCCGCCCACGACTCTGTGTAACTGTTCAGGGGAGCTACAGATGCGTCGGCGGCCTTCGAGGTGGAAGTTTTTGAAGGTATCCAAGTCGTATCGACCTAGAATCATTGCCGCAAATAGACCATTCCACAGTTGCGTGACGCATGGAACGAAGTTCCTATGAAACCGCTCAGTAGTGGAGTGCCACATATCCAGATGGTGTGGATGGTATTTAAGTTTATGACTTACTGTGCGGTTAGAAAATTCGACAGCACGTAACCGTACACATAATAAAAATGAAGATCTGGAGCGACTGATATGGACCTCAACAGCCCAGCTAAACCTTAAGACATATGAATATAATGGCTTAGGAATAGTTGTTCTGTGTAGTAAGTGTTCAATGAAATGAGGTTATTATTGTGAACTAATAATTTGAAATAACATAAGCTAGGAGTATCCTTGAATAATCAAGGAGTTCGAGCGAGCGAAGCCGCGGGCGAGCCGCTAGTGTAAAATATTAAATTAATATTCTGTAGCAACATGGAATTATATATTTAACAGTATTTTAGTATATGCTACTGACAGTAGTTAATATTTTATAGTAACAATTGAAAGTATAAAATGTCTTAATATGTAGAATTATTTTGATTTTATTCTTTTAGAGCGCAACGTCCTTGCTCTTTGATGTCTTTGAATTACATTCCTATAACTCTGAATACTTTCACTAAGGTATACTATACTTTCTTTAGTATTACAATGTTCACGCTGTATTATATTTATAGGAATAATACAGCGTGAACATTGTTATAGCATTAGGTCAGGGTAACTTGGGGACCTAGTTAAAACACTCCGTTTCTCACGTTCCGCCGAATTCTGGGGGCATTGCGTGTTGAGAACTGCGAATTCCAGTGTCACATCACTTTGTTTTCTACTCACTATGACGAAGAAACCGTGAAAATATTACTACATATATTGTTTTATTTAACTTTCACAATGTTTCCAGGTCGTGAGTACAACATGGTCCTATTTATCTGTAGCTATGACCATGTATTCGAAAAAATAAGTATGTACTCATTTATTTACAAGCCTTTTCTAAAAATATTAAACAAAAATTAGAAGGGAAATATACAGCTGTGTAGAAGAATATACGCCTTAAATGTAAACCTTAAATGTAAAATAAATGCAATATTTATACATATAACATGTTTTCTTTTATTTGAAAAAGTAATATGTTAAAGTTGTTGACTTCAGTTCAGTTCTTAATTTCACGCTGTATTCCGCAAGTAGCACAGAAGGCAGAGGGAGCCTAGTGCTCAGACAAATTCCTTTTCTGCCGAATTCTAGCGGCGGAAATCAACACCGCTGTTGGTTTGACACCAGAACGAAAAAATTAAAAGATGAAATATTTCATTTCCTCTAGTAAGAAGCGAACCGCCGGCATACCATGTTTACAGCCATGTGTACACACGCTCGTGCTCGGTCCTACTACTGTTTTATTTAATAAAAAATCATTTTGTATTTTCCCGCATGGTAGTTAGAGTGTTAAAAAAATCCATTTCTTCCCTATTCACGTGGAGATAAAGTAGAAAAAAATATTCCTTTTATATTTTAGGCTCTTTATACACTAAAATTACTGTCCAGCACAGTGTGTGATCACCCTTATCCCTAGTCACGTAACTCCCGTTAATTTAGTTAATCTCGAGGGGGCGATAACGCTGAATTTTCTTTTTCTTACAATTACGTCACCAGTTCAAATGAATAAAATAAAACAAGGACAAGGTCGGGACGGACGTGGGAAAAATAATTAATAGGTATATATTTTTATTTTATATACTGTATTTTGCAACAATTATTAAATGAATATCTGATAAAAATATCTTTATATCTATATAGACTAAAACAAAATCGTTTACTGCTTACCACGAGTATAAAGTTCATATATAAAAATTTTCTTAGGCCAGCCGTGGTAGAGGGGCACAAAGAGCGAGTTTAAGCGCGACACTAGGCACCAGGTTCCTTCTGTCTACCACCATATACCAGGTTCCTATCCTATCCTCTATATACAGCATAAAAAATATATCTAAAAAATAAACTACTTTAACAATTTCAGATAGTAATGTTTGAAGTTACATTATTAAGATACAAGTGAAATCAATCAAAAATCCTTAAAGAAAATTTATATTATAATAATTTTTCACATTTAAAGAGCTCTATAGACACATTATTAGAACACAACTTCAATAAAAATTAGTAAATAAGTAATCACGTAGGCAAGTCCATTTGTGAATGCGTTACCCTTGCGTGAAAGCTTGGGAAGGGAAGTCCACGCGGGCGAAACCACGAGCAGCACTAGTATGCTATAAATAAGAAGCTATTTGATTGCATTTCATATACAAATTTTGCATTAGCTTAGTATGCATGTAGATTTAAAAGGAACTTTGCTCCCCATAGTATCATAAAAGTATGCATTTTTCCTTGCCCCCATTTATATTATGGTCCCGCGAGAACGATGTGACTTCAAGTATTTAATTAATTTCAGCCTTTGTTGAAATTTTCTGTAGTGGAAAAATGAAGCTATCATTTGTTAATATTTTAGTTTTGTAGCAGGATCAAATGTGGTAGAATTTTACGAACATGTATCTTTTTTTACCAAGAATAACAGTAAGAAGAATTCGAAAGTCTAATGTCAATTGTGAAATTATATTTATTTGTTTTGTAGCGTAAATTACTAGATTTAATCTATATATACATATTTTAATTAGTTACTTATTGTTAGATTGTTTGATCGCTTTGATTTTAATATGAAAGGATAACTATTTAATATGAAAGGATAACTATTATTAGAAGCATCATAAATGTACTATAACCCAAATTCTGTTTGTCTGTGCATTTGTGCACTCTAATCTCAGAAATGGCTTAACAGATTTTAATACAGTTTTGTAATATACTCGTATGTGAACATGAAGCACACAATATCGTTATAAAATAAGTGTTTTATTGAAAAGGCTTAGTTTTCATATATTTATATATATGTATATAATTATGTCTTTAAAATGTAATGTTATTAGATCATAATAGTAATTTAAACGAGAAAAGATAAATAAATGAGTTTATGAGAAAATAAATAAATTTAATTAATTTATTATTAATTAAATTCTATAGTAGAAGCGGGTGAAGCCGCAAGCAGCCAAAATTTAATAAAAAAAAATAATATCAAGTCTCAACAACATTGACTGGATGCCATAACCTACAAATACACGATTCAAATTCAAAACGCAAATTAACTGTCCAACGTTATACATATACATGTACACATACATAAATTTAAAATATAATAGCTATTCAAACTAACGATACAAACAAACCAAAACCAAAACCAAAACCCAAATATTAACAAGAGAGCGTTAATATTAAATTTTAATTTCAAAACTGTACGTACTTCCCCGTACGTACGTACGTACTCGTATACGTAAACAAATTTCTCTTTCCGCCGCACATGGTGCCTTTGTAACATGGCGTCATTTCGCCCGAGCAATTATTCGCTGTCGCATAATTTCGCGAATTTTCTACACACTGCTGGGTATCTTGATTAAATTTTTGAATGGTATTATTCGGACATAAATATGTGTTTATATTTTTAAATTTAAACTCCCTCATGTCGCAGTAGAGCAATGTTTGGTTATTTAGATAGTTTTGGTTCGAATTCTCTATTTAAAAATCTGTATATACAACTGTTTCTTTTCTTTAAATGATAATGACAACTCATTACTATTATGGCTGCTTCATCGGTACAAGAGTTTTAATTTTAGACCTATACTCCTAGAGTATACTAATAAAAAGACTATTTTAATAAGAAGGATTCAAATTTCACAGAATTTAACTAACAAAATAAAGATATATATTATATAATACACCTGTATCTGTGATAGAAGTAAAAACGAGAGGTATAACGTCAAAATCCCTATATAATCTACTAAAAGAACTCTACTAGAAGACTAGTTCATTTCTAGAACGTATTTCAAAAGAGGTATTAGTGAGATTGTTTCTAATTAAGTTGGTTCCAGAGCGAAACTTGAGCGGCAGGGATGAACTTTATTTCTCTTTAAGCCTTCAGCCAAGCGAATTTAGCTAGCAGCTTCTCTCCCTGCAACGGAGGACCTCGTACCCGCACCTACGATGAATCCAAAAAAAAGCATTAATTTATCATCGCACGAATTTTTCTCCCGTAGCAATAGAGATTTTCTAGTTCTCATATCATATTAGCTCTTGGCTTCAAGAGAGACAATAATTGGAGAGAAAAATTTAATACTTTCTATATAATTATTTTCCGAATAAGAAACGAACCCACAATTATCGCCTTTTGCTCTGATACTGTTCTACTGTGACACAATGAGCTCGGTATATATACATATGTAGGTATACGAGTATGTGTCTGTATGTACATTCTAAGCAATTTCGGCAAATTAATTATTTAGATATATCTAGTATATTCACAAAGGCGTGTAATGTGTACTGGAACAGATCAACGAGGAACCGAAGCTTTCTTAAACTTTAATTACCCCTTTGCTGTCTGACGACTTTGCGCTTTACCTATTCGATAGGGTTGTCATAGTTTTCTATGGTATCTATTATTCATTAATAATGGGAAACGGAAGGGTCTTTATGAGAACGGAGTGCCTTAACACTAAGTTCTTAGTTCGTTTTAACTTTGATATTACTTATTGTAAATATTAGAAAGTCTATGTAAACATTTCAAACACTATTTAATGAGATTTATAAGATAAGTTTATTTATCATTTATTTTTTTATCACCTAGTAAATTATATCTATTAATATCAAAAAGACAAAATCATCATTTCAGCATCAATTATATAAAATGAACACATGCTAACTGTAACTAATAAATCAATTTATAGCAACGTAGAAAGCAAGCTGTCATATTTCTCATCATCAGATACCAAATATATCTGAATATTGTTGACAGGCATGTATAGATAAATTATAATATTTGATTTGCTCTGTACATTGACGAATATAAAGCAGCAATAAGCTTTGGGTGTAGTTACTGGATGATTTATCGAATTTAGGCAATGGTTATAATTAATTATTATCACACTCAGGGATGTCGATTTTTGTTTTAGTAACATTATATTTCTATAAATTTAATGATAATAAAATGCTAATTGGCCTCTTTGAGTGTATTAGCATTTTATATATTAATACCCATATAAGTGAGCGTAAGAATAGCATTAATAAAACATATTTTAACTGAAAAAGCGTTTGATTGAAAAATCAGACATAAGTGTCTGAATTTGAGGCCAGTCATTTAACTATACTCGTAATATCCTTAAGCAATATTTATATAATAACAATTTCAGAATACTTAAAGTATTAATTTATTCTATCGCATCGACACCCCTAGTCGTATAAAATAGACCTGACTTTGCATTAAGCACCTTACAACTTTCTCAAACTGTCATAAAGTTCGTAAACGCAAATATCAAAATGTACTGATAATGCAAATTGATATAAAAAAGAAAATCTGGATAAAAATACTATTTTCTTATACATTTAAATAAAACTGAAGTGTCTGTCTGTGATTTCAAAATAACCGTGCAAAAGGGAGCTATGTACCTACACATATATATATCGTAATCGGGATCGAAATCGAAATCGTGTTTATAGTCGCGTAGTATAAAGAATCCGTGATTTGGCTAACCAAGCAAAAATATTTAGAGATATTAAAATTCCTGACTAGAAATCGAACCCACTCACCATATGTACAGTCATACATAAGACCTTCATGAAACATTTCCTTAAACTGTTATAATAATTTATAATGAGTGCTAACCCTAATCAGCCGAATGGACTCTCAAGTTAGTATTTAGTTTCTTGACAGTTTGCGAGTGGTACGCGGCCATTTCGTCTTTGAAACTTCTAAGATACTATTATAACATAGAAGAACGTCTGTTTTAAATCAAATGCAATGTGAATAAATCTTTCAAATAATATATATGTATTTAAAAAATAAGAAACAGCGTGGATTGTCTTAATACGTTACTTCTGGAATATAGGAATAAGCGTGAAGCAGTTCAGTATAAATAAGACTAACAAAAATCATCATATAATATTTAAAAAAATATATATACCTGTAGCTACTCAAATAATAATTAAAATTCCCTAGAGTAAGGAAAGGTAAAAGGTAATTTTTCGTGTAATACTTTCGCCGTGCATCTCGTCTTATTTTAAAGATCTCGACCGTGGGAGATGAACCCTTAGAAAATTAATAAGTAATTTTTATACCTTTTACTTAAAAACTGTAACAAGAATTGTTTTTCTCGTTTTTAGGGACCCTTACCTTAGGAGGATAAAAAGGAACCCTTATAAGCTCAAAGTGCTGCCCGCCTGTCAAAAACGTTTGTTTAAAAATAAAAATTACATTATTTAAATAATTTATCATCGATACATAATTATATCATTTTTGGAAAATAGACGGAACTGTCAAGACCTTT
Organism: Heliconius nattereri; assembly: GCA_013403645.1. Classification (NCBI taxonomy): domain Eukaryota; kingdom Metazoa; phylum Arthropoda; class Insecta; order Lepidoptera; family Nymphalidae; genus Heliconius; species Heliconius nattereri. The sequence continues at coordinate 408,672 of JAAIXI010000240.1, forward strand.
AATTATAATAGAACTCCTTCTCACGATTCGGTTGGTTGACGAATGGGTCCCAACGGTTAATAAAAAAGAACAGTAGGTAGGTAGGTAGTATACTTGCTTAACATTTTTTCTAAATACTCAGTGAAAAAAGACAGGCAGTAAAAAAATATGTAATTTGAATTATTATCACAAATTAAAATATTTGATAAATTTATACTTACATAATTATAATAAATTGAATAAGTTTGAGGTAAACCATCTAACAAGTATTAATCGAAGATGGCGGACATATTGCAAAGTCGCCACAACCCACCAGCACTCACCCTTAGGGGATTTACCGTAAAGTTGTCTATATTTACTTAAGTGGCCATCGGTATAAGGCAACGGACAGTTCTACTTAGACATAGAATATGATTTTATTTTTAAGATAAATTTGTTTCATTAATTATTTTACGTGATAAGTAAAATTTGCTCTTCGTTGGAATTATTGATAATTTTTATTTCCCAGCCAAATGCAATGAAATCGGCCGAAATGTGGATAACGAAATTCTTTACACTAGTGTTAGAAATAGGAAACGGTTAAAGTTTTTAAAACAAGATAAAAACACATATAGTCTACATGTTTCTAAGTTATTCTGAAAGAGTTCATTCTATAACACATATATTAAAATTTCCTTCCCTACTCTGTGTAATACGCGGTAGAGCTGAGATCAAATAAACTATTCGAAAACTACTCAGTATTTAACTAACGTAGTGATATACAATGTCACAAACTTTCCAATATACTGAATATGTTAGAGCTTCGGTGCCAAGTTGTAAAAGAATGCTCTCATAAAATACGGAAAAACTATTTAACTTTTGATAACTCAAAGTTTAAGCAAAATTTATTCATATGTAGGTTTGTTTGTCGAAATTCTTTTGGGTTATGTTTTTTTTGCAATAAACTTTGGGTAATAGTGTTTTGTTTTGCCAAATCTTTTCAACTAGATTGAAAAAGTAGCATGTGCAAGATATAATTCATTGAATTCTCCTTCAATATAGAAACTACTCGCCGTATTGTGCATATATTAATGTAGGCAAAGGAACCTAGTGACAAGACTCTGTCACCCATTTAAAATGGAGTGACATTATTAGAAAGAAGTAATGAAAAGTCTATTCCCCCAAGTGCCAATTGAACCCACAGTCATCGCCTTCACACGCTTGTGCCACTACGCCATGACGGCTTGTACACGACCTCATACTTTGTTTATATCGTTCGTAACAATAAGAATTAAATTAATTACTTATTTTCCAATTTTAACATAAAATATTTCCAATTCCCATTTAAATTTAATTTAATACAAATGTATATTCGGCAACAAGCTTCCGATATAATTATATACGTTAATAATCTAAACAAAACGCCACATATGTAGTTAATGCAATAGTTTCATTCGGTATTAACGAGTAACAAGCTTGGGTTTCGTGAACTAAATTTGTGTTTAAATATAGTTATTCCTGAACAAATATTTGGTGATCTTGTATTAAATATCAATTGAAGACTTTTGTTCATATATTTATATATTTTTTATGAATTATCTAATGCTAATAATCCTTTTCATTTTTTCTCTTTGCGTTTTATGGGGGAAGTATTAATAAACAGTTATTAAGCATCAAGCTGTATCCTGCACACAGTAGAAGTTTTTACACTTCGGAGACTACATATACACAATATGGGGAAAGATTTTTCAGAATTTGAAAGATATTGCCTGTTTGCCACTTTGTGTCATCACCAAAACGATGACATACAAAAATTAAATATTTAATTTCCTCCAGTGGAAATCAAACCCACAACCCGTCACGTTTACAATCAACTTTGTGTCCTTGCACCACGACTGGCCTCAAATAAAAAGTATTAAGTTAAAATCTTGTCCAGATCTTAGATATATCTTAAATTTGAAGAAAAAAAGTATTTTTGAATTTCGTTTCTTTAATGTTTGTCATAAGTGAACATAAAAAAGATGTTAATGAATACTAAAATAAATAATGACGGGTTTTTTTCTTTTTTATCGCTTATTCCAATTCTTAGAACAATTCCTACGTTATACTTGACTTGGCCGTGGATGTGAATTCAATCCTGATACAGGAAAAAAAAGACATTTATTTTGTTTCCCAATAGGAAAATAGATCCCATTTTAGAATTGTTATCAAAAGCTAAAAACTAGTCGAAGTAACAATCACCTCTCACTCATATCAACTAATGATTGAAATGAAACAGTGTCAAAGAGCGAGAATAATAGCATCCGATTCTGATTTCAACTGCAGTTCCACTCGACCGATCAAAAGGGAGCAGCGGTCTTGCTTTGAACGTTTGATATTTCATATATCGATTTCAGGTACTTCAGTAATTTTCAATCATATTGTTGGTTTCATTATTATAAGTAGTCATGATTTTACTATGCTTCCATTATTAATACTTGCATAGTGATTCGTCTCTCTGTTTTCTCTTTTCCTTGACGCACAATCTTTTCAATAATGGGTAATGGAGAAACTAGAGGATACGCCGATGCTGAACTACCCACGCCGATGTTGAGTCCGATATATTACACTTTGTGGGGGCTCATACCTGTAATATAAAAAATAAGTAAATATTTTTATAAGTAAACTATTGGTACCTTTTTGATATAATTCAACATATATTTAAAGAAAAACTGTATATTAATAGAAACTGTCTTAAAAAACATTCTTGCACAGAACTCGAAACGTACATGAAATTGAGAAGATTAAGTAAGACCCAGAAGTCTCTTAAACTCTAATTACCATTTCGCTTTCTCGAGCATTTCGATTTCTACGTAATATTACTGGAGTCGGGTTGGCAAATTCATTTAGTAGAAAAAACTGCTATTTAACTTTCTTTTATATATAGCAAAACTTTAATTGAATTTTGTCTGCATTTTAGTATTTATAAGTTTAAAATTGTCTTTTTAAACTTATAAGTACTAAAATGTAGTCAATTGACAAGGTTTGATTTATCTTATTTAAAAAAAATATAACAATTATTTACATAGTTCCGTGACGCAGCGACAATGCCCGCCCGTGGTAATGAATTAGTAATATTTCCTCTTTAGCTGTGATAAATGATAATATAAGACGTGGCGCTTAGTTCTGAGTTCTGATACTCAACTGCTGCAGATCCCGAAAATTATATAGACCGGAGTGTCTTAAAACTAACTTCTCTAAGGCTACCCTGGATAAGCTGGATATATGGAGAAGAAAAAAGATTCTTAAAGAGATGTATTAATTGATTTATCCAATATTCAAATGAATGTAATCTATCTCCAATCATACTGTTTTGTATTGATAATATTGATACGAGTACATAATAACTGCGTATCATTAGTTTTAGTCTACCCACCCTTTATATCGAAATTATTCAATAGGAATACACGATATTTCGATACCCTGAAATCGATATCTATAACCAAGCTTTGGAATGAAACGTTTTAAAATTTAGAATAGGTACTGTTATAGAAAATATTTATCAAAATATATGCGTGAAAAGAATAACGCTCTGGAGAGACAGTGTGCAGCGTTGAGCTCCGCCAGCCATCACTTATGTCTGGAATTTAGATGGAAAATGAAGAACAGGGTATCTTGTCACTAGGATATATACTTCTATTTTGTCATTTGCAAAATATAGTGTAAATCTGAAGAAAGAAATAAGTTTTCTAATAGACCTTATTGGCAGATTAGCAGATATTTACATACTCAGAAAATGTAAAAAAATAAAATGTGGGATAAATACTAATTCTAAATATCCAAAAGCGTTTTAGAACCAAATCACTCTTCATTTTACAATTACTTTTAAAAACATATGGAGGATTGTTATCATATATTTTGTACAACTTGTAAAGCAGTTACCACCGTCCTACCTTGAGTGGAGGCTTCTGTCCACATCTTAAAAAGCATCTGCTATTATGAGCTCTCTGAAAATATTTAGGTGAATTTTATAATAGGTTCACAATGTATTCCGCACAAAGCAGGGTAGGGAGAGATAACCTTGTGTTAAGACACTCCGCTCTCCACGCACCACCTACTTGGGACTGGGACTTTTCGAGACATTACTTGTTGAGTGGCAGAAATGCGTAACGCCGCGCTTCGTCGTTGTTAATGGATCGTTTTAAGATGTGGACAGAAGTTCTCATTTAGGGAAGGACGCTTAACTGCTTTGCATGTTATACAAAATATATGGACATATATTTATAAAAGTAATCCATAATTTTTTTAAAATAAATTATAGAATGTAGAGAGATTTGGCTCTAAAACACATTTAGATATTTAGAATTAACAATAGAACAATAATAATCAAAACATGTGATCGAAAGCAAATCCTTATAATAAAACCATAATATTAAAAGCAATTTAACGATATAAATATATTGTAGCAAACATAAATATTTGGCAACCCTAATAATCCCAGGTGAACAGAAAACTCAGCGTTTTCAAAGTTCTATAACAGTTCCAAAGTGGCGGTGCGCGGCTATCGCGATCAAACTTGAATGAAAACGTGTTCCCAAACTTTTTACTTACTAAACGGGCCTTCCTTGTGGGACCTTTTATAAATATAATCGTATTTTATGTATTGTTTTACGTCAATTTGTTTATTTTACCATTGTTTTATGTTTTGTTTTTATATTGTATTTGTGAATTTGAACTTCGCTATTTAATTTACTGTGTCCGCTATTAGGTATAATGTATAAATTAGTAGGTGAGCGTATAATATAACAACTACTAGACCAACGAGTTAGTTAATATGTTTAGTATTAAAATAAGAAGATTTAACTGTAATAACTTTAATAATATATTCCATACATTTCTAAACATAGTTTTTTTCAGTTTCACGCTTCCCTACTCAAAGCGTAATTCATTTGACAGGATAGGCAAAGTGAATCTAGTATCAAGACGCTCTGATTATATTTTCCACCTAGATTTAAATGGCAGAACACAACGCCGCGTTTTTTCTATTGAAGGGAAGGGAAGTGGGAATGGATGCCACAACTATCTCATACAGACGTATACAAGGTAACACTGTTCTAAGATTGTCATCTCATACTAACTAATCGTATCAAAATTGACTTAGTAATATACAGTTAGGAATAAAAATAAAACTTGACTATAAAAGAAATAACAACAATAAACAACACAACTAAGATCAACGAAACGAAGTACGAAACACTCCAAACATTTTCATGTACATAAATTTGTCAGTCAAACGGGTGAGATAATAACGTTGTTGCAAATTAAGTAATCGGATAAATTGTGCTTTTAATGCAACATTTTGGATAATTCGGGATAAAATAAACCATTCCACATGTACTGTGGACAGTTGAAAAACATGCATAAACATGTAAGCGGATGTTTAAAATTCGTTGGCATTGCTGAATCTACAGCTGGGGTTACATGTTGTTGGTGGTATCACGTGAATTGTATGAATGCAGAATTTAATAATTATTTTGATTGAGAGAGTATACAATTTTGATAGAATAAGGCCAGTCGTTGCGCAGGAGTTCGATTGGTTGTGGCATCCTCCCCACTCGAGGCAATTAAATATTTATTTACATTTATATTTTCATTTCTTCGCTCTGGTATTGAGGCAAATTGCGACGTTGAGTTCCGCAACTCAACACTCATTTCCTCCAGAAATCGCCGGAAAGTGGGGAACGGAGTGTCTTAACATTAGGTTACCTCTACCTACCCTGCTGCGGGATACAGCTTGAAGCTGAATGATAAAGATTTGCTTAGTAACCTGTTGTCATTTGCAATTTTCTTTTTTTGTGGAGTTTAAAACGAAATAAAGCAGTTTTCCCATTCCCTTAGGAATGTCCAGAATCATAGCTTAGTGGACCTACACTCCCCAACTACTCACTCAGTAACTAATGAGCTTTGTATATTTTTTTTAAATTTTCAAAATAAAAATCTATATTATGAACACTCACCTATATATCTCAACCACGATATCTGATAAAAGGAAAAAGGTTGAGAAGATAATTTCATCGGATTCGTGTCACTGTCAGTTCAATGTAACAATTGAACTAGCCAAATATACATAGGCTATAAGCTTATTAGATTAGCTTAGCTTTTCTCCTTGACACCAGAATTTTAGAAGTTTCAATATGGAGGTATCTGGCAAAACACAATAGTTGTTGGCTATCAGTGCCAGCTCCGCTTAAAAAAAATGACTTACAGAAACAAATTGTTGTTATAATTATGTCTAATAAACTAATTATGTGAGTAAATACTTCATAAAAAGTACCAATATATTAGGAATGATATATAGATATATAATTTAGCATATGAAATGGAATGGATCCGCTATATTGACGAATCATTAATTCATTGACCACATCGTTTGAAATAATTTACATTTAGAGCTTGGTTCATATATAATTATCGATTTGAATATTCAGATTGGAGGAAAGTTTGTTGGTTAGATGCGATCGCATCCTAGTTAAGGTTTATATATAGAAATATATATATATATATATATATATATATATATATAATATTTAATTGTAATATATTTTCTGTTTTTAAAATATTATGATAATTCGTGGTAATAATAAAAAAAAATTTTGACTACCGCCTCAATATACTTCAAGTATTCGGTATAAAGTTGGGAACGGAAATGTCTTAATGTGAACGGAATGTCTTAATGCTATGTTATGGTAGAGTTCCATCTGCCTGTCCTGCTATGTACGGGATACCGTTGAAGCTAAAAAATGTCACTCTTCCTTATCTCAATATTAGCGTCGTCGATATTATATATCTTAATGTTAAAAGTTCCATTATAATGGAACTGTAATGTCTTGAAAATATTCCCTCTTCTACACTGCTATTTGCGGAATAGCAAAGCATAAAAATATTAAATAACGTATATGCTTTAAAACATGACATATTGCAAGTATACATGTGTTAAATCAGTATTTTATAGCACAAAACGTCCTTTTGCTTTCGACTCGTTATTGAAGCCGCAACTCGTGTTATTTCCGACAGCTGAGTTCCAACTAAAGTGGAAAACGTATTGCTTTTTGTATGAGGGAAGCGAAACGTTTGGAGATAACTCTTTTTTAAACTGTCAATTAACAACATTTTTAAGTAACTTATTTTAGGCGAGTCGTGGCGCAGAGACAGCCGCGATAGAGCGTGGGTTCGATTGCTGCTCGAGGAAATAAAATATTTAACATCCCCCGCTCTGGCAACAAGGCAAAGCGTGGCGTTGAGTTCCGCCACTCAACACGTAAGGCCTCCAGAATTCGGTGAAAAGGTTCCCTCTGCCTATCCTACTTTGTACAGGATACAGCGTGATGCTACGTACGTAAAACACGCTAAAAATAAAAATTCGTCACTTAAATCATTATCTACATACAATCCACATGCAAAACTAAACTAAGACGAAAAGGACCTTCGTTTCGCTTCGCTTTATACGAATCAGATAATCTCTCGTACCGATAAAACGTCAAAATGACGTAAACAACAAAATAAATGCATTCACGGCCAATTTAATTCTGACTAACATACGATGCTTTCGAACAGAGAGGACTGTGTCGCTGAAACTGTGTCAGTCGGCGCGGTGATTCATTCGTTAAGTGATAGAAATTGTATGACCGTTGCCATATTCCTATTGAAATTGATTGAGTTTTGAATATTTGTTGATTGATTTTCGATTTTTTTTTTAATAGAAATAATATTTCGCATTTTATTTTTTTTTTTATTTTTTGGATTTACCTTGTTACTACAGCAAAAGAATCGAACCCACAATCGTTACGGTCATACGCTTTCTCCTTCTTGCATTTGCCAAATATAGTGAAATATGTACAGAAAATAGTTTTACGACACTCTGGTCGCCATTTTTTACTTATAATATTATGTTGTACCTATGGGAGATATTAACGTGGTGCTTTTCGTAACTAGATTGTGAAATAGTATATTAAATATTAAATAGGGGATTTTAAGATATATTAACTAAAATAATAGTACAGACTAAAACTGACACTGGTCTCACATTTACCTATAAAACACCTCTCGATTATGGATTCATTAGATTTAATTAACTTATAATTATTTACGTACTAGCGACCCTCTTGCGGCTTCGCCCGCTTTATCAACTGGATTATTCATATAATGTATGTTTGTAAAGCACTTAAGATAGTGTGAAAATTAATTAAACTCTAATTCAACCCGCATTTTCGTAGTTTCAATAAGGATTTTCCAATTGTTTTACACAGCAAGGATTTTTTAGTAGGTACCGTAATTTTAAATCTGTGCTACTAATCTTTTCAAGTACTTATTAAAATATATTTAAATGACTATTTTTAGATAGTTAAATGACTATTTTTAAACGGAAGAAATTATAAACAAAAACCTACCTACTAATAACTACTACAAAAAATATGAAACCAAATATATCGCGCTGAAATAATACATTCAACTCCAATTATCCAATACGTGCAAACGCATCTAAATCTTCGTTGCTATAGAGGCAGGCGGGTTTTTTTTTTCGAGCTTGTGGTTAATGCTGAAGAGGGTATTCTGTCCCTGATGAAAAGCAAGCACTACGTGGCTGCCTGTGAGGAAAATTAAATAGAATGCATCGGCCGGGAATCGAACCCGGGCCGCCCGCGTGGCAGGCGAGCATTCTACCACTGAACCACCGATGCGTGTAAGGCAGGCGGGCGCGGCGGACGCGCTTGTATAAGCAAAACGTCGCGGGACGCATGGCGAGTGGCGAGCCGTTTCGCAGCAAGGATTTTTTGATATTGTAACAACTTCTAAAGTACTTATTAAAATGAAAAACAGTAAAAGACAGTTTTGATCTACATTAAATGGCCAACGTAACTAATATACTTATTTATATGCTGAGAGCAAGGGATAAGTGAAACATAGCTGATGTGTCAACGGCGTGATGTGTCAACAATTAATTGCGTTTTTCTCTAAAACTATTCGCAGCTTCGAAATAGTGTAAAAAGCAAATTGTATCTTCGTTTAACGTTAAAAAATAATAAAGTATTTTAAAGGATAAAGATTAATACCATTATGGAAAAATATCCCTCACATTAAAAAATATATTGAAATTATTATTTTTTAGACAGAAATATGATCACTACACGTTATCCTTAAAAGATACGAATATGCTGTCGCGGACTTTTTTGTAGATCTTATTAAGAGAAATAATACTCCAGTACATTATTTTCATGTAGTACTTACCATTAAAGCAGCGCATGCGCGAATTTGTCTCAACGGGTAGGACTTTATACACATTTATCGTATTTATGTTAATTTACATAAGAATGTACAAATAATAAACTATATATAAACCTTCCCTGAGAAATACTCGACCTAATGGTGAAAACCGCATCAAAATCCGTTGGGTGGTTTAGAAGAAGAAGAGTTAGAAAGTTCAGACAGACACGAAAAGCGACTTTGTTTTATAAGATATAGGATATACATACAATTTAGGTTAATTTAATTTTAATTTAAGTTACAATACAGTAAATTAATACGTTACAATTTAATTAATAAACGACAGTAAATTGTTTCTTTAATCAAGTAATGAGTCATTAAAATCTCATTCTGTGAACATTAATGAGAGGGAATGAAAATAGTCGCGAATATGGGAGGCAATAACGAGTATTTATTTAATATTCAGGATAGTTTTTTCGGGTTTTTATACGATTTCTACAAAAGAAGGTTGTGAGTTTGACACTTTTGTTCGCGCCAAACCTATCTTTGAGTGATATCTCGAGAACTATTTCAAAATATAGTTTATGACTTATGCGATATAAATAAGCTTTAAAGTAACCCAACTCTGTTCTACATATAAGAAACTAACGCTAAACATTTCCTCAATCATCACGACGTTAACATCTCCTGCCAAGTTCAGTACATATTCCGAATAAGCTTATCCCCCGCATATCGTTAGTGGAGCAAGAAAATACATCATAATACCCAATGTATTATAATTCGTGCGTGAAATAGCGCCTAACGAAAATACAGAGGAAATTCCACCTACGTACATACATCTCGAAAATAATATTTAGAAAGAAAACTTTTCCCATTATTCAGATATTCACGACAAAACAACGGACAGATATCTTTCGGAGTCGATGAGGAAACCAAGTCAAATACTAGTTGGTATGATGAATATTGTTGACGTTTTTTTTAATGTTTCTTTTTAAACAGCATGAAATGTTACAAAGATACTAGAAGGCTAACTAACTGAAACTAATTAGAATTCATATTAGATAGAGATTCTTAACACTACGTTCTCTTGACCTACCCTTCTATATATAGAAATTCTTCACATACCATATAGTGTCAAATTGTCTAATCTTATCAAAGAAAGAAAAAATTGTAGATTTCAAAATGTCACTGAGTTGAAATCGAACCAACTACATACTCACCCGACTATACTACTGCACTGAGCTTAACAGTGATATTGTCTTAAGTAATATTACTATAATTAATCAATCCACAATCATTATGTAAACAGCGATATATAATCAGATACAGTAATTTGTTTGGATAATAATTAAGTGGAATCCTCTCTTCAAATAGTTATATGTAATATAGCTTCACGCTGTATACCGTATATAGTGGGTTAGGCACAGGGAAAGTAGTGTTAAGGCACTTTGCTCGACACGTTCCGGCGAATTCTGGAGGTGCTGTGTGGCGAATAAATGAAAATGTTTCATTTCCGCAAGTGGAAATCGAACCTACAGCCTGTCGCGTTAAATATTTTTTGTATACGGTTTGTGTAAAGTTTATTTGTTACTCCATAGGTAGACTTGAACTTCTCCCTGATAAATACTCGTGAGATTGGAAGTCCATTTCTGCGGTTCGCACCAGGATTGTTTAAATAAAATAATAACTTTAGATCTTAAAAGTTCCTACAGTTTTATAAGAATATTTATTACATACGACGGAACGAGAAAATTATAATGAAAATTTCTGTTTCTTTAAGTACTTATTATTTAGAAAACAAATGTAAACAGCAATATAAAAAAAATACATAATTATTGGCACTTACTGTTATGGGCTTAATTAATTATTAATTAATCTAAATAACTATTTAGTACATATTTTCTTCTACCATTTCATAACCATCGATATCACAAACAGACGCTTTAGCACACCAAACGAAAACATAAACATTTTTTAACAATATAATAAAAAAAATAAAGTATTTGACCTGATTATACATAATTATGGGACTCAATGCATAATAATATGCAAATTAGAGCAAACAATCTATCAATTAAGAGTAAACAATATTGTTACTATAGCAAAACACGTCGCCGTGTATTTGTGCAGTACTTAAGTGTCGCGCGTGTATCAAATCAAGCAGGAGAGGCTATCACTTATACGATACGACTATGGAGAGTTAAGATTGTGGACATCTTCTTCTTCTTTCTTTAGCTTCACGCTGTATCCAGAGCATAGCAGGGTTGGCAGAGGGAACCCTGTTTTAAGACAGCATGCTTTGGAACTCAGCAACACGCTTTTACCTCATTGTCAAAGCAAAAAAAAAATGAAAATGTTAAATCTTTCATTTCCTTTCATAACCTGTCGTGCTTACACTCGCTTCACATACTAAAATTTGACCACGAGCGAAGCCGCTGGTAACTAAAAGGGGAACAGGTGGAAGCTGAAAAAAAAACTATAATAGACAAATTATATGGATAGGAGTTACTATAAGCATTGTATTTTAATAACTTAATAATAAATAATAATAAAACTCTTTATTGTACACCCAAAAAAAAAAGAAATAGAAGAATACAAGTAAAAGAATATGGTACAATAGGCGACCTCATCGCTGAAATAGCGATTTCTTCCAGGTAACCTTGAGGCGTTGGAAATCGCAAAAAAATAAACAAATTGTGAGTAGGGTGTGATAGAATAGAGATAAGAAACAACAACTACAAACAATTATATAAAAAAAAAAAAAAAACCTACACAAAGATAGATACATATATACATAAATAAATACATACATACATATATATAAATACATACATACTTACATACATTCATACATATACACTTATAAATTATGTTAACATATGGATACATACTTAGTATAGAAACAAGGGAAAAAACATAAAATAAAAATAAAATGAAAATAAATAAATAATAATAATAAAAATTACTATATATTAATAATAATAAAATGTACTTAGAAATATATTGTAATTGCAATTATATTGCCCAATTACTCTTCAAACGTATCTAACATAACAAAGACCATGAATTGAATAATTAAATTGTTATTCGGAGATCCTAATGTTTATTCATTTCAACTGCTGCCTAATTTTCTAAATAGGTATAAGCTTTGCAGTACTGCGGTATAATATTATGTATTAATCACCACCAGTTTCAATATATTAAATGTAATATAATTTGAAGTTAGATAAAAGTAATATGTTATTGTATTAGGTCATTACAAGCATTTTTGAATTGTTAAAATAAATAGAAATGTCAGTAGTGTCAGTAAGATATATATGGAAAGCTGCTTATATTTATTCTATTAAATATTTATGGGTCATCTTCTTAATATTTCGATCTTGTCAGGAGCTTTTGCGATGAACCTCCACTCTCCTCCAACCTCCACTCTCCTCTCAAAACCGATATAAGTGGTTTCATTAAGTGTTTATTTCTAATAATATATCCGAAATATTTGAAGATTCGTGTGACAGAAGAGAAAAATATACGTTTCTCTCCTAAGTGTCAAATTTAAAATATGATAAAAATATCGTAACGGAATTAAATACTAGTTTTTATTTAAAATATTCAAAAATATAATATTAAATAAGCTTTTTAAATGTAATTACTAAAAGTTTTAAGTATTTAACAATGGTATGTACCTAATATATAGCATATATTATGTAGACTCCTTATATAATTTAGCAAGCAAAATCACTTTATCGAGAAAATAGTAATATTAGTAAAAGTTTCCTTCTGTTCCAGTCCTAAGGAAGCACTACACTATAAGCTTAAACGTTCAAAAATATTTGTCTTATTAAAATTTTAGATAAAACAATCACAATCGTCTCTCACAGTCAAATAGCTTCCAGCTGCGCTGTAATCGATTTCAAAATTCTTATATATTTTTAAGAACACTATTTTGTTATTATCATTTGATAAGCTTAAGATAAAAATGAAAAAAGTAAGTAAATAAATATAGTAAAAATAATAACTAAATATAAGTATGTTTATTATAATTATAAATTGAGTGCAGTATAGCATAAATAAAGAAATAAAAAAATATTTTGCGATAGGCCACTAGCATGTAGACTGATATCTGACTGACTGAGTAATATTTCTCAAAAAGTATGTCTTAAGATAAATACAGACAAAACAAAAATCATGTTCAATGATCAATTTTTATTTGCTCCAGTTAATTTATATATCAATAAATACGAATTTAGTGCACCCAATATACCAGGGATAAACAGACCAGCTAGATGTATCCAACAAGTCGAATTCAGATCGGCAGCTTTCTGGAAGCTAGGATAAAAAAAGAATCTCCTTACATATTTTCACTCTTTTTTTTTTATGGAAAAAGGACAAGGCAAACGAGCGTACGGGTCACCTGTCGGTGATCACCGCTGCCCACGACCCCGTGCAGCACCAGAGGTGCTACAGGTGCGTTGCCGGCCTTTGAAGTGGAGATAGACGCGCTTCTTGAAGGCACCCATATCGTACCGACCTGGAAACACTGACGCGGGTAGGCCATTCCACAGTTCGGTGGCGCGTGGAAGGAAATTTCTACGNTTACATATTTAAACTTTTCCTTAAAGCAATATTTTAGTATATTTTGTAAACAATACTACTTTCAAAATAAGTTAAAACACCGATTAAAGCTAATCGTAATCGCATCGTATAAAAAATCGGATAAAGTAGCAACCAATCTCCAATTAGGGTCCTAGTTACGTTGTAATAAAGGTCATTTTATATAGATAACGTTTTGATTTGAAATTCCAAAGTTTTAATCGATTCTACAAAGGAGTTTACATCGAGAACACAATCTCGATAGATAAAAATTCCATCCATTATACCTTAGAAGAGTTGGTCAGAAAAAAATAAAAGTGTGTATAGAAGATTGTACAGGAGTTTCTTTTAGAAATTTATACTAGATTATATATTGAGGTAATTGTGGAACAAGACTGCCATCAAATGTGGTTGTGAGTTCGATTCCTATTCAGGGGAAGAATTATTTTCTTTTCCGCACACTGTTAAGGTAAGATGCGGCGTTGAGCACCGCCAATCAACGGATTGTCTTGCCTCTAGATCCTTTTTGTTATTTTCTTTTCATAGCTTCATGCTATGCTCTGTAATTAGCAGGATATGCAGAGGGAATCCATTTTCCGCCTAAAGTCCAAGACATTGGGTGTTGACTGACGTAACCCAACGCCGCACTTTGTATGGTTACAATAATAGCGGTTACAGTCACTTTCTGTGCTGCTTCGCCACGACGAATGACGTTAAATAATTGTAGTGAAACTCAAACCACTTCTACTACAAGACCTTTCTCAAAGACTCTAAACTTAAAATGGCCCCAGCCATTTTACCTGGGATCTACCGACTAATGTAATATTGACTTTGATATAAATTAAATATTAGGCTACGGAAGCTTTTTAATAAATTTTCATTACGAAACATTCATCGGCCTGTTTCGTGAGTGAAAGCTTATTAATAATTTCTTCGAAGTATTTCCACTTTTCGTTGTAAGTACAACTCCTTAACGTCTGTATAAGGTATTATATAATTAATTTTACATAATTAAGTACTGAAGCTCTTAAGTTTATAATAATGAAATGTTTTGTTTGTAAATTACACGACAGGCATTTTAATTTTGTGAAGTACCTTTTTGACGTTGTAATATTCTAAGTAATATAACAATTTGAGTAGATTTTCTCTAACGTTTCTGAAGTTATTAAGATAATATATACGTACATATACGTACTCAGCTTCAGTTTATAATTAAAATAAATTATAAATTATTAAATTAGAAAAAAAGAACCTAGGGTTAACATAAATTTTTGAACCACATACAAATCATTTTTTGACACATTCCGTCTTTGGTGGCGGGACACAATTCTTATCAAAGCAAGCTTTTAATTTCTTATCAAAGCAAGGGAATGTAAATAGTTCATTTCACGAGTTTCAGTCGAATTGACAACAAATGCAAAAAAAATGCATTTTACGGAATGTCTTAAAATTTGTCTATATAGATCTATTTGTCCGTTCTATTCTATTACAACCTATATAATAAGAGAGACTGAGTCGCTTTCTGTACAACGCAGGAATCAGCGTTAAACAAAAAACATAAACTTTTGAAATAATTCCCGGTTTTACGAATCTCTGTCTAAAATATATCAATATTCTGTCTATACAAAAATATTCATGTTGCGACGGAAATTAAGCTTAAGCTTTGTACGCTGCGCCGCTGGCATACAGTTGTCACTTTCGACCTTGTCAATACTCGTTTTTAGTATGTAAGTACTTGTTTGAAATATTGGTATTGGCATTTAACATATTGAAATCCCTATAAAAAATTTAGACGTTTGTAGAATTTTGATTAAATCTAATAATCTATTCTGTTAAAAAAAACATTTTACTGAACTTACTTAACTAATATTATAATTTATTAACACTATAAGAAATTATCGGCTCGTTCCTATATAATTATGTACATTACAATATGAACTGTCGTATTCAAAGCACTTACTCGTATACAGAAAATGAATATTGCAAAATATCCGATATAAAGCTAGTTGGCCATCTTTATTTATCGGGATTTAATGCGGTTTTACTAATACACATAAGAGGATCACAGACGTTGTATCCCGCACATAGCAAAGTAATCAGAGGAAACCTGGAAATCCAGTGTTAGGATACTCCGTGTTCATTAAGACACTCCTTTTGGAGGAGAACTGGAGGCATTGCGAACACTACTCAATACTGTGCTATTGCGTAATTACTAGAGCGAGGAAATGGAAATATTAAATATTTAATTTCCTCGAATGGGAGTCGAATCTGTAACCTTCGAACGCTTGTGCCCCTGCGACTGGCTTTAATGTATATAATACATGCTTATTATAATAGAGAAATGTCGAAGTTAATTTTTTTTATGTGACGTCCTCAAGTCTCACGTCTCATTTACCCGTCAAAATGTGGTAAAAGTCATATATGGCTGATAAAAAAATATACGTATTGTGCATACTTGTATACAAAACAATCGAATTAAACAAAAATCCCACAACAATTTTACCATTTCAAAATGAAAATTCAAAACAAAAATGTTTATATAGCAATCTCAATCTTAAAGTCGGTAGGTATTTTGTTTAGATGTTGAGAAATTCGCGAACATTTCGCTCCTTAAGCCTTGCAAATTCGCTTATCCCTTGCTTGGGGCTTAAGATAAGGCAGTGTGCCAAATTTTATGATTATACACCCTATTTGAAAGATAAGTTGATGAATAGCCCAATTAATTAGTGACCCTCTTACGGGTTTTGCCTACATTAGTCCAATTCAGCCCGATTTCGGGCATCATAAAACAAAGGGCCAATATAAATTTCGCTTCTGCAAATTAGTTATATTACTTAATATGAGCGAACATTAAGAGAACTGTGTAAATTACTAAGTACATTTTTAATATTGTACGTGAAAATGTATCATGATAATTGTTTTTAAGGTTTTTCTTTACCTTCACGCTTTATAGAGGGGATGCTCACATCAGAGGGGACCTGTGAACCTAGTGTAACCTGTGAACCTGCGAACCTGTGAACCTAGTGTAAGACACTCAGTTCAGATTAGGACTCTTCCGTTCCCGTGTTTCCGCAGAACTTTCGAGGTATTGCGTTGAGTGGTACAACTCAACACCGCGTTTTGTCTTGTTACCAAAGCGAGTGGGGATTGAACCCACAATCACACATTTACCTGACTCGTTTTACGTTAAAGTGCGTAAAATAAATCTAGATACTACTATAAACTAAATCTAGAAATTAGCGTAACGCATAAAATTCGTGATACTGCTATTTTTTTCTTTGTGTATCTTATAAAACACTTAAAGAAATATGTTATATACAAAAACCCAAATCGTACTTTATCTCAATTAGCAAAACATAAAAACTTTAAAAAATGACATTTAAGATTTTAATTGTTGTACTGTTTTTAAATACCGGTACATATTTATTAGCTAACGTCCCGACAAGTGGCATTCAAAACTGAATTATAAAAACTCTCATATTAAAAAAAAAGCTTTTAACATAGCAACTTCAAAGAAAAAACTAAATTGCTAATATATATAAATATATATCGAGAAATAATATTGTCATTTTCGTTTAGCTAAGTGCAAATAGATCTTCATAATCTGTTACGTAAATGTTGTTAAAGTGGCAAGTTTCTAGATCATCCCTTCAATGTCTAACGAGGCATTCTACATGAACTATGCAAAATGAACTTTGATAATTTACTCAATAGTTTCATGTATATAGGTTAGCCAGATTATGATGAGTAAGTTAGTGAGTTAAATAGTTTTGCTTTTTAGTACCTAAGTATACATATAAATAAAATTGAAGTATCAGTCTGAGATTTTCAAAGTAACTGTGGTTTTACTAACTGCATATAATTGCTTACTGAATACCAAAACACAAACAAATAAACAAATCCGTATATCTAACGTGGTACGGTGAGACGTAGTTTGACTAAATAGTTCTAGGTATTTCAATTATTATCATTTTTACGCTCTAGAGAATTCCACCACTCAACGTAATCTCGAAAAGTAGGTTCCCACTGCCTCCCAAAAAGGGTGAAACTTTTTTACTATACCTACTGTGATATGTATAAGATCTATCATAAACAGTTAAACATTTAAACTTCCTTAATTCACTTTGAATATCCCCTAGAAATATATTTACTCGACAATAAAACGATAATATAACCTTATATCGCTAACAAAGTAATAAAATCACATTAACAATAGAAAATACGTTTAAGATCATAAAAAGTATTCTGGCAAGTACTTTACATAATTTATTCCACAACGTCTGTTTACTGAAAAAAGGGGATATGGAGGCAAAATAAAATGTGAAATAAGTATTGGATGTTATTCATATCATTTTTGACATATAAATATTAACTTGGTTGAAAGACTTAGTGACTGTTGGAATACTATTGATTGGCTTCGCATATAAATGTTCCATACAATCATAGTATTATTTAAATTTTATTTTAAGTTTTGATTGTGGTGCTAAGGTTTTATTCCCATTCGGAGGTATAAGTTATTTTAATTTTTCTCGCTCTGGTAACAAGACAAAGCGACACTCGCACCATAGTATCCAGAAAACTGAGCGAAAAAAACGTGACAGTGCATTTTCCCAGTCATGAAAAATTAAAGAAATACACGAACTTTCCATTTCTAAACAGAAATTGTCGTGAAATGCCAACTAATAAAGTTTATTGTTTTATTTTTAATCAGTGATGTCACAATTTTGCAACCCTTTTACATAATTTAGGTACCTTTTTGTAGAATTTCATATAATTTTCCTCAATTTCTATACTGACAAACTTCTTGGTATTGAACTACAAGGCAGGTTAAAAAGAAGGAGATATATGTTTTAGCTGTGAACCTAGTGTTAAGATACACTTTCGTTCTCCATGTGGAACACGTTGCGCGTTAGGTGGCGGAATTCAACACTGCGCTCGTCAATAGAACGAAGAAATGAAAATATTAAATATTTCATATCCTCAGGTGTAAATCGAATCCACCGCCTGTCGCGTACATTATTACGTTTTTGCCCCTATTTGCTCCATGACTTGCTTTTTTATATTTTTAAGTGAAAAGTGAAAATAATTTGAGAACATAATATTCTAACACAATTAGAAACCAAATACCCTCCCCACTAATAAAAAGTTCGTTATTATTAGAAATTTTTTTTTTAAGTAATTTAAAATTAGGACACAGGGAACGTTCCAACTATAAATAAAGAATTAGTAGATTTTCCTGGTAATATGTAAATTATGAACATTTCTAGAAATTTACAACAACAGAAATTTACAAGAAATTTACAAATATTATAAAAAATAAGCACACATAATATATATTGGGATAATACTCTTGGCTTCTTCTTCTTACTTTATCCCGAATGGACAAGCGCTTTTTTTTATTTTTGATCTAAATGGATCACAATTAATTTAAAACGTTACAAGATATTGACCACAGCTAACTAAAATGAAGGTAAATAAAAATGATTTTACGATTGTGTGGCAGAATATATTCTGCCACACAATCGTGAAATCATCCAAGTTATTGTAGATACTCCTTATAAAGAGTATCTACAATAACTTGGATGATTTTCAAATAACTTTGTCACAATAAAATTTGACAATGCGTAGATATTTTAGTTTTAGCAGAATGCAGATTAAACTCATCTAAAGAAGTGCCGCGTCTCCCTAATTATAACGTATTTACAACATCTCAGCATATTAACCAAAACGACGATGTAGTTTTTTACGTTAAAACACTCTTAACGTCAATACCCAGCAAATAAAACTTACGCAAGCTACATGTTTACAATTAAATACTGACGATGATCCTAGGGAAATATAGATCGCCTTTAAACCCTAACGCAACGAACTTTACAAGTTCTTTGAGTAATCACTTAGAAACCATTCAGTCATACAAAAATATTATTATTACAGGAGATTTAAACATAAATATTATATCTAAGCCTAATGAGAACTCGAATGACTATAATAATAGACACAATTACCTTTTAATGTTATCTACCCATGGGCTTCTCCTTGGGCATTCACTTCCAACTCGAGGTGTTAACTGCTTATCACTTCATGTTCAAACTTTATAAAAATATATATTCATCATATATAGCAGTGATTAATACGTCTACAACTGACCACTCTACAATTCTATTAAAACTTTCTCTGCCATGTAGTGTTAATCGATGCCCCAAGACAGAAAAGTTCACTGATTTCAGCAAGGCTCCTTTGACTCGGCTTTCGGCTGAAAAAAAATTAACAGCTTTGTTACGTTGTGAAGATCCTAATCTTTTTACTGAATTGCTAAAGTGACAGAGTCGTTGAACGAAAGTTCTCATGTAAAACATATCACGAAGAATAATCGTTCTAAAAAACCTTGGACTACACCTGGCATTCTGCGTTGTATTCGGAACAGAAACCAGATGCAAAGAAGGCTAAGAAGAAACCCAGATTGTGAAATAATGACAGTTGCTTTTAAAAGATACCGTACTCATTGCAATAATTTAATAAAAAAGGCTAAAAGAAAATATGATAGCGAACAATTAATGTCACGTATTAAAAATCTAAAAAAACCTTGGGACAAAATTAGAGCCATAACTCCTTTAAAGCCCTCTATGTCAAATTGCGATAGTCTTTTGAATGTAAAACCAACTCCAACAGATTCCGTGAATTATATTAACGATTACTTTGCGAATATCGGAAAACAGCTTGCAGATTATATATTTTTAAAATTAACTAAAGAAAATATCATTCAACCTCTTATAAAATCTACGTCGTTTTCTTTCGTACTGCTTGATTCGGACATTAATGAAATAGATTCCATTATTATGAATTTGAAATCTGATAGTGTTTTAAAGCGTTTTAGCCCAATAATCTGTCATTTAGCGAACCTATGTTTCAAACTAGGAACCTTTCCTACTTTATTAAAACAATCAATTATAACACCAGTTCACAAGGGAGGGGATAAATGTAATATTAATAACTACAGATTTATTTCATTTTACCATCTATTGCCAAAGTTATAGAAAAGCTACTAAACTCAAGACTACTTAATTATATGGAAAAATTTAATATTATATCTAATTCACAGTACGGCTTTCGATGTAAAAGAAGTACTAAAGATGCCATTGTGACACTAACTTCTCATATTTCCGAAAATATTGATAAAGGCAAGAAGTTCTTAACCGTCTTTCTAGACCTAAAAAAAGCCTTTGACACAGTCTCCGCTCCTATTCTGCTGCAAAAACTTGAAAGTGTCTGTATAAGAGGTACTCCCCTGTTATTATTTCAAGACTACCTAAGTAAAAGGAAACAGCGAGTAAAAATTGGTGAATATACAAGTAGCGACTGTCCCGTAAGCTTCGGTATTCCCCAAGGAAGCGTGTTGGGGCCATCTCTATTTTTAATTTACGTGAATGACTTGCTAAGTATGAATATTAAGAATGGTCAAACTTTTGCTTACGCAGACCTTGGAATGAGGTAAAGCAAACCGCGGAAATAGGAGTCACAAAAGTGTCTCTTTGGCTTAAATCTAATGTTTTCACACTTAATATAGACAAAACTAACTACATTTGCTTCTCTATAAACAATAGAACTCAACCTGGAACTAATTTTATACTAGAATTGCACAACTGCCCGTATAGTAATACTTCTGTATGTGATTGTGTCCCTTCGATCTTGAGTAGAGTTTCTACTACCAAATACCTTGGTGTAATGCTTGATCAGCGTTTATCATGGCATACACACATAGACTATACAAGCACGAGAATTCGAAAACTTATATGGGTTTTTAAAAATCTGAGACCTGTAACAAATAAAACAATACTAATCCAAATCTACGTAGCTTTAGCTCAGTCAGTATTGGGATATTGTATCTCTGTATAGGGTGGAGCATCTAAAATAAAGTTCCTCCAGATAGAAAAGCACAAAGATCCTTGCTGAAAGTTATGTTTTTTAAACCTTTTAGATTTTCTACAAAGAGTATATACTCTAGTGAGCAACCTAACAAAAGGAGGTATGTCCCAGCTTATACTCCTCTTATGAAAACTAAATTTGGTAACCATTAATTTGCAAACCAGTCGAAGTGTTTATATAATGCAATAAACATAATATTAAACATATATTCCTTAAACTTCTTCGAATGTAAAAAAGCAGTTTCTGCTTGGCTGCGAAGCCTAGATTATGACTGTATGTATGGCTCTGATGCGACGTTGAATTTGTACAACATTTAAACAGGCACACACATATGCACACACACACAACACCCACAACACACACACACATACACATACCCAAATTAATCTATATACTTAAATTGATCTATATACATAAATTTAGTTATTTATTATTATTGTTTGTTTTCTATATATTTTGTATTGTAAAGTAGCTATAATTATATCCCATTTATTTTTGTTTTTGTTTCCATAACGAATGTATNCTGTATGGGGTGGAGCATCTAAAATAAAGTTCCTCCAGATAGAAAAGCACAAAGATCCTTGCTGAAAGTTATGTTTTTTAAACCATTTAGATTTTCTACAAAGAGTATATACTCTAGCGAGCAACCTAACAAAAGGAGGTATGTCCCAGCTTATACTCCTCTTATGAAAACTAAATTTGGTAACCATCAATTTGCAAACCAGTCGAAGTGTTTATATAATGCAATAAACATAATTTTAAACATATATTCCTTAAACTTCTTCGAATGTAAAAAAGCAGTTACTGCTTGGCTGCGAAGCCTAGATTATGACTGTATAGAAGCCCTGATGCGACGTTGAATTTGTACAACATTCAATCAGGCACACACAAATGCACACACACACAACACACACAACACACACACACAACACACACACACACACACACACACACACACACACACACACACACACACACACACACACACACGCATACACACATACACATACCCGAATTAATCTATATACTTAAATTGATCTATATACATAAATTTAGTTATTTATTATTATTGTTTGTTTTCTATATATTTTGTATTGTAAAGTAGCTATAATTATATCCCATTTATTTTTGTTTTTGTTTCCATAACGAATGTATGACGTGTTATGGAAGAGCGGGGTCTCCTGTTACGAGTACTAGGATTATACTAGTTACTTACTAGGTTGGTCTCATTACTTTCTATGTAGCTATATAATATGTAAAACTGAAAATAAATATCATTTTTTATTTATTTTTTATTTGTGGATCAACATACAAAGATACGCCATAACTTCATTCTTACACCAAGTAAACGATATTTCAAACTAATAACCTCCTACTTTAAAGTCGGTTAAATAAAAAGAAAACCCCCACTAGTAACTAAATTGCTTAATCCAACAATATTGGTATCTCCCCTGCCACTATTCCAAGCACGTGATCTGGCTATGGACTAATGGCGCGGGTCCTTTGAGACATGGTTAATGATTGTAATCGACATATTGCACGTAGTATGATCTGAATGCTTGCGATAGGTTCCAATTGTTTCCCTTTGTGTGTATGATTTGAGGTGGAATACTGTATTTCGTCCGTTTTGGTGTACCGAAGTCATAGTTTGTGGAATATCAGCATTATCTCTGATAGGAAGGTTTGAAGCTATAGTCATCTCATTTAACTTCTCTTTTAAGATCTCATTTAGCTTTCCAATATCTTCACGTCCATAAAGAAAATCATACTATATAGCAGGGTAGATATCCGTTACATCCATTCCCCACTGGCCAATTTTCGAGAATGGTGGAACTATAAATTCATTCTGCCTATGTGTAAATCGAGCCCACAACCGTCGTGTTTTCAGTCTCACACTATGCCAAGTCGGTCCCAAACTTATAAATATTAAGGATTTTCGATTCCTACTTTAATCATTTAACTTTTAGTCTCAAAATACAGTATGTAGAACTCCACGACATAAAAATAAGTAAATTAAATGAATTGAGAACGCAGCATTGTGGACGACAAAGTTGTTTACTGTCGTTTGAATGGACTGGTAATAACTGTATTAATAAAGTAAAAGCTACATTATTTTAGCGTTACACTATTATAAAAGATAGAGTTCTGTATAAGGCACATATAGGGAAGGTAAAGTAATGACTATTGGGTGACAAAAGCATAAATTTGCATTTCAATTAAGCAGACTTACGAAATAAATATTTATTCTTCTTTCGTTGTAATGATTGCAACGGATAGCCACTATTTTTTTTTTTCAGTTTCACGCTGTATCCCGCATGTAGCACCACGTTAACAGCTATACTCTTGC
Organism: Heliconius nattereri; assembly: GCA_013403645.1. Taxonomy (NCBI): domain Eukaryota; kingdom Metazoa; phylum Arthropoda; class Insecta; order Lepidoptera; family Nymphalidae; genus Heliconius; species Heliconius nattereri. Next base: position 432,727 of record JAAIXI010000240.1, read on the forward strand.
GCCCCCCATGGCCCCACCCCCCACCTCCTGGGCCACACCCGTTCTCACTATATTTGGTCGCTAAAACCAAAAAATTATATCTTTAATTCCTCAAGACAAGACTCAAACATAAAATATATCTCCAACAAAACTTTCCTCAAAGCTCGTCTTAAGCAGCTGACGTACTATTGTTTGTTGAAGCGTGAACTACTCAATAATCCCCAGCACGTGTTCAATTAACTCGAATGCATCTGTCCTCAGGATGCTTCTGCCTCTGCTTCGTTTTAATGAAGGTGCCATTGAATTTGCCATTCACAATACGTACTTCGCGTTAACGTTATCTAAAATACTAAATGGTACTTTATATTTTGAACTAATTTGTTTCATAATAGAATGAATGAATGAATGAATGAATAAATGAAGATAACGTTTTGGCTTAATTAAGACTTGATAGTTTTCAAGGGATGTAGGTAAACCTCTTTGAAACTATAATATTGTAATACCGTTACGTTAATAAATTCTTTAAATATGTATCAATCGATTTACTCGTATGACTCCATATGATTTTGTTTTGGAGTCAATCTTTTTTTATTTAAAAAAAAATACTTTTTGTATGTTTATAAGTCCATTTATCGAGGAAAGCTATGGGCTATATTACATCACGGTTATTTTTACATATGAAACACAACTTTTAAATATTTAATTTGGCAACGCGGGCGAAGCCGTAGCTAAAAATTAGTTTAAAATAAAGATAAACCACTACCGCTAAAAGTGGTACGAGCACATATTGAACATCCGTGGAACGAGGTAAGGTTACCTTACATAACGTTACGCCACTTCCGTATGACATTGTGACTTTCACTTCGTCTCGTATTTTATTCTTTTTTATTTATATCGAATGATCGAACTAATTAAGATCATTATTATAAAGGGTATTTTTATTGAAATTTATATATTACCTTAGTAAGTAATGTGTCGAGTTCGAAACAAAGGAAATTAATTGATTTATTATCTTTTTTTAACCGACTTCTGTACGAAAAGAAGGTTATCAATTCACTGTATTTATTCTTATGTTTGTTACCTCATAACTTTTGACTGGGTGAACCGATTTTGATATTTTTTTTTATTTGAAAGGTAAAGCTTCCCGAGTGGTCCCATTTTTGGTTCATGTCTGACAATGGTATCCGTGAGATAATCACATAAGTCTTAAATTTCCATTAGGTATGTGCGCGACTGATAGACGAATAACTCAATGTCGCGCCAACCGATTTTGATGATTCTTTGTTTTATTTGAAAGAATATACTTCAAGGATAGTTTGGTGAAAGTTTGGCGATTATGAAATCCGGTCAAAATTAAGAAAGTTTGGTTTTTTTTTGGTAAAAAATTGATTATACTGTAATAGTTACAAGCAAAAACCCCGGACATAGCAGAGTAGGCAGAGGGAACCTGGGAACCTTACATACACTTCATTAGCATTAAGACGCACCATTTCCCACTACACCGATCTCTGGAGGTTTTCGCTTTTACGACAGGGAACAAAATTGAAATATTAAATATATTGTTTCCTGGAGTGGAGATCGAAATCCCAAACCTAACGTGTTTACAATCGCACGCTTATGACCCAGCTTCATGACTGGCCTCATATGTAGAGCTCGAAACAAGGAAAACCAATTTCACATTATCCTCTAAACGTAAGTAGTAAGGTCGTGGATTCGATTTCTTAAATTTTATTTTGACTTCATAAGGTTTTTTACAATATACGTACAGAAAATTATCAAGCTTTCCTTTAAAAACATTTATAGCTTACATTTATACACTTTATACATTATTATGTAGATTTTTTTATTTTACTTGGAGGAAACAGAAAAAGGAAAATCTCGATCGAAATCGAAAAAAAAATCGTCGTCGTTCTTAGTTTTCCGCCTGCATTCGAGGCAATTGCGTGGCGGAACTGAACGCCGCACCATATCTACTAGAGCGGGAAGCTAAAATTATTCATTTCCCAGAGTGATCATTGAATCTAAAACCATCGTTTACTAGGCCACCATGACTTCAATCTATAATTGGTCTTAACTATATTTGGTTAACTTGACACAAGATAACTAAGAATTATACTTGCAGTTTATATGGCAGGGGCAAATATGTACGGCTGTAATTGTAAACACGACGCTTATGGGTACGATTTGGGGTAAACGAAATGTTTAATATTTTCATTTCCTCGCTTCTGGTAAGCTCGACGTTGAGTCCCGCCACTTAATACACTCATGAATTTGGCGGAAAGTTGAAAACGGAAGTGTCTTAATGGGGAACAGCGTGTCTTAAGACCAGGTTCCCAGGTTCCCTCTACCTCTGCCTAGGTGCGGAGTACAGTGTGTAGCTATTAAACGATTTTTGCATTAATAATAAGCAACAAGATTAATCATTCTACTATAATATAAGCATTCAAAGTAATAGTAGTAACGTAATGGCTGTCTGCGATTTAGTAATCGCAGTTACCTCACCAGTGTCGCGAGTGGTCTCACTTGGTTCAGTGGTGCATATTTATACGGTAGGTTATTTAGTGTTTTTTTTAGTTTTAGTGATAAATTTTAGTGTTTTTAGTGGCAAATTTAGTGGATATTCGAAAAGGGAATAGTAGAGTTTGATTTATGTGAATATTTTTTTAACAGTTACGGCTGATATTATTTGATTAATGTAATATAATTGTGTTATTTAATTATTTTGTGATAGAAAAAATCTTCTTAATTTAAAAGAAAAGGTATATTTTCGAGCAGTATATATTTTATATATATTTTACTAAGCGTATAATGATATTTTATTGATATATTTTTATATTTTATAGAAATATTTCACATGTTAGCATGTATGTAAGTAACCAGGTCAAGTATAAATTTAAACCTTATTCAAATAGTATGTTTAAATTTTATAATAAATATATTAGCCTCATCAAATTAATTAAATGTTTAATAATTTGTTTGTTAGTTCCAAAGTAAAGAATATAAATTTATTAATATAATTTGTATATGTATAATGTAGTATAATTACTTTTTTTGCAAATCTACATACTTTTAATGTATGTGGATATGCAAAGAAAAAGGTAGTGATGTGACGCTCAGTTCCCCACTATCTGATGAATGTCTAAGCATTAGGTTCCCAGTTCCCCTATGCTTATCCTGCTAGGTGCGGGATAAAGAGTGAAGCCACTTACTTTATTATATTTTTTATAAAATTTGAAACTACTTTGTTTCAATATTACCACAGTTGTGACGAAAGTCTAAATTAATTATTGAACTATTATAAGAACCTTGAAAATTACGGTAACGAAAAGTTTTTTATGATCTTTTAAATCAATTGTTACGAAATTAACGCCGTGTCATAAAATAATAAATAAAAAAGGCGTTAAATTACTAACAAAGATAGAGAATAATAACATAATTTTTTCATGCATTTCCCATAACTTCTTTGCAAATATCTAAAATTCATCAAACATATAAAGATATAAAATGGTGTTATGTTCTGCCACTCAACATACAATATCTCAAAAATTTAATGGAAAATAAAGAATGTAAGTATTTACATGTAATGTAATGTAAGTCTAGGTTTACCCTGCTATATGGAGGATATTACCTATCTTTCAACTTTAAGTTCCTTCATCCGTGTATACGGGATAAAACCTAAAAATTTTACAGATTATAAATATTTCAAGGGACAGGGAGATGTGAATTCACAAACTTCACATCCTATTTCTTTGTATAGGTACTGCTACCAAAATTACATACCTACGTTGAATGCATAATGTTTATAAAAGGAAAGTGACTGACGAAATCATTACCACATTCCTTAAAACGTGAATGGGTCAGACTATAATTTGGCTGATATATGTTTATTATGACGGTATTAAGAAATTATTTTTAAATATCCTCGATATAGGATTTAAAGTAACATTTTGAGTCTGTATATATTTTTTATAGAAATCATTTTCTAAGACCGTCGTAGAGCAGCGGTACACTGTGTTACTATAAACTCAACGGTTGTATGTTCAATGTCTGGAAAATTATGTGGTAACTGCTAGGTTCCCTCTGTCTGTCCTACTCTATGCGAAATTCCCACGTGATATTAAAAAAAATATCAATTTTCCTTTATGTTGTCTTTAATCAATTGAAATTTATTTTAAGTTACACTATGCTTATGCTTTTTAATTTTCCCTCCATTAAAATATATTTTTTTATTAAAATGTTTAACGTTTTCCAAAGCAAAAAATGAACCATAAACGTATCTATAAAATGTGTCAACTTCTCGAATTTGAATAGCTAATCCGTATTTATATCAACAGAATATCTACAAAACAAGTAGTGACAAGTAATGTTTTCACATCCACGAGCGTTGCACTCCACATGCAGGTGAAAGTAAAGATGCTCATCGCGAACCACATTAAGGCAAAACTTAATTGCAATTAATTATTAAACGTAATACTCTGTTACAACAATTAGTGTATCATTATAATATCGATAATAGATACAAAGGAGAATTTAATGAGTCTATCGTGTAATTACTAAAGATAATTGTTTGCTATGAAATATTTTTTCTATCTAATTTCTAAAATAATATCCATTAATAATAGCCATCTTGGCGCAGTGCCACGGCGTTTGACTGTTAACGTGATGGTCGTTAGTTCGATCTTTGTTTGGGGCAACTAGTTAATTCAATTTGCCCGTCCGGTGAGACATATCGCGGCGTTGATTTCCGCTCAAATCAGAATGTCTAGAATTCATACAGAAATTGAAGAACGGAGTGTGAAGTGTTTTAACACTAGCTTCTCTTTGGATCATTGAATTGATAGAAAAAAGATCGAAAGAAAAAGCTAACTATATGTAAACATTTATAACATTTCTATAAGCATCAGTAGTTCGTTTCGCTCTGGTTAAGCCGAACTAAGACATTGGTTAGATCCGCTAGGCTGGAAAGGTCAAAGAATATATTAAATGTAAATATTAACATACGCAATATTTCGAATTTAGGTGGATGTTGGAAGCAGAAAGAGTGTCTAGACACTATTCGTACTCTCCGCCATCTTAAAACTTCAACTCAACAATTGTTTACGTTTTAATTTGTCAAAAGATTAATTAACGTTCTATGAAAACAAAACCTTTAATATAAACAACTTCATTCAAAGTCTAACTTCACAAAGTACATTTATTTGTTTTTTGTCATCTAGTTTATTACAAGATTTTATCATTTAGAGGATTTGCGGTCGTCGAATGTTTTATGTATTTTTATAGCAAAAAGATATTTAAATGCTAATTTTGTGGTTATTCATATATATAAAAAATATATGAAAATGATATGTATTAAATTCATAAAGAGATCCCGTCAAAGAAATGTAAACGTATAATTCGTTTAATAACTAGAAATAAACAAAAGCCTTATAGGATTACTTTGTTACCCTACTAAGGGTTCCGAATCTCGATGTAGTAAGTAAGTAAGACTACTTACTTAATACTAATGTACTTCCCGTAGATCTACAATCACGAAATTTATACAGAATCCTTAATGGGCGAGTATGACGGAACCCTTAACTGGTTTTTTATTTATGATTCCTTATTACACGGGGGCATCTAACTCTGCACTTTATTTAACTGATCGACTTCAAAAAACGGAGATTATCAGTGATCAATATGTATGAATGTGAATATTGATGAAATTATTTAATTTATTGGATTATTTCATTCACAAACGTCGCGTTACAGTCACACCCTTTTGCCTTTACGCCACGGCGGCCTAAAGATATATTTATGTAGATATGAATAGTTGACAGGTATTTGGAATCGATTTTTCGTAGCATAAATTACTTTTCTAAAATGAAATCTACAGCTCCTTTACCATTAAACCTACGAAAACTTTTAAATAAATTGTAATACCTACATTATTTTCTTAATTCCCTATTCAAATATGCTAATTAACCTGTCGGCCAATCCAAGTTATTTCAATAACAAAGACTTTGGCCCCTCTCCGTTTAATTATACTTTGTATTATGCTTTTTTAGTAAATTAAAAGTATCTCCTTTAATTCTACACATATAATATAAAAGGATAGAAAAGTCTATTCTGTATATAAAAAAATAAAATTAAGTCGGCTAGCAGAACTCTTATATTTGATAAAATCATTTGGTCATTTAATATATGTAAAATTTTAATATGTCCGTATGTTCAAGGCGATAACGCAATCAAAAGGTTACCTTCTTTTAAATATTTGTAAACGCAAGGCTTAACAATATGCATAGATAACAATGTTATCTTACATATATTACTCAACGCCAAGCTTTGTCTTGTTTTTTTTTTCGTTTTTAGCTGCACCCACACATAGAGTAGGCAGAGGGAACCTATGAACCTATTATTATGTATAGACTTTTTGTATATAGACCGTACTGTTTTAGTAGACTGATAGATATATTAAATAAACAATCCACTATATTGATTTAAATCGATGACCATTACTACCAAATTCCATTCCAGGTCCAACAATAAGAAAAAAAAATTATATGTATAATATAATAAATTTGCCACGTGACTTATCTAAGTACGAAGATAACCCTGGCCGCAGACACAGTAGTTACAAAGAAACTGTTGACATGATAATATTTTGTCTAAAGCCTTCCTCGATAAAAGGACTATCTCATATAAAAATATATATTTTAATTCGAACCAGTTCCTGAGATTAGCACGTTCAACCAAACAAATTCTTCAGATTTATAGTATTAAGGGAGCTTTGGCGCACCCTGGGAGATGTCTATGTCCAGCAGTGGACCCGAAATGGCTGCTTTGATTTTGAAGTACAGATAATATAGATATACATATACATTTCCAAATATTCAGAAAACCACCCGCGGCCATGACACAATGCTGCCTATTTTAGTTTTTTGGGATACACGCGTGGTAAACCGTAAATGGATTTAGATTTTATCAGTGTAAGTGGATAACAAATGTGACCTTCATTTTGTTCGATCCAACCACATATATTTTTCGTTTTTTTTTTCAATTCATGCTTTATTCCGCACCTAAAAGAATAGGTAGGGGAAACCTGGCAACCTTGTAGTAAGACATTAGGTTCCTCATTAAGACATTTCTGTTTCCCAAATTCCGTTGTTAATTCTTGAGGCATTGATGATGGAGAGAAACCTTCACGCAATCGTGTGTCAGACATTTCTTAAGCTCGATAACTCAATCGATGGTTTGCAAATTTTCAACGATCAATTTGACTATTGACTATTAACAACTTTGTTGGTAATACCCACATTAAATTTGTTAATGTACGAATAGACTAAGACACTATCTATATACGGTAAACTCAGTGTATACATCGAGTGTATATATCTATACAACACGAATGTCTCTAATTAGTGTCGATGCGCCAGTCGTTGTATTCGTTGTGTACAAGTGTCAAATGACGAATGTAGTTCAAAGGTTGTCCAATGGATTTCACTTACAAATTAAAATATTAAATATTTCATTTTCTCGAGTGGGCATCAAACCCACAATCAGTTGCATTCCTCCTTTTGTAATGATATGTGTATAAGAATTACATTCTAAGCACCCGAGGTAACTCTGACCTCAGGTAAAGAGTTACATCGAAACGGTTAATAGGATATAATAAAACCTATAATCTTCATCGACTTAATAGACTATCTATTACGAAAGTTAATTATTATAAAATAATTACAACATATATAATTTTTAAATAGCATAAATAATATTATTCAATTTAATATAACCTACACATAAGTATTTACAATTCCTACAATTTCATCTAGATATTTGAAATATAAAAATATCATAAATTATTTCAGAACGTTCATATAAAATTCATAAATTTAAAATTCATATAAAATTTAAAATTAATATATATATATAAGAAAAAAGAGTGGTACGCTCATTCAGCAGGCAGGTAGTGTTCATAATTATCGATGTATTCCAAAAGCGGTCAAGAGAGCCAATCAACGCTCACGCCCACTCCGCACACTTCATAATATGTAAAAATATTTTATATGGCCCACTCATCAGTTTATTTTGATAGGTTTAAATTTTATACTGAAATATTTAAGAGTTCGTAGGTTGCGTGGTTGGTGGCGCAGGGGCGATTTCCACTCGAGGAACTTTCCCTTTCTCGCTCTGGTAACAAGGCAAAGGGTGGCGATGAATTCTTCCACTTAAAACACAAAGAATCAATGAAAGTGAGGGGAATTCGGAAGTGTTTTTTTAGATAAGAATTAGCCTTTTGTGACAGAGTTCGAATTTCATCGCAATGGTTGTGGGATCGATTAACGATTGAGATAATGAAGTTTTTTTTCACTTCCCTGCCAGCCTACATGCCAGTATGCTATCTCGAATTTGGGGGCAAATTGGAGAAAGGAGTGTTTAGCCCCTAGGTTCCTATATACGAGATGAAAGATGTTCATTATAAAGTTTTTTCTTACGAGTACATTCAGTTTCAAACTATTTGTCTCTATTACGACATATAATATGTATAGATGATTGATTTAATCCATAATTGATATTAACAGTGCCAAGACCAATCAATCCCAAATGAAGTAATTAAGATTATGCAATAAATGTTCATATACAATATTATTATTATAGAAATTAAATCAGCTTCACGCTGTATCTCGCACAGAGCAGGATAAACAGCGAGAAACTAGTGTTAAAACACTTTCCACCGAATTCTGGTAACATTGAGTGTTGGGAGGCAGAACTTAACGCCGTGATATACCTCGATAAATAAACATTTCATTTCCCTTAGTGGGGATCGAACCCAGAACCAGCCGCTTTTATAGAACCACTTCCTACCCCTGCGCCACGACTGGCCTCAAATCACAATTATTATTATGCATAATACATAATTATATAATAATTTAATTCATCTCGTAGCTAATATGAATTAATTATTATTTTAATATAATAGTCACGTGAGCAAACTTCATTTATCATCCATTGATGGCTAAATGTGAATTTAATACAAGAATTTCTTATTAAAACGGCAATAGTATATCTCATTAAGAAGTACCGAACAGGTTGTTGACTGACTTTCACTTTCAGTTTGTTTACATCACTGTCGCTTGTCCAAGTTTTTATACGTTTTAAGCGTTGCGTTGGTTTCTAGTATAATAATTTTATTAAAAGAATATAAAATAGATAGATAGATAGATAAAACTCTTTATTACGTACATAAAGGAAATAAAACATTTGCAAGAGAGATAAGAATACCAATATAAAACAACACATAAATAAAAAATTCCAAGTAAAACTTTCCGAAATCACACAAAATTTTCCAAATATCAACGTAAAAAGAAAAATAAAAGAAAATCTCACGTTACGTATATTATTAATGCACGTTTAAACAATACCCTTTGTATTAACAGCGATTCAACAGTTAATTTATATACCTGCTAGTACTTTACAAGTTTTTATACTCTATTGTTTAAATATAGTACTAAGACTTTATTTAACACATATATATTTTATAGCTTCACGTTTTTCCCGCAAAGCAGGTTAGGCAGAAAAAGGCAGGGCAGGCTTAGTGTTCAGACACTCCGTTCTCAACTTTCGGCCCCAATTCGTAAGCACAAGCAAAACTTAAAGCAACTAGTCCTGTCAGGAAGGACAAATGAAAAAAATATTTTCCCGAATAGGGATCGTACCCACGACCAAAGCTTTAACATTAGGAAGACAGCCCGTCGCCCACGACGTCAAATGTGTTTTAAATAACTTTAGTTTTCCGCTTACCCCTTAGAGAGTTGTCATCCTGAAATATGATACGACTCAAATAAATTGGATATTTCATTTCCAAAGGAGTTACTAAGTTTTTATGTCAAAGAAATATCTAGATTCTAGAAAGATTTTCCTTTAATAAAAAAAAAATAATTACTTGATTTTGAGTTGGAGTTTCAAAAGTATTTGTAATTTTACTTAATTGAATAAAAACATTTTGATTTTGATATATTTTGGTCAGTCATTAAAGATAAAAAAATTAATATTTCATATATATACAAATATAAAACAAATAAGAACATTTATATAAAAGGTGCACATTCAATTTTATATGAAAATAAGGAAATGCCAGGTATTTAAAAAAACCAACCGGACGCATTTGTACTATATATTCGGCCAGTAAGTCGACAAAATACGTATATTTGGCACACATCCAGCCAAAAGTAATGTCTTTTATTTAGCTTGTTGTGTTTAGTTCCTTTGACCGAGTTAACCTACTTATTTTTTGTATATATATATATATTTTTAAATATACTATGAGAGACTAAGATAGACGAAATCTTGATGTACTAGTGATATGGCAGCACGAGATGGTTGCCAATTCGATTCTCACTGAACTGTTCACCCGAAAAAGAATCGAGTGAAAGCATTCGTTAAAAATCACATGAAAAATATAGTGATACATCACTAAATTTGCTCTGTGATACACATTATTATAATTTTGAATCAGTATCAAAAAATATAATTAATAGAGTTATTCTCTACTCTATATTTTACAGTACATCTTATTAATTACAATATTTTCTACTTAGAAAAACGATCACATAAGAGTTACTATGTACATTGTATTATAAAAAAAAATACATTTTTATTATTTTCTTAATATTACTGTCTGCTTCACCCAAACTGACAATTACCAGAATATTATTTGAAATTATACAGGTTTTTGATAATATATAATATCTGTGTCCTTGCTATTACTTTGACAACCGCTGCTTAAGAAACCCTTCGAAGTAGCGGCGAGGTCACATGCACCCCCATCAACGTTTTCCTTAATGAATGTTGCTTCACCCTACCAATCTCTCATATATTTATAAATGTTTTACCACTGCGTTATACTCATTTATGATATAAAAATGTTTTTTTTATTTATTTTTCTAGAAAAAAATAATATTGAGATTTTATATTTTCCACGCTCAACTCAACGTCGCGCACACATATTCGAACCTACAATCTGTCGCGTGTATAGTCGCACGTTTGTGCCTCTACGCCGCGACTGGTCTCAATCGCAATTACTGATAATGCTATAAAAGCGTGATAAATACAAAATTTAAGACATATGTAAGACATATGGACATATGAGTGACTTGAGCATGCCTGTACTTGACATACTTTTGTTTGAGAAACGAGCAAGTAAATATATGATGGTTATACTAATTAAACTAAACACTTTTTGTATTTTGGATATTAGGAAAAAACTTGTTGATAACTCCTTTCTGTTTTGTATCGCTATGCCTTGCCTAACTTAAGTACTTACTTCATATTAAATATAAACAATTCTTCAAATGGATCCGACAACTTTCGCATATTGATCAGAAATATCCCACTGAGTCACGATGGTCTCTAAAAAATCCTTACACGCAAACATTTTCATGTAAACAACCCATATCTTCAAGTAAACAAAATGTATAACGCATTAAGGAAGCTTTTACTCTTGAAATAGGTAAGGCAACCCTTCAACGGAGGATAACGAGCTTTGCTAAGAGAGTAAAAATGAATTATTGTATTGTTTCAGTGTATAATAAATTATATGGTTTTTGTTCATTAGCTTTACATCTATATATATATATTGTATACATCTCATATGTACGTTTATATTTTGGCATTTTAGAAATATTTTTTAAAAAATGTTAGTTATTTTCTGGAAATGTAAACTTTATTTGAAAAACCACTCAAATATAACATATACTCATAATGTTAAATGAAATATTCCTTTGAAAAAATGTAAAAAAAGCCAAGCTCATTAAAAATATTAATATTTTTAAATCTTTTCCATAAAAGAATATTGTTAGCTCATTAATACTCTCACTCACTTAACTTACAATAAGTAAATAAAGACGAAAATCAATTTATTGATGATTGATTTTCAAAATGAACGTATATTCTATCCTTGTTCCACTTCAACAAACAAATTCCACAAAATTGTTGGCAATCTAATATCTTGTAATATCTGTAGGTATGTCAAAGGCCATTAGAGACGTTAGAAAAGCCGTTGCAACATGCACGCTGAATACCAATTAGCTACTATGGACGTATAGAAAGTGAATACGTGAGCGTTGCTCGACCCTAGTATATAATGTAACATCGTACCTGTAATATTATTAAATAATACTGAAAGACTGAAATTTAAATCTTCTTTAATCTTTTCTTTTAGCTACATCCCGCACATAGCAGAATAGACAGAGGGAAACCGGATTCTATTGATAAAACACTCTGTTCCCGCTTTCCACTGCATGCTTTGCGTGTTGGCTTTGCGTGTTGAATGGCGGAGGAATTTTTTTTATTTTCCTCGAGTGGGAATCGAACCCACAACCTATCGTGTTTACAATCACATGCTTTATTCCTCATATTACTGCGATTTTCTTATTTAAACATATAATATGAACCATAGTGTTGTATGACAGCATAAAAACCCAGAATTTAATCCCATGCAGAGCATTCAATACAATTTATATTGTTATCTTATAACATAACGTACTATATATTCACGCCTCTTTTTTAAATACTAATGGTAAAAGGTATAGAATGGCATAGAATGAAAAGTAAAATATAAGTCGTTTGCCAAGAGAGTTGTAGGTAGGTAGGTATATTTCACAATGGATGCTACCGCTAATAATTGTTAGTCAAAGTTGAAGGCAATTTTTTATAGTTTTTACTTAGCAAGCGTAGACATTATACAATTATATAGTTGCGAAGGACTACATGACACACATACCAAAAGGCTAAATGCATCATTAAACACTTCAACTGCGCGTAACCCAGTCAAAGTATTAAAAACAAATAATTATTTAATAAACAACACTTAAAATGTTTCTGAACATAAACTATCTATATACTACTATATTCTACAATCCATAAGCAGATTTCTTTTTTTAATTGAGATAATGTTTATTATCAATGTACCTTTTATTTTATTAATATAGTCTGCGAAATATTTTAATTAAATATGTGTTGCAAAAGTGAAAAGATAAAAAATATATTAACAAATGATGTTCCTATAGAGTAGCTTAACGAAAACCAAAAAATGTCTTAGGAATTGTGTTGTTCCTTTTAGCTTCACGCTGAAAGATAATATTAAAACACTTCGTTTCCATTAAGACACTTCCGTACCCTACTTTTCGCCTAGGAAACAAAAAAAATAATATTACATCGATTGTTGACGCCGGCCGTCGTGGAATCAAACTCACAATCTGTTACGTTTACAGTCAAATGCGTGTCCCCTGTGCCACCACTAGCCTCTTGTTTTTATATTGTGTTAATTATTCCATTATTAATTGAATTATGTTAATTTACAGGCCATGAAGCTATTTTGGTGCTGCTTGCCAGTAGCATTACTGACGATTACTCAAGCTGCAGTAGATGTTGAGAAAACAGTACAACAAGTTCAAAGTATTCTGAAAACCAATACACTTCTACCTAGATTAACTAGAGAAGAAATTATACAATTATTGAATGACATAAGAGCAGAGGATGCAAAAAGTACTTCCTTACCCAATAATAAAATCAATAATATAAGAACAACTACAAAGGGTCCTATCAAAAATGATTCCAAGAAAGTAGTTGAATCCATAAAGTATAAAAATTTACAAGATAATGAAATTGCAACTCAACTTACGCATGTAGAAGTAAGTAGCGACCGCCTTGTTACTGATAGTGATGATACAGTATCAGCTTCTTCACGCCCGATAGAATCTACATCAAAGTCAAGTCCAACTTTAACTGTGGTTTTGCCTTACACGCCTAGAGACGGATCGTCTTTACAAGAACTATATACAAAGCCTCCACGCCTTCAAGTCATTACTGACCACGTCACTCCGAAACCAATTAAGCAAACAAAATTAAGAAATGACAATAAACAAGTACCTAAAACTAAAAATACGAAGAAGCCAGCACTAGACCTTCCAGCTGAATTACAGGCATTTTTAGAAGCACATGGCTTAAGAGACAAACCAGGAAAAGACAATTTCTTGCTACCCCTGGAAGGTTTTAAGCCATTACCACCACCAAGGATAGTTGATGGCACGGTACAGTTGCCAGAAAACTTATTACTTACTTATGATCTCATTTCACCATCAGATTTATCTACATCTGCTAATAAAGACCAAAACTTTGCTCAAACGAATTTCTTATATGAACCTTTAAAGCCACAATTTCCGTTTGAGTTAGACACGTCCTCATCGGAAACAAAACAAAGCGTTTTACCTTTAGATTTACCAAAGCCTAGAAAACCAAAAGCAGTTTCGAGTACTCCAAAATCTAATTATGAGCCTATTGATTACGAAGCAGTGAAAGTTATACCTCTTAATAAAGGCCCAAGCCCGTCAGAAGATGAAGTAGTTGTAGGTATTGATCAAAGTAAGCGTCAAGCAAATACATCAGAAAGTTTAGTTGCAGATAACTCTACAAACATCATATCTAGCTCTCAAACTGAAACCAAGAATGCAGAAATACCTGACACAGTGGCTTCTGATTCTGATAGTGGAGCGTCTATAGCAGATCTCGAAGATTCTTTCGGCGGTGCGGCTCCGGTCATACCAGGGGACTCAGAATTACCGCCCCCAAAGAAGAATGGTTTTTACTGGATGGTAGATTGGAATAGCTTTTTAGAAGTTGGTGATGGGGATACGAAAGTAAATATTCGGTTTGAGCCCAAATTAGGAGATCCTCAAATGTTTTTGCCAGTAAATGTTCCATAATGTGTGTAGTACTGACGAGTAGTGTTCTAGTCTAGAGACAATAAACTGAGGTAGTTGAACGATTTTTTATGTATGGTGTAGGAAAACGGATGTTAAGTTAAAATATAGATTTGTAAAGTATAATTGACTTAGAATTTCCTATATTGATAATTTTTGGTGACTTTTTTTATGATATTGTAATGTTGTATTTAAATAAGAAATCTTTTATTTATTATATGTACATTTAATATGTATATTTATACAATAACGAGAAATTGTACAAGTGACTAAGCCCCATAGTTGAAGACCTATACATGAATGAAGAGTTTCATATGATTTAATAATAGCATACAATGTATGTATGTAGATACTAATGTCATCGGTATAATGGAATAAAATTAACATGGACGTGCTTGTTGAAGCAAATGATGAAATGAAAGCAAAAGGAAATTCTTTGCTTGGAATATAAAAATTGAGTTACACAAGAAGAATTATTAGGAAGATTTCTATATTCATAAAGCTGCAAAAAACAGTTGTATGTTAAGAATGTTATTTAGGAAAACCTATTGAAGTACCGTCGATTTGTACAGAATTGTATGAAATTTATAATATGCACTACATTTACAAATAATATTGTAAACTGTTGTAAAATCGTAATTTTTGTAAAATGTAAAAATGTTGGTAAACTCATTTTTTATAATTGTGCCACAGAATGGCATTTATCAAATACGAAATCTTTGATGTAACTCATGCTTTATAGTCTTTGTGTATTGCCATTGAGCGCATGCTTGTAAATAGTGTAATTGCATTTTATTAAAATAAATACTTAATTTTATACAAATGTGTCTTACATTCTTTATAAGTTTTACTAACAACTTTTAACATAGTAAATGATCTAAAGAACATTTATAGAACTGAAAATTAGTTTAATAAGAAATTTATTAATATGCACATAAGCGTAAAAATCACTAAAGTATTCAAGTATTGAATACATTTATTATATTTGCAATTTTTAGACTACTTTCTTTTGTGTCCTAAGCAATATTTAATAAAAATTAAGTCAAACAATAAATATAATTTGAAAGACAATTTGGTGGAGAAGTATGGTTCTGATGATGGCGTTCTGAGTGTGCCAGTTGAGCACATATCACTTCGCCAATATAATGTTGTATGGAGAAAACACAAAAGAGGTTGTACGGTAAAAAATAGTGGAGAAGTATTTAAAAATATGGCCCAATATTATAAAAACAAAATCGAGAAATTACTCACTTCAGCAAAATCATAAGTAATTTAATCGTTGTAATTAAAGCAATGCTTTAGATCATCTCTATTATTTGAATTATGCCGTCCAGTAGGAACGTCTGCAAAATTTAGTATGCCGATAGTTACGTTGTAAGCATCCATTAAATAATATATTTCACTTAATCATTACTACAAAGAAAAAGTTTTTAACAATAATATAATAATGAAATTCATTACACAAATGTAGCATATGTACATTACTGTAATAGTAATAGAAATGATATTGTCGATTACCCAGACACACCAGACCATTGCCAGACACACAGTACTTTAGCCGCCAGACACCTACCTACTATTTATTAATTAATGATAATATAAAACCAATCGACATTTGCTCCTAACATGTTCATAGGCGCTTATAACTCTTAATTTGACTTGGCTATTTTTTGTCACCAGGCACCAAATAATATAAAGCCTGTACTTAAAAAACTGAACTGAAAACGAAAGTGAACACAGAATTCGGCACCCATATAAACTTATCGGTGAAGAGAAGAAGGACGAATTACTTAATATTTAACTTGGCTTTCATTGTAAATTTATATTTTTGATGAGATCTGTTGTGCAAAACTACTCGCCACTCAGCCTGTGGGTAAATTTGCCATTCTAATAAATGCTTGCGCTTTTGAAGTAATTTAGATTTAACTACTTATTAACGAAGCAGTTAACCTTGTCTACTGAATTCTCATACAGATATTTTTAAAAAAATCGTTTAAATCCTTAAGCATCTTCTAACTTGGCTTGCACACAACCCTGCCAAAAATATTCTAAAATTAAATGATTTCACAAATTGTTTGTAAAGCTAAACAAAGGAAATTTCGTTCGGGAAGAATTGAAAGGCAATATGAAGTGTATAATTTATAGCGAGATTGTCATTTATCTCTTTAGCGGCTTTTTTCGATAAGCCGACGATTTATGAGCTGATTTTGTGGTTGAGCCTTTATAGAACGTATTTCATGAAAATTATTTAGTAATATTGAATATATTCCAATATATTTAAGGAAAAAAAATATATGGATATACTAACTCGCATAGTAAATGTAAATGTATTAATAAATGTTAATTACTCTATCTAAACATATAATAAAAATGTAATTCATCGCTGTCTGTACATGGAAGATATATGAGAAAATCTATTGGTTCACCCTAGTCTAAGAAATATTTTAAATACAAGTTTCACTATTGTAGCTCGGCTAACTTTTTGCTTTTCCTCTACTATGCTGAAAATATTGAAAACACACATTTCATTATCTTAATTTGGTTATAAAAAACAGAAAGATTGATTTAATCATTTAGGCAAACAAAGCTAAGAACTTATTAGGAATTCAGAGACCTTTATTTATACTTTAACTCTGGTTTCCAAAAAAGATATATTTTTTCATTGAGCAAGCGATTGTTACTAAATTGGCTTTTTAAATATTCTAGGTTCTGAAACCGTGTATGTTTTAATATCCTTTCATGATTAAGCGCTTTCACGTCTTAGTAGCCACGTAATATTAAAAATGCTAGACAAATAATATTGAAATTACTTATCTGTAGAATAAATCGAAAAACTTTCGCTAGCAAAAAAATAAATGGCACTCAATATCTCGGAGAATATTGAATGTTGAATTCACTTAATCTTTTTTTTTCAAGTTCAAGTTTTGTTTCTTAATTATGTCCTTTTTAGCAAATATAAATTGAAATAAAAAATCTTATAGCAAATGGACTGAAAAAGTGAATAGTACAGAAAAAATAAAGCTTAAAATAGTTAAAAAGTTATTTATATTAAAACCTGTTTCGCGAGGAAATTAAAATAAATACAAACCAGTGGCAGTGGTTGTAAAAAAATAAAAGGCAAACTTATAAATATACAGTATTCAATATCAGATCGATAGTTCAATCAGCACTCCATTTCATGCTTCAAAACCTTGCTATAACATTCGATGAAACAGTAAAATAATAGACCACGACTGGTACATGATTTGCGAACTAGTGTGTAAGTAATCTTTTATACTTACACATACACAAGAAACATGATAAAAAAATATTTTTTTCTCTGTTTTACTAATAGATTTTTAAAGACGTAAACGTGGGTTCGATCCCCACTCGAGTGACTAAATTATTTTCATTTATCTATTCTGTCTCCAAAAAATGTGAGCTCTTTTTCCACTATAGAAAATGATTTTTTTTTCATACTCTCGCTAAAGTAACACAACAGAGCGCGGCGTTTAATTCAGCAACTCAACAAACAATAATATAAAACCTCCTCCCTATACGTAGTGTGCTATATACGGAATACTATATAACATTTTTTATATGTAACTATTAAATAAATTCATTGAAATCTTAATATGTATATCTAAGTAATGTCTCTCAGGATTTAGGTTCCCACCGTCAACTTGTAATCTAAGTTTCGCATATCTGACCTCTAAACAACATGCAAATTGTGCTACGACAATTTAAACTTCAGGTAACAAGAAAGCTATTTCATTTAAATTAAACTACAAATTCAGTTAAATGGCTGCTTTGAGGCGGCTCAAAATGTACATATATTTTATGTAGTAATATATACTTTCCCACATAATTTGTTTTCCATTTTCGGACATTCCATTTTCCATTCCATTCCATTTTCGAACAGTCTACAGCTAGCAGCAGGAGTCAGCAGCTGAAGACTGACTTTAAAAAAAAGTATTATCATTTTCACATGTGTGTAAATTAAATTTTTAAGTAAATGTTTTTGAAAGCTTAAGAAAGTTATTAATTTTCTCCGTAGATACATTTAGAGATGCGGTGCTTTGCGGCAAAGCTATAGAAACTAGTCGTGGTGCAAGGGCACAAAGTGCGACCATTCCAGAAAATGAAATATTTAATAATTCCATTGCATGCTCAACATGCAGTACCTCCAGAATTCAACGGAAAATGTGGACCTACGATCGACGAAACACGCCATATATGTACGAGTATAACGTTAAACTACAATATCTAAATTAATAAAATTCAAAGTTTAAACTAACCCCAATATTTTTAAAATCTCTTATAGAATTAAATATATTTTCATATTAAAATAAACTACTTTTAATATTCACATATGTTTCTGATTTTTAGATTTTCGAAGCCAACACTCAAGTGGTTTTCATCAGTTGGTAGAAATTAACAACTTCCGCCACTCCACAGTTATTTGGTACACGAGTTACTTATGAATATAACGTAACAATTTCAGTAATTAATATAAATGCGAACAAATAATTATTTAAAATAATATTATTTACGTTTATTTGTGAGTTAAATACATTTATATCTTATATTAAAAAATACTATAAAACTATAAAGTATTTGTGTAGTGAAACCTGCTTATCTTAGAAACTACTGGCATGAATTGTAAAAATATTTTTATGAATAAGTATAATTTTACTTATTCATAAATATATATATATGTAATATATAGATCAGGTGAATTGTTTCGTAGCCCACCATACCAACAGTCACAGTTACCTCGGACACTTAGAATTAAGAACATTTTAAAAAAAATATTTTCAATAAATAAGACTTTTGTAATATTTCAATATTGAATTATAAAAATTTGCACAAAAAAATAGTCAGTTTGTTTGTCTTCTTTTGAAGTAAGTATCTTCAAAAGTAAACAATGGAGCTGGAGGATGATAATGCTAAAACAAATTCGTTCCAATTTAAAGATTCATCAATTAATCCTGAAGTAAAATAAAATGTTAATCAATTTAAAAGTAAAGTACATACTTCGAACCGGTTGAAATTCTCTCCTATACAAAAATACTTGAAAGGCTGGTAATAAAATAAAAGGGAAATACGGATGGAAACAAGCATCCATTTCTGAGATATTTTCTTACGAGTATTGGAATACTTTATTTTGTTTCCAGATTTGGTTGCTTATTTTTATTTGTAATTTGTTGATATTTTTAATAACAAGTGAATTATAAACAAATTAAAAAACACATGACCCAACTCATAAAGATATTTATCATTGTTTTTATTGAAGTTGTCAACATCAGGCTTCGAAATTAAGTATAAAAAGACCAGAAACGAAAGAAAATTAACAAGTTTAGTCATATTTAATTTAAAATTTGGTATAAAAATTATATTTTTTTAGTTTCTAGTTTTGTTTGAAATAATTGAACATACTTACTTATAAGTTTTATTTCAAGAAGTGCCTTAATATGATAAAATAAGAAATAAAAAGTTAATGCCTAGTTATTGCATCAGGTGCTCCTAACTATCATTATAATTATATTCTTCTGCATCACTAATATTATTATTTAATTTCTTTCTATGTTATTAGTAGCTAACTTTTCTCAGCAGACCCGTCATCTGAGCCGGTACCAGCTGCATTTGGCGATTCGAAAATGCTTGCAAATGTATAATAGCATGAAGAATGTTTTGAATTTAAATTAGAATTTAGCTTCAACACTTTTCTTGCATAACAGGAGACCTTAGTGTTAATTCACTTCGTTACACTTTACTTTACTACACACATAATATACAATTTTCTGTAAGAAAATATTAAGAGAAAGACTAAAACATGCCATAAATTCTTAAAATTATTTTCCTCATAGCACTTAAAACTATGCCAGTAATAACTTCACACGTAACGTCAGCTCTATTAGAATTTTTCTCATAAAAGTCGATGAGTTGAAGGAACATTTATTTCTGGAATAGTAGAAAGATGGCGTTTATTTAAGTTATTGAATAATCATTTTTACTTAACACTTTTATCAATGAAAAAATATTATGAGTTACTTGCTAGCTTAAGCTATATAAAATTACTTTAAGCGTTTGGATGTAACTTATTATATCTGTAACAAGGGTTACCTATGGCACTTAGAATGGCACATGTGGCATTTGCAACTTATGTTTTTTTCGATAAAACACGCAGGCGAAGCCTTTGGTGCCGTTCATTAAAACTAAATTCAATATAAAAGAGAAATACGGGAAATGATGCAGAACTAACTTAAAGCAGCTTAAACTTTTTTAGCTTCATGTTTTATTCTTAGGGTATCCAGGAAGAAGAGAACGTCTGTCGTTGTCGGGCAGTTCTCTTATTTCACCAACAATTATAATTTAATCTATATATACAAAGCCTGGCTCAATGAATAATTCTTGACTAGTCCCTAATGAGAAATAACTATGCGGTTATAACATTTACAGACAAAATTGTTTACTGTAGCAGAATTTCCTTAACAATTAATATTCTACAATAATCTTGGATGAAATTACTATGAATAAAGCTTCACTTAAAAATATTTAATTAAACATGGATATGCAATGAACTAAACTCACAAAAGTCACTTTTAAAGTCATAAGCTGTGCCATAATCTTTTTATTATATGCTCTGATTTTCTTTTAAGAACCGAAAAGTTCAGGAAATAATGATTTACCTATTGTCAAAACTCTGTCTAAGAACTAGTCAATCTAGTCATCCAAATTGAGGTCCTAAAATCTTTAGAGAATTTAGCACAACTTAAGTTTAGTACTAAGGAAATAAATAACTCGACCAGGACAAGGGATAAACCCAACCGGCAACACGAGGATACGCCAGTGGACGGCGACAGACCGAAAAAAACAAAAATAATAGATTGTTTTAAAAGATAGACGCTTATATGATATACGCTATGATATGATATGATATACGCTATGATATACGCTATGATATACGCTATAGAAAAATAATTTTAGGAGATTTTAATAGATTTTGCATATTGCTAGAAACGGAAAACTATAAGCAAAAGCTAATATCAACATAAATTAAAATGTAAATCCGTAATACATTATGAAATACATTATGTAAATGAAATGGAAACTTCGTCACCTCTAAAATTAGCATAAACTTTATTCATATTTTCTTAACTAAATTCAAGTTATTCGATCCAACATGTCGCAACTTGTTCTGTATTGGATCTGTTGAATTATGAACATTCAGCGTTCAGTTGTCAACAGCTGTTATAGAACTATTAGAGTTGTAACTTCAAACGGTGTCTCGCTTTAGAAGATATATATGGCGAGTATAAATGCGATAGGTATTTATGATGACAATTCCCACTAACAAGAATGCTAATATATAAATTATTTTTATGTATACAAAGTGCAGCGTTATGTACTGCCGCTCAATGAGTAATGTCTGGATTGCAGATCGAAAGCTTTTATTAGGGAAAATAATTATAAAGTTTATAATAAACTGTACTGTCTCAGCTACATTTCTACAGCTTTTTTAGTGCGGGTAATTTCATATAACTTATTTAGAATCAATCTTAACATAACAAATATTACTTGCCACTTCCTACCCATATGAAACCCTCAACTTTCAGAAAACTATACTTGTATATACTTGTTGGAAACTATATTTATAACATTAGGACTAAGGTTCTAATCTAATAACAAAGTATAATTACATTTACTTACTAAACTTCATGCGGAATCGACTCTATTGCGTAGTTATTAAGTAACACACTTACATACATACAATCTATATAAAATATATAAGTAATGATAACTAAGATGGCCAAACTGAAACAAAAACTCGTGCTCACTTGTAACAGTAGAACTAGGGAAAAGAAAAAGTTTGTTGAGAAAGAAGACATAACAAAAAAGACAATTAGGGGGAAAAACGCTAAACTATAAGTAGATTATAATAGCCCTATACACGTATAGTTGAAAGTTAGAAACTATTAGACTGGATACAACGAGACACTTGTGAAAAATAACAAGAGGTTATCATGGCGTACAAGCGTGTATTGTAACCAGGAATGGCTGTGGGTTCTATAACCATTCGGAGAAATGTTCTTTCCTTGATGCAAAGCGTAGCGTTGATTTCCTCCACGCAACATGAAATGCCTCGAGAAAATCAATATAGCTAATTTTCCTCTGCCTATCCTACCCTGTACGCGGCATGCGGGATACAGCGTGAAGCTAAAAATATATAGCCATGTTTTCACCGCTAATTATAACTTCAATAATGGGTAGAAGACCCAATTATTTCATTAGCTATAAGATATTTATTATCGATCTGAAAATAATCATTAAAAATCACACTTAAAAATACTTTTTTTGAACCAAAACAACTTCTCAAAGAAAATTCCTACAGAAAAACAATCTAAAACGTATTATTAATTCATGCAGACACATAAAAAAATTCATATACAAAATCATCAAAGGCAATATCATAAACATTATGAACACAAACATAACTGATAACCGTATCCATCTATAGCCAAACTTTGTTAAAGTTGCAAACATTTATTTACAACCCGAAAAGTTTCTTATGTACCCGTTTCAGCGAACATGCGTTTGTTAAACTTATGGCAATATAGCGATCGCCCGCGGCTTCGAGCGTTATTGGTCCCTTTGTGAAGGACTTAGGAGTATTCAGTTGTCGTACAAGGATATATTCCTTGTTGATCTTTTAGTCAATATGTAATATACGTGACAAGTGGATATGGTAGCGCAGGGGCACCACAACTGGAAACCTGATGATTCTGGGTTCGATTTTACTCGAGGAATTAATATTTTTATTTATTCACTATTGAAATAAGCGTAACGCGGCGTTGAGTTCCGCTATTCAACATACAATACCTCAAAAATTATATAGAGAGATACCCTAATATATGAAAAGAAACATGAAAGTGTCTTTTTCTTTTGATTCTTTGGTTATATTTTTATATTATTATATTTACTCGTAACTATAAGTATTTTGTATGCCTAAAATTTCTTTCCACGATCTGTCTAATTTCGTCATGTTTTAGATAAGGCCTAATATTTAGATCTGCCAGCTAAAACGCTATGTCCTTAAAATCAGCTTAAAATGGAAAACAAAATATAGAGTCACTAGATTTCTCTGTCTATCTTGGACGATGACTATAATACTTTACACCAAGATACGTTTATTTTTTCAGGTTCACTGTATATCTCGCATATATCAAAATATGTAGAGAAAACCTAGTACCAAAATTTATATTTTTTTACATAATTTTAAACAAAATTCCAAGTAATTTAATATCCATTACTTACATCCCAGTAACAAAAGCAATATTAACTCTATACCCATAGAAGGATTGAATGGGAAATTCAGAATATGAATTGGATAATGTACGCAGAGATCGTCATTTATCTCTTTAGCGGCTTTTTTCGATAAGCCGACAATTTATGAGCAGTTTTCACGCGTGGATGTGGGCAGAGCCTCCCTGAATTATGGAGTCAGAATACTGATTATTTGGATTAGATTACCGTTTTGTCATAAAAATTCTATTATACTATGCTTGTTTTATTACTGTGATATACCCTTATATTATAATACAAATAAATATTTTTATTAAACGAAGTTTTTAAAATACAAAGATTGTTACTTTTTTTTTATTAAATATCTTCTATATAGATAGAAGACATTTACTGTTAAGGAATTCCCTCCTTTTCACACTTGCCGGCCAAATTGCAAGACACAGGGTTTTGAGAGGCAAAACTCAACGCCGCGCTATATCTCGTTACCAGAAAGAGAAAATGAAAACAATTATATATTTTATTTCCTCGGGTGAGAATCAAACTCACAACCTGTTATATTTACAGTCGCTCGTTTGTACCCCTATACTCAAGCAACTTTACTCAAGCAATCTAAAATCTGAGTCCAAAGTACAATTGCTGCTCTCTTGGCGTATATAGTGAATCTCCAAGATATAACCTTAAGTTACACCTTTTTTTAAAAATACTTAAGACTCATTTGAGTCTTAGGTCTTGAGTATTACATAAGATTTTTTTCTATTTTAAAACATGTATTCTAGGAAAACAGCACAGAAAAGACACGATTTCTATCGCACGAAGGAAGGAGTGTTTTAATAATAGGCTTCTAGGTTTATTAATTATACAATTGAAATACAATTGATCAATATATAAATATATTCCTTTCCACCAACACACTATCATCAACAAATAAAGTCGTCTAACAAGATAATTAGACAAACTGACGTCTCACGAGAGTTAGATCTGTACGTCGATTCGTAATCAAAGTTTTGCTTATCTGACCTCAAGATGCAAATTGCTGTTAGAGGAGACTGAATGTACAAGCAAGGAGTAGATTGCTTGTTCTACGTTGTATTATTCTAAGGAATAATATGTAAACTGAAGACATTTACGTATATGTGTATGCATATAGTAAAATAGCTGAGCATACGTGAATTTAATAAAATTCCGCAGTGTATTCTAGGTTTGCCACTTCCAAATTTTCAAATTTCAGTAAAAAAAAATTCTGACAAGTAAAGCTTATTACACTGTTCAAGAATATTTAGAGGACAAACATGTATGGAATTAATGTCTATTGAATGTAATGCAGGATAGCTGCCAGCCAATGTAATAGATTGTACCTTTGATTATGAAAAGAGCAACTGTTGAGTTTCTTGCCGAGTCTTCTCAGTGGCGCGGTGGTAGCTTTTTGTTCATATGTTCATTCGACGATTCAAAAGTGCTTATTATAAGTTTATTTGAATAAAGAATATTTTGAATTTTGAATTTTGAATTTTGAATTTTGAATTTTGAATTTTGAATTTTGAATTTTGAATTTTGAATTTTGAATTTGAATTTTGAATTTTGAATTTGAATTTGAATTTGAATTTTATAAATGCATATATGGGGCCAGTAAACAGCAAACGCGACTGGTTGTGAGTTCGATCCACACTCGAGGAAATGAAATATTTAATATTCAATTTCATTTCTTCGCTCTGGTGTCGAGGCGTAGAGTTTCGCTGTTTTCACTAAACACACAATGCCTCCAGAATTTGGCGGAAAGTGGAGAACGGAGTGTTTTAAAATTAGATTCCCTCTGCCTACCCTGCTGTGTGCGAGATAACATAAACAATAGTACATTATATTTCCATAAAGCATTATATCAGCCCAACCCAGCGTATATAGGAACGTACAAAACAAGCAAAAGACCAGTCGTTCAGAATTCAAATGCTTGAAATTGAAAACGATCGAACACCAGTTGCAGAGGCAAATAAATGAGCGACAGTTGAGTTCAACTTTGTGTGACTTTTGATTCTCCAAGTTATTTTCTATAATAAAAAAAGTTTTAATTAAAATTTATTGAAATAACATATATTTTGACGCCCCTGTGGGCTAGTACTTATAGATAGATAGATTTTGATTCTTAATACAATGATTGTGGGTTCGATCCACACTAGGGAAGATTAATTAATTTTCACTAATAATTATCATTTCTTAGCTCCACAGGTAATATCGCAAATTTGGGCGGAAAGTAGAGAACGGAGAATCTTGAATTTCTTATGAGAGAAATCCTATGCTAATGCTAAAAAAATACAGCTGTATTCACTTGGGAAGTATCACCTAAAATATATCTATATATAATAAAACTAATTTTAAAATAAGTTTTTAAACGGTTGGAAGGTAGGAACCCACGCTCTATAACGACGGGGTTATGTATATATTCTGAATGCTATATGTATTGATACAACCCCGTTTCTACGAACGACTATTTAGCAGTAGTACCAAAAATATAACATGAAAACTTTTCACAAAAGCTGTGAAATCTGAATTTCACGTACAAAATTACAGACATATGCATTTCAGTATTTCAGTTCGTATTCAAATCCCACATGGCTTCGTAATTGTCCATAAAATGGAGCCTCACATTCATTATTTAGGACCCAAAAGCTCGTGATGCCATTTTGAAACATTAAAAATCGTTAAATATTTTTTAAAGTGTTATTATTATCTATATCTGTTTTATTATCTGTAGTTACTGTTTCTTTTTATCTATTTATTCAATTTATTGGCTTTTCACCTTGCAAAACACTGCTAACAAAATTACTCGCTACTCGACTAAAATACTAGATTTTAATACTAGTAAATGTATGAATGAATTGTATGGCATGATCAAATGTATGAAGGATATGTTTAAGTGCATATTAAAGTGCAATCACTACAATATCGACAAAATTATAACGAAATCTATTCCAAAATTCTCCTATTACGGAATTTCCTTTACAGATTTTATCACGTATTTTCTCTCCATCGTCCGGACTCGTCCCTTACTAGGGATTGCGCGGAATAGGTCACTTGTTAAGTGATAAAGCCGCCCCTTGCACGCTCTGCTTAGCATTAAGTTATTCCTGTATATTTATGTCAGTACTTGAAAGCAAGTTATATAGGGAAGTGTTATTTACTTATTTTATTAGCAGGTTCTCGCCTGTTTATTATACAGTAAGGAGAGACATTATAGTGTCAAGACACTACTTTCATCATATTTCGCCATAACGCCGCTCGCTGTCTAGAACCAAAACAAATTTAAGGAAATAATTGGAAGTCAATTCCACGATCATCCCACTGTGGCACTGTGGCTTCATTGTTAATATTTTTTTAACACACAATAGTAAAACAAAATATTACAAGAAATACTAAAGTAACCCTAAAATCCCGCATCTATTCTCAAATAGAGTCCTAATAGACAAAAAAACTAGAACGAGTTCAGAACACCTGTGGGAATCCGAACACAGCTTAGTTACATTTCATACCGAAAATGTAAATAACAATGTATAAATGAAACGAAATGTCCAGTTCCTTTTTGTATGTCGTTATATATTTATAATTTAGTTCTTAGTTAATTCTTTGTTTTTAGTTTCATTTGCAAACATTCGTTTCATGAACCAGTCAGTCTTTTATAGAGAAATCTAATGAATACTTACGTGTTTAGTAGTGGCGGTAGGGCACAAGCGTGCAACTATAAAGGCATTTAATATTTTCATTTCTTCGTTCTGGTAATGAGGCAAAGCGTGGCGTTGAGTTCCGCCACTCAACGCACAATGTCTTCAGAATGTGGCGGAAAGTGGGAAAAGGAAGTGCCGTGAAGATTCCCAGATTCCCCCTGTCTACCCTGCTATGTGCGGGATACCGCGTGAAGGTATAATAAATGTTGCTAATTTTATTACTAACTGAATGGCGAAACACAACGCTGCACTTTGTCTTCTTACAAAAATTAAAGTATTACCTTATATATCTTCGAGAGGCAATGAATCTAACAGCGCCACAATACCTTCAATACTAAATAATGTGTAACGTATTTCTGAATTTTCATCAAGGATTAGGAACCCAGCCATTTTCCTCCAAATCGTTGAATAGCCGAAGCTCCAAGTCAATCACTAACTCAATGCTGAATCCTATCAGTCGACGGCTATAAATTCTGACAGACAGACAATTATATCCGCTCAATTTGTCACAACTGTAGCGGAGCTGGTATTTTTTTTCTGTAATGTCAAAATTTATACTTCTTCCTTATATTTTTGTTATTTAAATTGAATTAGATCTTTTGAATTAAGAGTAGAGGCCGTGCTGCAGGGGTATAGGCGGACCGTTACCCTGGTAGGTTATAGGTTCGATTCCAATTCGAGAAAGGAATAATTTTCATTACAGAGTACGATGTTGAATTCCGCCACGCAACACGCATTAGGTATCTCAAATCAGAGTAATAAGCAAAGAACGAATTTGTATCTGTACGTACCCTATAAATAACAGGGTAGGGAGAGGGAACCTTAAGAACGTTAATCTTTGTTCCCCATTTTTGCCCAATTGCGAGACATTCCGTAAGGTGGAACTCAACGCCACGCAATCTATTTCCAGATGACCAAGAAAAGGAACATATTTCATATGCCTGACTATTACATCGAACCTATAACCATTGAGTTTACCCTGTAAAGCGACGCCGCGATGGCCTTAAACAAATTGCCTAAAAAGGTAAAAGAAAATCATTTTCATCGAACAATATGTGTTTTTCTCGAAAAATACGTAACTTACACATAAAATATGTATTTTAATCAGCATTATAGTTGACTCTGTACGTAGCATCCTCACTTGTTCTAGCTATAACAATTTTTTTGTCACTTTCTAAACGAGGAATAGGAATAAAGCCGCGGCTTTACGGCGCACTTTACATTCTACTTTGCGATAGGATATGGCATTTTGGGGCCTGGATTATATAATGTTTGAACTGCAAATTGCAAATTTAGTTTGACGATGGAAAAATTGTATAAATATTTTCATATTTTATATTATTATTTATTTGTTAAATATATATTTTATAGACATGTATCTGTTATGAGGCTGACGTTATGAGTTTAATTTTCATTTAAATTTTTGGTAAAATAATAGATAAAAAATTTTAAAAAATATATACGTTTTCTAATTTTTTTTTTCTTTCTTAAGTATGGAATAACACTTTAAAAATGTTAATTTTTTTTAAAAAAATATCATTCTTGTCAGACGATAATTCTCAACAATTATTGGGTAGTTATTGGG
The DNA here is from genome assembly GCA_013403645.1 of Heliconius nattereri. Taxonomy (NCBI): domain Eukaryota; kingdom Metazoa; phylum Arthropoda; class Insecta; order Lepidoptera; family Nymphalidae; genus Heliconius; species Heliconius nattereri. The sequence goes on from JAAIXI010000240.1 coordinate 462,024, forward strand.
GTTATTGGATAGGTGGTAACACAAAGATGATAATGAGTTCGATGCCTACTCGTGGCAATATTTGTATAAAAAGTAGGTATGATTGAATGAGCACAGTAAAGGCTCCCACCACTTTGTAACCAATCAAAAAACAGAGTAAACACTCAGCTTTCACTACCTTCTTCACCAACTATACGAAGTCTAGAAGAAAAACCTTAAATAAAGCTAAATACAGTCATACTGGATTTATTCCTAGGAAAAATAGTACCAACAGGCCATTCATCATCCATTGAACCTTACATTTCATACAAAAATTAATTGGTGTATGGAAACCAATCAAGGGATGCTTAGTTCCTACCTCAATATACTCACCGTATATTTGCAAGTCGTGTGTTAAACATATTTGCACACTTCGTCGAGTTTAACATAGGCTATTCAATACAGAACCAGCATTATAATGGTTTTATTGTTAAAAATGAAATAATAATTAAATAGTTTCACACTGAATTTCTCATATAACAGGAATGGTATGGGTAAGAAGGAACCTAGTGTTAGGAAACTCCGTTCTCCACTTTCCGCCCAATTTTCTAAACATAAGTCGAACCCACCATCTTCATGGTTTTAGCCAGATAACTATAAAAATGAATACTGAAAATGAGGTAAAAAAACTACTGGGCCAAATTAAAAAAATCTCCTAAAAAACAGGATCAAAGCACTATTATTCCGCATCGAAAAATAACGAATTACGTAAATCAGTTCAGAAATCTCGACATAATTTGTGTACATACTCTAAAAAAATTATAACTAAATTGGTATTTACTCCTTTTTGAAGTCGGTTTAAAAGTTTTTCTAATATGCATATTAGAGGATTTTTTCTTCTTTTTTTCGATGCACAGAAAATAGAGTAGTACAACGTCATAAATCCCCTTTTGTTTTCTCGCACACGTAATATATACAAAAAATGTTAGAGCCTGACATAAAAATCCTAAGGTATTTTCCTGTTCACGCCTTGACCTCCCAGCCCCATTTTGCTTATATGCTAAGCCCCTACATGTCTTCAACCTTATCATAAGAAATAACAATTTTTCCCGTTTGTTAGAACAAAGAGCGATATTTATGTATTATATGCCAGGAAAGGAAAGAAAGAATGTTTATATCAAAATAAATACTGACCCTTTTGTATGAAGTTATGAGAAGCAAATACTTCTGATGGCCTATTATATCTTATGTGATATGAGATGTAATTTTATGTAATTTTTTATTGATATTTGAAAATATAAATTTTATATCTTATAAAACAAAGTCGCTTTTCGCGTCTGTCTGGCCTTTCTAACTCTTCTTCTACTAAACCACCCGACTGATTTTGGTGTGGTTTTCACCATTAGGTCGAGTATTTCTCAGGGAAGGTTTATGTATAGTTTATTATTAGTACATTCTTATGTAAATTAACATAAATGCGATAAATGTGTATAAAGTCCTACTCGTTAAGACACTTTCGCGCATGCGCTGCTTTAATGGTAAGTACTACATGAAAATAATGTACTGGAATATTGTTCCTCTTAATAATATCTACAAAAAAGTCACCGACAGCATATTCGTATCTTTTACAAATAACGTGTGGTGATCATATTTCTGTCTAAGAACTGTAATTTCAATATATTTTTTATTGTGAGGGATATTTTTCCATAATGGTATTAATCCTTATCCTTTAAAATACTTTAATAATTTTCTACGTTAAACGAAAATAAAATTTGCTTTTTACACTCTTTCGAAATTGCGAATAGTTTTAGCGAAAAACGCATTTAATTGTTAACACATCACGCCGTTGACGCATCAGCTGTATGTTACTCAAGTTTCACTTATCCCTTACTCTCAGCATATAAATAAGTATATTAGTTACGTTGGCCATTTAATGTAGATCAAAACTGTCTTTTACTGTTTTTCATTTTAATAAGTACCTTAGAAGTTGTTACAATATCAAAAAATCCTTGCTGCGAAACGGCTTATACAAGCGCGTCCCCTGCGCCCGCCTAACACTATAAATAACCTAACACGCATCGGTGGTTCAGTGGTAGAATGCTCGCCTGCCACGCGGGCGGCCCGGGTTCGATTCCCGGCCGATGCATTCTATTTAATTTTCCTCACAGGCAGCCACGTAGTGCTTGCTTTTCATCAGGGACAGAATACCCTCTTCAGCATTAACCACAAGCTCGAAAAAAAAACCCGCCTGCCTCTATAGCAACGAAGATTTAGATGCGTTTGCACGTATTGGATAATTGGAGTTGAATGTATTATTTCAGCGCGATATATTTGGTTTCATATTTTTTGTAGTAGTTATTAGTAGGTAGGCTTTTGTTTATAATTTCTTCCGTTTAAAAATAGTCATTTAAATATATTTTAATAAGTACTTGAAAATATTAGTAGCACAGATTTAAAATTACGGTACTAAAAAACCCTTGCTGTGTAACGGTTCGCTGCCCATCACCTGCCCATCACCCCCCTGTGCCCCGCGACATTTTGCTTTTAAAAGTGGATCCGCCGCACCCGCCTAGCTTCTTTCCCCCAGGCATGGAAGGAGGGCCTGCTCATTATGCTGCTGAGGGATACCGATCTATAATCCTCCTCAGCACGGTCGCCAAGCTGTTCGAGAAGTTATTCCTATCACTTCTCCAGTCGCACATCTACCCACGAAGAGAGCAGTTTGGCGAGCGGGTATACCACTCTGCATAAACTACGCCACAGCAGTGATCAACCGAGACATAGTATGAGTGTGCAATAGCAGTCTTCCTTGACGTAGCGCGTATTCGACCGCGTCTGGCACCCGGGCTTACTTCATAAAGTGCTCAGAGCCGGCACCCCCCAGCACGTCGCGCATGTCTTTGCCGCTCTGCTTTGTAAGTGACAGGACATTTTGCGTGAGAGGTGACAGTGCGAGGTCTAACAGCGACCCGATCGCTGCTGTTGTCCCATTCAGAATTTTGTCATCTGCTCCCTACGGACTATACACTGATGACGTCACAATGCCCTAGCGAGTTTCACTCAACGATGAATCCTGCAGGTAGTACAGAACCTCACCCTCTGGCGAGTGACGCAGGCGCCATACTACGTGAACACCACGCGCCACTCACCGCAACCTAAAAATAGAAACCCTAGAGCTACACATTGGTCGTTTCGCGTCCAACGTATGCCGTTGTGCCGATGTATCGGATCACCTACACCTAAGGAGGAGCACTCCGCATACCCGCCCGAGTTCAGACTTCTTCTGAGGGACTTTCTATCCTTCTCCAAATCCGACTCATGAGCAGTCACCTTGGTCGTTTAATCTAGGCCTCCCTCAGAAAACCGAGGGTCCAATTCCCTCCCGCATCCCCTTTCATGTGTCTGCTCTAAAGAAGGTTTTCGTCTGAGACCACGGTCAGAGAACCAACGCTTTGATATCGTTCGGAGCTACTGCGGAGATGGCCGAGAGAATGCTTCGATTCTGCGCCTGGCAAAGTAAATTTAGAAGTGATTGCACGTACTTTGGAGTTATCCAATAATTATAATGTATTTCCACGCGACATAGTTGGTTACATCTCTCGTTTAAGTATTTTTGGGTAAGAGAATAGTAGGTAGTCTATTGTTTATAATTTCTTTCGTTTAAGTTTTCTATTGTTGGTGTTATTTATTTGTGTTTATTTTAAAACAATTGGATAATCCTTATTGGAAAATTGCTAGTTGCAGTAGGGTTTAATTAATTTTCACATTATCTTAAGTGCTTTGCAAACATACATGAATAATTCAATAGTTAAAGCGGGCGAAGCCGCGAGTGGGTCGCTAGTATATCAATAAAAAATTAACATTTTTCCTTTTAGCATAGTTAGTGCATTTAGTCGACTTGAAGAATGTAATTAAATTTTATAAACTGAATTTGACCCTTAAAGCTTAGCAATTACAATATGATCGAGTCACCCGAACTCTTTAGAGGTTTCTGGTGAACACTGGAGCTTCGGCTTAAATAATTTATAGATCCGAGCATATTCTATAACTCTTGTAGAGAAAAATACATTTCTTCGTTTTTTTAACCTATATATTATCCTTTCGTTTGGTTAAGATTTACTCCATTTACTTCTAGTAAAGTGAATTATATTTTATTTAGAAATAATACAACAAAAAAATTAGAACTTTCTCTATAAGTTAATACTCTGTACATAAACTTCACTCAATTGTGAGCCGGTTCAGTTCAGTTGGAAACATCTTGAGATCATCATCATATTTTGATTGAGAATAGTTGAATGATCCAATCACCATTAGCATTCAAAAATAAACCTGGGATTTTTTTGGTAAGTAATAATTAAGGCCGTTTGATCTGAAATAACGAAGTAAAGCGCGGCGTTGTGTTCCGCCTCACAAAAAGCAATGCCTCCAATGGAAATGTTTTAATAGGAACGGGGTGTCCTAATACTATGATCCAAGGTTTCATCTACCTACACTTCAATGCTCGTGATACAGCGTGAATCTAAATAAAGTAATAAAAAATAATATCTAAATTAAAATCTATGCTCACACGCGATACAGCGGATTATACATTCAGGGAATTGTTCAAAATTCGTTTGTTTGTGTAAATTATTTATGATAAATCATATTAAAATTGTCACAATTACAAAACGGAGAAAAAGAAATAATTTTCATATTATCGTAGCCCCGGAAGAGTATCGAATCCACGCTTTTAAAGTCAGGCGTTATAGCGCCACAAAAGCATAAGAAGAAAACTTATGTAATTTAAAATATACTAAGAACCTAATAAACTACATACACATCCATACATGTAACAAATATTCCCATACAATAATTACTCAACCATAGTAGGTACTGGTATACGAACTTCAACAAATGTAGCGCAATTGGAATCGCATTAAGGACGCTCAAACACTTAGGATCTAGGGTTTAGGAGTCCATACCTAGAAATGGACTGAGTTGGCTAAACCTGGTAGCAACACTGGTTGTAATTCGTCTTTACTCATACTATTATGTTCCAGTACTCAGTTATTGTACATTCATATTTTAGATATTTTTATTGTTTTAATTGCGTTGACTACAAAACTGGATCTTTTTCTTTGCTTCACGCGACCATAAGCTTGAATATTTGATATCAATTTCAGCTAAATACCTCGCGATCTTAAGATATTGGTCTTGAGAGACACGGACAGACAGGCAAGAAAGTGATCATCTATGGTTTCAGTTTTTGCTTTTTGAGATACGGAACCCTAAAAACAGATATTTTGTTATTTTGCCAAACTTTAAGATTATTTAGCTTACCCAAAATCAATTATAATACGCCCGAGGCTTCATCGACTGGTCAAATTTCGAACAGATTAAATTAATTAAACTAAATCAAAAAGCACTATATTGGTACAAACATTTCCAACAACTATTAGAAGCTGTCGTTGCGCAGTAGCACAGCCTCTGGCTGTAAACATGACGATTGTGGCTTCAATTCTCACTCAGGAGAATGAAATATCTTTATTTACCAGGTCTTGCACACGACAAAGCGCGGCGTTCAATTCCTCCTTTTAAAACGCAATGTTTCGAAATTTGGGCGGAAATTTTGAACGCAGAGTCTTGGCACTACGTTTTCTGTCCTATCATGCTAAAGCGGGGTAGCGGGGTACAACGTGAAGTTAAAAAAACCTTTACCTTATACAAATTATTGAAAGTAGACATATTTCCACTCCGCTACAAGGGAATCGGGTCCGGAATATATTGTTAAGGTCTATTAAACCCCTCTACCTGTAATCCCTATCGAACTTCCTCAAACTTTGAATGTGTGTTTTTGAAAGGAACACTTTACGTATTGTAACGAATATATATATTTTGTGATATAATGTACATATATTTTACGTATTGTATTGTGAGATATACAAAAAATTGTATAATCATTCTTTATTGAAATCGTTGTTGCGTAAACGTTGCTCCCACTCGGGGCAATGTTTTATTTTTATTAGTAACAAGATCACGGCGTAAAATTCCATCACTTAACACGCAATGTTTCAAAAATAGGGCAGAGGGAACCGAGTATAATAGAAATTTTCCTGATGTGAATCTAAGACTCCTCTAGCTCCTCTGGTGATCACCATCAGGTGACCCGAACGCTCGTTTGCCTTGTCCTTTTACCATAAAAAAAANCGTATTGTATTGTGAGATATATAAAAAATTGTATAATCATTCTTTATTGAAATCGTCGTTGCGTAAACGTTGCTCCCACTTGGGGCAATGTTATGTTTTTATTAGTAACAAGATCACGGCGTAAAATTCCATCACTTAACACGCAATGTTTCAAAAATAGGGCAGAGGGAACCGAGTATAATAGAAATTTTCCTGATGTGAATCTAAGACTCCTCTAGCTCCTCTGGTGATCACCATCAGGTGACCCGAACGCTCGTTTGCCTTGTCCTCTTACCATAAAAAATAAAAGACTATAGTGTGGTACGGATTTAAAAAACGTCTATAAAGTATATTAAGCGTCTACACGCTTTTGTAGAATAAAGACCGGTGTTGAACCCCGGCACTCAACGGTTGAACTAAAAAAACTATTATATTAACATCAAATGAAAAACTCCTTACAAAAATAAAATACCCATATCAACCATTGACTTCCTAAGAAACGCCAAACAGTAAGATCTTAGTATCAGATGTCTTTTATCGTTTACGATAAAGAAATGAAGGTGGAACAGGAAAAACATGGTAAAATACCCATAGGTACCTGTACGAACAACGAATTGATTCGCCGATCCGTGCCCATTACCTCCAGGCTACCTTGCCGGAACCTTCGGTATCCTATAAGCTTATTTCGCACGGTAAGCCCTTTCTATCACTTTGACGATGTATCATTTATTTTGTCGATTGTTATACTGCTTAATATAGAGATATTTAGTTTTGTTTTTGGTTATATTATGATTTTTATAATGGCTTGTTGTCATTTAGATTATAAGAATTAAATTTTATTATTTAATATGCAGTCGCAGCGCAGGGACTCAGGCGTGTGACTGTCATCATGCCAAATTGTGGGTTTGATTCCCACTCGAGGAAATAAAATATTTACTATTTTTATTTCCTCGGTACCGAGGCAAATCGTGGTGTTGAGTTCCACCACTCAACACACAATACACCCAGACTCCGGCGGAAAGACTTCACTCAAGGGAATTAATACGCGCCAGTGTGTGTTCGTTATAATGTTAGACCCTGGAATTAGAACTCATGGAAGCTAAAGGAAGCGATAGCTGTATGTAATGATGGAGGATATGAGAGCCAATGGACTAGCCACTGAGGATGCTAAAGACCATGTAAGAAGAGAAAGGTTGAACCTATATTCAAGAAACAGTTTAAAATTCATTAGTATAGAATATCAATTAAAATACAATTTCTGTCTTTTATTGTATACTTTAATATTTGACATAAAAAATGTTAGTATTAGATTCACTGTCACTTTATAGGTCACGTTTACTTCAAACAGTCTAAATCTTTGTAAATATGTAAATTTAATAACTCTATTTTATTTGGCATCCCCCCTTGATGCTCTAGCGTTTATCTCGGAATACCCGTCGTTCTGGCATACAATACTTGTTCTTATTGAGTTCATTTATTTTATTGCTGTTTATGGAATTTGTAACGATGTTAAATTCCAATTTCGTATGTTCGAGACAATGCGTTCTGAGTTGCGGAGCTTAACGCTGCGCTTTGTTTTGTTACCAGAGCGAGGAAATTTCGTAATTCGTGCCCTTGTGTAGGAATCGAACCTTTAATTGTCGTTATTACATTCAGACAATGCCGCTGCAATTTCGAAAATTTAAACTTCAATCCTATTAAATGAAAACTGGCGTTAAAATCCACCAATCTCTAGAGTATCTTAAGATACGGACCGACAATAAAAGGATAACGAAGTAACATTTACACTGTACGTTATGTGAGTATAAAAGAAATAATATTTACAAAAACATCTGTTAACGGATTTTAGATGAAATTTGGCGCACAGTTTATAACGTGGATTAAACTATAGATTACTTCTTATCCTGATAAATATCATGGCTTTGTTGAATTTTTATTTGATAAAATATATTTTTTTACTCTGGACATTGCACTAGATAGGCAAAGAGTAGAGTGACCGTTCTCTACATTCCACTTAATTTAAAAATATTTAAAACTAGTCACAACTTTGTTTGGGTAACTCAACTCTCAATTCAAGTAAAATGGAAAACGTCGACATTCAACTTGTCGATTGGAACAGTTTTAGATATACATAGATATTATAGAGGGAAAAAAATGTTTAATATTTTCATTTCTCGCTCTGGTAACGAATTGAGGTCCACCACTTAATACGCAATGCCCCGGACGGGCAACGGAGGTATTGTGATTTGAAGAAACGGAATGTTTTAACACTACGTTCTCAAGTCCCTTCTGCCTACCCTGCAGTATAGGGAACATATCATGAACTAAAAAGATATTAATCATTTCAAGCAGTTTAAAATGTTACCAAATCAATTATGATTACATTTTTAACTCGAGGTTGGCAATTGGACGTTTAAATTTTTTCTTTATGTCAATTTTTATATATATATTTTTGTCTGTTTACTAAAAAAAAATTGAATAGACAATTTGACAGCAAAAATAACCCAGTTATCAACCCGTAGCCTCGTACAATCAATTTAAACTAAACTGTTGCCAATTAACGTAAATTGTGAATACTTTTAATTGCCGATGTAGATTTTGATGATTGTTGAATAATGTGTATGCGTCTAGTTACCCAACGTTAACTACGTTTATTATTTTGGAAACAATATTTAGAGAAATGCTTGTGGGTTCGATGCCCAGTCGAGGAGATGAAATATTTATTTAAATTTCCATTTCTTCGCTCTGGTGTTGAGGTAAAAGCGCAGCGTTGAGTTCCGCTATTCAACACGCGGAGCCGCCAGAAATCGATCGAAAGTGAGGAGCGGAGGCTTACTCTGCCTAACCTATTACACGAGATAGAGCGTAAAGCATATTTTTTATATATAAAAGAAAAATATATTTTTATAAACAAGTATAGACAAATGGTCAACGGTTGAAAGGGGAACTTACTCACCGCTTACAAATAAGTTAGAAATTTCCGCTCCATGGTTTAGTTTACTTAAGTCGAACTCAGTGTATCCTTTCAGTGGCNATTTTTGTCTGTTTACTAAAAAAAAATTGAATAGACAATTTGACAGCAAAAATAACCCAGCTATCAACCGGTAGCCACGTACAATCAAAATAAACTAAACTGTTGCCAATTAACGTAAATTGTGAGTACTTTTAATTGCCGATGTAGATTTTGATGATTCTTGCATAATGTGTATGCGTCACCCAACGTTAACTACGTTTATTATTTTGGAAACAATATTTAGAGAAATGCTTGTGGGTTCGATCCCCACTCGAGGAGATGAAATATTTATTTAAATTTCCATTTCTTCGCTCTGGTGTTGAGGCAAAAGCGCAGCGTTGAGTTCCGCTATTCAACACGCGGAGCCGCCAGAAATCGATCGAAAGAGAGGAGCGGAGGCTTACTCTGCCTAACCTATTACACGAAATAGAGCGTAAAGCATATTTTTTATATATAAAAGAAAAATATATTTTTATAAACAAGTATAGACAAATGGTCAACGGTTGAAAGGGGAACTTACTCACCGCTTACAAATAAGTTAGAAATTTCCGCTCCATGGTTTAGTTTACTTAAGTCGAACTCAGTGTATCCTTTCAGTGGCGTAGTGCTAAGAAATTTATACCGTCCATTACATCTAATGACTTTGTAAACGTTTTCTCTTACCTTAGCTGAATTTAGCTTTTTAAGGAAGCCACTCATTTCTTTATTTATTTATAAACACGTGGTTTTTATAAAGGAATAATGTAAGTATTTTTTTGTAAAATCAAAACTGAATTGATATTTAGTAGTAATGTGTAAATGACAGTTGTGGGATCAGTTTGTACTAGGGCTAATGAATTTTTAATTCCTGATTTGGTAACAAGATCATAAACGGAGTTCAGTTTCTCAAGTCAACGACTATTTTCTTAATACTAGCTTCCTTCTATCAACTCTTATAAACTATAACCGGTATACTACGTGATTCTAAAAAACAAAAATATGATATTAAGTCAATTTTTATCATATATGATGCGTTTGAGTTGTAATTATAAATTTAAAAAGTAATTTATCTTAAAAGTCAGTATTTTTTTAAAGTCCTTCAATTACGAAGCCTTTTAAGCACTATTTCCTTCTTAACGCAACTTTTCCATACAACCTAACAGATATTCGGCGTATCCTAGAAATGCAGAATGTCTAAACTATGCCCCGATAACTCTCAATACATTCACTAAGGCGGAGTGCACTCGAGCCACCGTGATACACTTGCCAAGCATAAAGCTGCATTCAAAATTGTCAGTTAAAATACTGAATTGTTATTTTTGTATGGATCTCGGAATATTTTTTAATAAAATGGTAGATTCTTTTCGTTTTTGCGGTTTTGTAGATTTTTGGTCTTTTTTTTGTATTTTCGTATTTTATACGCTATACTGCAGATGAAAAATTCAGCTGGATATCGCTATATTGTATGGTACGTTGCTTTTGTTAATCTTTTTCAGGTTAATATAATCATACACTCTATAGCAGGGTTGATAGAGATAATGAACTGTCAAGACACTCCATTCTCTACTTTCTGTCAGAAATTGAGACATTGCGTGCCTTTCGTTGCACCAGTACGGAAGAATGAGTATACTTTATTTCTCTAAATGAGAATCGAATTCACAATCATCCCGTTTACAATCACACGCTGTCACTCGAAAATTTGCAAAAATTGCATTACGTAATATACTAGAACGACCCCATAAATAATATATTCTTTAAATATAATCTCTTATTTTAATATACTTATTGTTAACTAAATATTCGTATTAATAAACAAATTTCTACAGCTATACCAATAGTTATTCAAAATTCCTTCAGAGTAGACACCACAAACCAAATCGTCATATATTTGACGAGTAAATTTAAATGTTTGCGAGTGTTCATTCCACGCCGTCTCAACACGACCAGATCTTGTCTAGAGTAAGATGTTTTATTATACGAAGAATATTATTATAGGTACTTTAATTTTGAATAATGAAAATATAGAAGAACGAAGGGTTTTGACAGGTTGTTTCTAACTACTCGGATTATGCAGTCTAAAGCGTGGACCTAAAAAAATCTTATAATTTACTACCAAACTCTCCATTATTTATTATTGAAGTCGTTGTGACACAGAGGCACAAGACAGAGGGAACCTAGTGTTAAGACACTCTGTTCCTCATTTTCCGCTGAATTCTGGAATTAAACAAAATTAAATATTCATATTTTATATTTTTGCGAAAGAAAAACAAAACATTTTTTTAAGTAAATATAATCTTTCTTTCTTATAATCATTTAGCTATAAAATAACATAATCCTTTGAGCGTTCATTAAACGTTGAATAAAAACAAAAAAAAAATATCTTATCAAAGTAGGTTATCCGTGACTGTTCCACCATGAATAGTTTTAAGTTATAAATGAAAAAAAATAAAATTGAGTGTAGAAATAATTCAAATCTATTCGATATGAAGGACGGCGTTAGATTTTTACTTTCCGTTAAACATAACGGAAAGTAAAAATCGGATTAACAAATCCGTTATCCATGTTTTACCTGAATTCGGAACAAAGCGTAGTGATTGGCGGAACTCAACACCGCGCTTTGTTCTCCCGAATTGGAATTCGATTGCGCACAACCGCGATCGTGGTTACTATCAGACGCTGTAACACAACAGCCTCTACTCTATCTTCTAACTTTTTTATTTGTTATTTAAATAGTTTTCCTAATACACAATATTTGAAAAATTGAAGCTGAAAGTGGGGAACGCAGCGTTAACACTAAGCTCCCCATCCTGTTGAATAAATACAGCGTGAAGTAATTTTAATTTATTTAAATATAAATATTAATAAAATAAAATGAATTGAGGGAAGTCGTAGCACAGGGCCAATCTGAAAAAAATATTTAATATTTTCATTTCCCTGCACTGGTAAAGAGGCAAAGCGCGGCGTTAAATTCCGCCACTCAACACGCAACGCCTTCAGAATTGGCCGGAAACGAATGTGATTTAATGGGAGCAGAGTGTCTTAATACTAGATTCCCAGTTCCCTCTGCTTACTCTAAGTGCTAAAAAGAAAAAAAAACATAGTCAAACAAACAAGTATTTAATAAAAAATAGCGATATTTGAAAAGAATTGATTTCCCGATTTCAAAGGCTTCGTTGCATTTCGGTAAGCGCTCAGTTTACCGGAAATCTTCCTTTTTTCTATAAATATTTTACTTTACAACACGTTTGATGTTTTCGACAATGTGATTTTACTTATCATAATATTATTTGAAGAAGAAGCTCTTGTTCTTTCAATACTTCTTTGTCATATAATAACTAAACTTTATAATAATGGCAAAATATTATTTTTTTATCTTGTATTGGATTAAATGTTAAATTTTTACAAATTTATTGGAGACTAGAGGTCGTCGTGGCATGGCGGCACAGCGTCTGAATGTAAGCGAAGGTGATTTGATTTCCAATCGATGGAATGAATTATATAATATTTTCATTTCCTTGCTCTAGTAACAAGGCAATGCTCGACGTTAAGCTCCGCCACTCAACGGTCAATATCTCGAAAATTGGGCGGAAACTGGTGAACAGAGTGTCTTAGCACTGGTTTGCCTCTGCCACTCTGCTATACGCGGGATACAAAATTGATCAAATCTTCAGGGTCTCTAATATGAATCTTTCTGTAAAATGAACTTGTAAATAAAGGCTTAACTGTTGTAAGTCTGCTGTTTTAAAGCGTTATAGAGGAGAGTTGCTTGCAAATAATTATTAATTTCCCATAAAATCCGTAAATAAAAATATTTATTTTCATACTTCATTCCCGTGATACGAAACGGACCGAAACGTGCTTATCAATACGTCTGCTCCTGCTAATGTTTTATTGTATACGTCGTCGGAGAAGTTTATTGATTAAAAAAATATACAAAGAATTTGTATTTTGCACATTTGTATTATCTATTTACTGTACTTTTATTTCCGAACACACACATTTAAATGCATTAATATTTTTTTCTTCATATTTTAACTTAGCTAAAAGTAAAATATTATCTTAATTTCTACTAGAAAAAGTAATTATGATCCCAACAATATATAATATATCATTTTGCACACAAAAATACGAAGCAATCTTTTTTTCAAATATACCAAACGTGATTAAGAAAAAACTAAATAAAAATTGTTCGTTTCTCTGCATTAAAGGAACGTACAAAAGGTACATTTTGTAAATTCATCCGGAAAATTCATAACTTCCACAATTTTGCGATGTGCCGTGCTTTGCATGTATGGAATGCCGGTGGAAACAATGCCTTTTCCTTTTCTTTAAGCTATATTTTACCGTCAGACTATGGAGTATATATTGAAATATAAAATTATATTTTATATTATAAAATTTTAAGGCTAGTCATGGCGCAGGGGCACAAACGGCTTTGAGTTTCGCATCAACACGCAAAATTCAGCAAAAAGTGGGGAACGGAGTGTCTTAACACTAGTTTCCTCTGTTTACCATGCTATAGGCGAGATACATATTTATATTCTTTATTGCACATATAAGAAAATAGTTAAAAAAATAATTGAAAAGTTATGTTTACAATGGCGGGCTTATTTCTGAAAGAAATCTCTTCCAGCCAACCTATGGAAGTGGATGAGTGCCAAACAGCGGAATAACAACACAGTGCAATCAAAAGAATTAAAATATCAGAAAAATATATATATTAACCAATCCATTATATACATGATGCATGCTACAATATATATATGCATACACATGTTATAAATATATAATTATATATAGATTATATATACATATATAATATATACCCATACGTGTATACTGTGTATGTGAATTATATTAATGCACATTACACGGCATTCTTGTGCCACTCAACATAAAATTATTTCGAAAATTACGAGTAAAAGTAATGTGGGGAACGGAGTGTCGGAACACTAAGTGTTTGAATTGTATCCACAACCAGTCTTATAGTCAGATTGCACTCTAATAGTAATAATAATTAGGTTTATTAAATGAATTTCTATGCATCCACTTGCCTTGCCACAGCTTCATAGGGAATTACAACCCATTAGTATTTCAGTGAACGGCTCTGTTATCATACAAATACATATGTAGGATAATCATTAACATATTATGTATTAGAATTCAATATACCCTCCTATATGCGGAATATAATAATTAATATTTTATAATCAGAGCCAATTTAAGAATTAGAGGCCGTATTCGAAGACATAAATTACAAATTCTTAAATACAAGATCTATACAAATTACTAAGGAGCGTACATTACATTTACATTAAAAAGATAGAACAAAAATACTAACAGAAATCTAGATTTTCAAATAAAATATATCGTAGAATGACAGTAAATAAACAGGTCTCAATAGAGCGCGCTCTATCAAAGGCCTTTACAAAAACAGAATATCTAGGTATATCAAAGCGACTAAAATTTTCCGTCAAAACAAATCATGTTGTCAAAACAAATATATTAACTGACAAGTCCTAGTCCTATGAATTTTTATATAGGTCCAAAATGATACGTACAAAGAAAAATTCAGATTTTTATTAAAACAATTGAATAATATATTTAGAGCAGTAAGCGCCATTGGGATCCAACGGCGCAGCATCGGTCGTGGATTAGATTCCCAACCGATAAAATTAATAGTTTTTAATATTTTTTTAAGCGTCCATAATTATATTTTATTAATAAATAAAATCACTCAACACGTATTGCTTGCAATTTCTCAAGGGCCCTGTGTATTAACCTCATGTACGAAAGAAAAAGTTTGAAAAGCAATTAAGCTACGAGTCATTCAAAATTGTTTCAAGATTGCGTGTTTCAGAAATAACGGGGTTGACCTCCTGTTGGAAACAGACAAACCTGTGAAACAGCTAAATGTTTCTAGATATTTTTCACTTGTTTTATTTAAAAAAAACCATTCCTCAGATAAAGTCGAAGGCCCATGTAGTTTATAACATAATACTAATATAACATAGTAATTATAAATATATATATGTATTCCAAAACCATCCTTAATTGAAATGGTGAATTTGCATAAAACAAAGATATTAAGGCAGCAATAATATAATTGAAAGGCTCATTCGTGAAGTCAGCTCGTGTCAAAACAATCTATGTTTTTAAACAGTTCATTTATATTAATTAAAGGTTTGTATAATTATATTTAATTTCATATTATTAAAATCGACTTGACTTTGTATGCGTGTTGAGTACTGGAACTCAACGCCGCGCTTTGCATCGATACCAGAGCGAAGAAATGAAATATTAAATATTTTATTTCCTCGAGTGGGAATCGATCCCACATTCTGTCGGAGTCGCAAGTCACACGCTTATGGCCGTCCGCCTCGTATAGTTTTATAGTCTTTAACTTCTCTGTATAGTCTTAACCTTCGACTTCACCCTGATGCAAAATGGAAATATGTAATATTTATATGTATATATATAATCAGGGGACGATGTGGCTGAACACTAGATCCACATAAAACAGAAATATTTAAAACAACTTAACCTCATCGGAGCTTTCTGTATTCGGTATAATTTAATAAAATAAATACATTTAAAAAACAATTGTCAATAACATAACTTTTCATGAAAGAAATCTAATAATATAATTTCTATGTAATATTATTTCGGGTATGTAGTAAAAATAATTACTTTAACTACAATACAATAATAACAAGACCTGCCCAACCATATCGTAACATAATAAAATATATATATATATATATACTAGTGGGCGCGCGCAACTTCGCCTGCTTATTGGACCCTTAGGGGTGAATTATAATAAACCACGAAACACATGTTTAATGATATATATTTAAAAGTCTCAATTNTGATCATATTTCTGTCTAAAAATAGTAATTTCAATATATTTTTTATTGTGAGGGATATTTTTCCACAATGGTATTAATCCTTATCCTTTAAAATACTTTATTAATTTTCTACGTTAAATGAAGATAAAATTTGCTTTTTATACTATTTCGAAATTGCGAATAGTTTTAGAGTAAAACGCATTTAATTGTTAACACATCACGCCGTTCACACATCAGCTGTATCGAGTCAAGTTTCACTTAGATCAAAACTGTCTTTTGCTGTTTTTCATTTTAATAAGTACGTTTTGCTTATACAAGCGCATCCGCCGCGCCCGCCTGCCTTACAGGCATGGGTGGTTCAGTGGTAGAATGCTCGCCTGCCACGCGGGCGGCCCGGGTTCGATTCCCGCCCGATGCATTCTATTTTATTTTCCTCACAGGCAGCCACGTAGTGCCTACCCAACCGGTGTCGCTGTTTTAACAGAATTAACCACAAGCTAAAAAAAAACCCGCCTGCCTCTATAGCAAAGAAGATTTAGATGCGTTTCCTGTATTGGATAATTTCAGTTGAATGTATTATTTCAGCGCGATATATTTGGTTTCATATTTTTTGTAGTATTTATTAGTACGTAGGTTTTTGTTTGTAATTTCTTCCGTTTAACAATAGTCATTTAAATATCTAAAAACAGTCATTTAAATATATTTTAATAAGTACTTGAAAAGATTAGTAGCACAGATTTACATTACAGTACTAAAAAATCCTTAATGATTAACGGTTCGCTGCCCACCACGCGTCCGCCGTGCCCCGCAACATTTTGCTTATAATAGTGGATCCGCCGCACCCGCCTGGCTTCTTTCCCCCGGGCATGGAAGGAAGGCCTGCTCATTATGCTGATGAGGGATACCGATCCAGCACGGTCGCCAAGCTGTTCGAGAAGTTATTCCCCCCACTTCTTCAGTCGCACATCCACCTACAAAGCGAGCAGTTTGGCGAGCGGGTATACCACTCTGGGTAAACCACGCAATAGTGATCAACCGAGAGAGAGTGTGCGTGTGCAATAGCAGTCTTCCTTGACGTAGCAAGCTTATTCGACCGCGTCTGGCACCCGGTCTTATTTCATAAAGTGCTCAGAGCGGGCACCCCCCAGCATGTCGCGCATGTCTTTGCCGCTCTGCTTTGTAAGTGACAGGACATTTTGCGTGAGAGTTGAGAGTGCGAGGTCTAGCAGCGACCCGATCGCTGCCGTTGTCCCAGTCAGAATTTTGTGACCTGCTCTCTACGCACTATACAGTGATGACATCAGAATGACCTAGCAAGTATTACTCAACGAGGAATCCTGTAGGTAGTACGGAACCTCATCCTCCGGCGAGTGACGCAGGCACCATACTACGTGAACACCACGCACCACTCACCGCAACCTAAAAAAAGAAACCCTAGAGGTACACATTGGTGGCCTCGTGTCAAACATATTCCGTTGCGCCAGTGTATCGGGTCACCTGCACCTAAGGAGCAGCACTCCGCATTCCAGGCCGCCCGAGGTCAGACGTCTTCTTCCGAGGGACTTTCTATCCTCCTCCAAATCCGACTCATGACCAGTCACCTTGATCGTTTAATCGAGGCCTCCCTCAAGAAACCGAGGGTCCAATTCCAATCCCCTCCCGCACCCTCTTCCATGTGTCTGCTGTAAAGGAAGTTTTCGCCTGGGACCAGGGTCGGACCAACGCTGTGATGTTGTTCTGAGCTACTACGGAGATGGCCGAGAGAATGCATCAATCCTGCGGTTGGCAAAGTAAATTTAGAAATGATTGCACGTATTTTGGAGTTATCCAATAATTATAATGTATCTCCACGCGACATAGTTGGTTACATCTTACGTTTAAGTATTTTTGGGTAAGAAAATAGTAGGTAGTCTGTTGTTTATAATTTTTTTCGTTTAAGTTTTCTATTATTTCTGTTATTTATTTGTGATTATTTTAAAACAATTGGAAAATCCTTATTGGAATTACGAAAATGCGGGTTGCATTAGGAATTAATTAATTTTCACATTATCTTAAGTACTTTGCAAACATACATTATATGAATAATTCAGTAGTTAAGGCGGGCGAAGCCGCGAGCGGGTCGCTAGTTATTTAAATAATAAATACATTTAAAAAACAATTGTCAATAACATAACTTTTCATGAAAGAAATCCAATAATATAATTTCTTTGTAATATTATTTCGGGTATATAATAAAATTACTTTAACTACAATACAACAATAACAAGAGCTGCCCAACCATATCGTAACATTATATATATATATATATATATATATATATATACGTAAAAAGGTTGTTTTCGATATTTCAATAGATACTAAGTCGATTACTCAGGCACAGACCACTTAAATAAAAATGTGTATCCTACGTACTCCACCGGTACGCATCGATCTCGTAAATTGATATAGGTTCACGTAGATTAATATGTATACAGATAACTCACGTTATTTCATTTTTTTATTTTATCATGTTATTTTTATTTATTATAATCTATGGATTTTATTGATTGTTCTCTTCCTTCTTCCTTAACTATAAGTTTATATCGTACTTTATTGTACAATTGGAGGGAACTTGAGGAGGCCTATGTCGTAGGACAGCCTGACCTGGTAGCTGATACTAGTTGAAATAATTATTAAAAATAAAAAAAATTGAACAATTTACAAAATTAATATTCTGAAAAAAAAATTCAGAGAAAACAAAGGCTCTTTTTATTTTATTTTGACTTATGGATTATATATATATCGATACGTGATAGTTTAAAGAATATTTAAAACTGGGCATAAAGTGGGGAAGGGAATGTTTTAGCACTGGATTCCCTCTGCCTACCGTGATACAGCGAGACGCTTTAAAAAAAAAGGAATGGAAGTGAGATGTTTTACCTATATGAACTTTTAAATTGATAAATTCTTGTGGGAGAGTGTTTACGAAGCCGTTTGCCTTCGTTACGTAACGCATAACGGCGCTTGTCTGCGTGGCTTCCCTTTCTGTCACACTAACGGCAGCGGCAGGCAGGCCCCTCTTCTCTTACTCTCTAACCCACAGCGCTAACCTTATTTCGGACGGAAGTTTCTCTCTCCTCTCTTTAAAACTAATCATGTACATACACAAAATTTTAAATGATATATGGAAAAGTAATGACTAATAATAAAATATATTTTATAATTATTAAAAATCTTTATCAATAAATAGGTTATTCCTTACATTATCATTTTAATACACACAAAATTTAAATAATAACGTAAGCTTTTCTCAAATTAAACAATTTCAATATTAAATAATTCTACTTCGATTAGTTTAAGATATCACTTCCCGACAGAAGCGTCTCGTGAAGCACACATTATTATTTTTTTACCTTATCTTTATTATAATTATTTTCTCTGAACATTTCACCGTCGTTTATTATATTCCTTGACCACAGCTAGTCTATACTTCCCATATTACTCAAACATCAAGAGCAATAAACAGATGCCATTTGCATGAAGCGTTAACGAAATCGAATGACGCGGAATGATGAATGGCCTGTTACCTTTCGATGCGGGTAGCACAGTAGTTAAGTTTTTTTTATATTTGTATTATCGTTTTCCAAATGTATAAGGCTTCGCATTTTTAAATATCAAATTCACCATTATAAACCTTAAATCGTTATTTTTTAGGGTTCCGTACCTCAATAGGTGTAAATGGAATCCTTATACGATTACTTTTTTGTCCGTTTATCGAAATAGTGAAGGTATCAAGCTAAAATTAAACTAATCATGTAATCAAATCTTATAAGGTACTTCCCATGGACCTACAGAAGAATTAGAGAGAACTTTCAAACATAGATATAAAGGAAAAAATCCAGTTAAGGTTTTTCAAAGAAAAAAATAATTACAAACTTATATCGTACTTATATATAATTTCATACAAAATGAGTGTTTATGTCTGCTAACTTAAGTTTGTAAACTTTTATAAGTTGTACTTCCCATTGACCTACAAGCCTGACATTGATACGATTTTTTTTCTGAAACTCAAAACTGCGCGTTCTCGACCAGAGCGGAGCCACCAATGCCAATAAAAATGTAAAAAGAAATAATTATAAGTTTTCACAACATAATATATATATGTTATACAAACAAACATTTCCAGCCATGTTTATAATTCCACCACGAGAAAGCCACTCGGCGCTAATGGCTCTAAAAGCCGGTCGATGCCGGCGCCGGCGAAACTTATGGCATGTTTTAGGCGTTCTACGTTCTGATGCTTCTGGAATTCACGAAGTTGTTTATTACGTTGTTTTTTTAACTTCACGCTGTACACACGTAGCATGGTAGGCAGAGGGAACCCGGGAACATAGCGTAAGACACTTCGTTTCCACACTTTCTGCCAAATTCTCAAGACATAGCGTGCTTATTGGCGGAACTCAACGCCGCGTAAATATAAATTTATTAAATTTTAGTAAGTTAGTTTAGTAAATATAAACGTATTAAATATAAATGTATTAAGTTCTGTGTGGTCTAATACTGTGATATTCTCAAATATTTTAAAATGAGTAGATGAACATAATTCTTCTTGAGGAGGCAGGCCTTGGCGCATTGGAAAACAGTCAGTCTCTATGTTTGTGAGTTCGTCCCCATCCGGGGAAATTATATTTCCTCCTCTAGCGTTGAACTCCGCCATGCCACACGAAATGTCTCAAAGAAATAGCGTGTTGCTGTTTATTTTAGTTTAATACAATTTGAAATCTCTTCTCCGTGCATTCCTCTTAAATGATGATGAAATACTTCGGTGAAGTATCTACAGTATTTAATAATACATTCATGTTAACAACGCTGGTAGTAAACTTCGTAGCCATGTTTAAATGAAAGATCACTATTAGAGTAGAATAATATATAACGTTTTCGGGTACTTAGTTTCTTATGGACAAGTTAGATGCTGTAATGTCAAAGATGTTGGTTATACTTTTTATTTTATTAAGTACTAGCAACCGCCAGCGGCTTCGCCCGCTTGAACTATACGATTGTTTATTCAATATACTTTTTATTTAACTTCAACTACTTAACTTTTACTACTACGTTTAATTTTTAATGGCTTATGCGACCCACATTATTATTTAAGATCGGTTCAGTATTTTTTTGTAAATACATATATGAACGTTTTTTTTTCTTAGAGCGCTTTGCAAAATAGTAATAAATTATTAATTTAAATTTAAACATATGGTAACATATGTTAAAAAATAATATAAATAGTAGTTTGAATTATTCAAGCCTCTACAATTGCGTAAAAAGACTTAAAGATTAAATAACTAATTCATTCTTAATAGAACCCTGTTAGGAAAATTCACATAAAATAATGATAAAATGATGTTATAGAGCATTATAAATGTGAAGAAAACAAAAATGTTTTTACATAACTATTAATTTTTTTTTTAAGCTTCAAGCTAAATCCTTCACATTGCAAGGTAGAGGGAATCTGAGAACCTAATTTTAAGGCACTTCCGACCATTTTTTGCCTAACAATGAAGGTATTGCGTGTTGAATGGCGGAAATCGACGTTGCTCTTTGCCTCGACACCAGAGCTAAGAAATGAAACTCTAAATTTAAAGAAATTGTCAATTTCTTCGAGACGGGAATGACCCACAACCAGTCGCATTTATAATCATACTCTTGTGCCTCTGCGCCACGACTGGCCTCTTTATTTTTCCGTTTTCAGCTTCACGCTATAACCCACACACAAAGGGTACGCAGAGGGAACATAGTGGTAGCACACTCCGTTCCTCATTCTCCGCTGAATTTTTCGAGGCATTGTGTGAACTAAACGCTGGGCTTTTGTCTTGGTGCCAGAGTGAAAAGACACAAGATATTAATAAATAATGTTCCCGAAACGCTGGTGTCCCCCCGTCACCCCGTCCCCCCGTGACGCAGTAGCACAATAACCTTCGCGTATTGTGCCCCTGCGCCATGAGGCCTTCGTTACTTATAGTAACGAAGTTTAACATACACTATTTACCCCAAAGTTACCTCCTTACAAATCGAAATTAGTAAAATTCCATCTTAACACACATGCACAATTTGAAACTGCTAGCACTTGTAGTCTCATATATACTATCAACCCCAAAATCAACCCCTTAGTTGTCGAATGTCGCAAACACCCGTCTTAGGGAGCATATAAACAACGTCAATGCAAACTTCGAGAACTTTCGAACTCCTAACACGTGTAGCAACAAAGATCCATAAAACTCCTTAGTGGTCACTTAAGTCCTATAAATAACGTCCATACAAAATTTGAGACTACTAGCATTTGTAGTAACGAAGTTTCGTACAAATTATTAACTTCAGAATCAATCCCTAAGGAGTTGAATATTGCAAATCACCATCTAAATAAGTACAGGCGTCCTATCAGTAAAGCCCATGCTAATTTTTGAGACTCCTGGCACTAGTAATAACGAAATTTCATATAAACTATTAATCTCAAAAACATACATTTAGGGGTTGAATTTAGCAAGATCATAATCCTAGTCGGCACCTACGTCCTAAAAAGTGAGACAATTAGCACTTGTAATCACGAAGTTTCATACAAACTATCAACCCCGAAAACAACCCCTTAGGAGTCGAATATTGCAAATTCTTGTCTTAGCGAGCACCTACGTCCTATAAATAACCTCCATACAAAATTTGAAACTCCTAGCTCTGGTAGGTTCTGAGATTTCGTGATGAGTGAGTGAGTAAACTTTCGATTTTATATATATAGATTATTTTGCCATGATTAGGTAAAATATACGACCATATGCGTAGGAATAGAGGGGTCTGCCACTCGACACGCAGTCTCGAAACTTAGGCAGAAAGTGAGGAACGGAGTGTCTTAACACTAGATTTTTTCTATATATGCGGGTAAAGCCATTAAAACCCAAGTAATATATTTATTTTTATTACCAATTCACCTAACATTATACAATAAAAGCAAGGCCTCGTACAATAATCATTAAAACTTACGAAAACATTTTGGTGTTTGGAGAAAAGGGAAGCTCTTACTTTCACAAACAAAATCATGTAATAGATGCGTTCACTAATGGACGCGGGAGCGAGACCATGAGAGCATCATATGCTAATGCCTTCATATCTACGTCCTTGAGGGATTAATGGTGCATTGTATATTTGTTTTGCAATGCTATTAAGTATGTATAACTAAGTATACGTAATGTACTTAAGGAAGGCGTTCTGCATAAGCCAGGCCAAATCTAATAGGCGAAGGTGTTCTATACATGTATAAAGTAATTATATAAATATATGTAATGTACTATAATAATATATATTAAATAAGTTATATATGTTAATAACATTAAAAAAAAAAAAAAATGTCGGTAGGGGTCTCATCCAACCCCTCTAGTATAAGCTCTAGATATAAGTACAGTTAAATTGTCCCAAATTTAAGTACGCCACATTAAAATAACTTTCATTTAATAAAAAAGGCACGGGCAACTATGCGCCCTTGGATGTAGCTGTTAAAATAATAAAAAAATAAAAAAGTATACGTAATGTGACCACACGTCCCGTTTTGGACGGGACAGTCCCGTTTTTCGCTTGTGTGTCCCAGAGTCCCTAAAGACAGCACTGGTATGTAAAATGCCCTATATTGGAGACGGCACGATAAATTGATCTTATATAGCCGCCAGCATGTAACAGAATGGAATAATCCATAAAAGCAACGAAACAAAAGTAAATATACATAAACGAAATAACGCAAAATAACAGAAGCAAGCTATTGTATTTTACATAATAAAGTCGAATGTTACTTATTACTAAAATTGCTGATTAGTATTTACCAAACACATAGGTAGTCCCATTTTGAGCCAAAAAAGTAAAGTCATTTTATATAATAAATCAGTCAGATATAATAGAAACTTGGCCGCCACTGTCTCAACTTCGTGAAGAATATTTTAAAAAATAAATAGGTCTATATAGCTATAACAAATTATTTAATTATTTCCACACATTTTCACTAACAAACAAACAGACAAACTAATATTATTCACAAAAGTCAAACAAGTAAAGTTACCATTTCCCTGATTTACTAAACTTGCTGCCCGATAATTAAAGTGAACTACCTCCAGAGATGATCGGGATAAACTTACCTCGGTCAGGCAGTAACTAGTTACAGCCGAAGTTACTTTACCAACGATATAGAAAGTAAGTTTTAATAAAGTTGTGTTGTGAATGGCTTAATAAACGCTTTGGATATAATATTGAGGCCACTAGTGGCGCAGGAGAACAAGCGTGAGACTTTAAACGGGACAGGTTCGATTCCCACTCAAAGAAATTTAATATTTTTAATTCTTGGTTCTGGTTACGAGGCAAAGCGCGGCGTTGAGTTCTGCCAATCAACACGCAATCCCTCCAATATTGCAACGGGAAATAGTGAACTTTCGTGTAGGCGAAGTTTAACGCCGAATTTCATCTTGTTATCAGGGCGGGAAAATGATAATAATTAATTCCTATTAGGAATGGAACCCACAACGGTCACGTTTACAGGCCCATGCTGTGCCTAAAGCAATTTACTATTATTTCAACAGTCCATTGTACTTATGGAAATTCAATAGAAATATAATAATAATGTCTCAATCTCAGTACAAGTGTGAGCTTCTGCGCTATGGCAGTTCAATTTCAGCGAGACCCAGTGTTCATGACAAGGTCTATTAAAGCCTGAGACGTCTATTGATTTCATTTGCGTACTTGCATTTAGAACTTATTATGTAATAGTATTTATACTATAATGAAATATTTACTATTTTTGTGTCCTGGCTGTGGTGCCGAGGCAAAGCGAGGCGTTGAGTTTCGCCACTCAACACGCGATTCGTTCAGAATCCGGCGGAAAGTGGGAAACGTAGTGTCTAAAAACTGAGTTCCCTCTGCATACCCTTGTATCCTGGCAGGATCGCCAAGTATTGTTGGGTGTTCAGGACGTCTAAAGAGAGACTGCTCTTATCAATACTAGTTTATTAACGATCCTTAAATACTAAAGATCCAGATTACTAGGGTAAATGTAGTCTAATAACAACAGCAAGCAGCAGTCTCTGAATACATGATGGTTATAAATTCGATTCCTACTCGAGGAATATATTTTTAGGGTTCCGTACTCAAAGGGTGAAACGGACCTTGACAGTTAGATAGTTTAAAATTTTCACTGTTAAGTCCCACCTGCCAAAATACAGTGTCTGGACGGAAATCAAAGAAGAGAGTGTCTTGACACTAGATGCTCTAAATAATTTACCTAGACGAGAAATTAATATTTTTTTTTAATCTAGTACCTACTTCTAAACGATAAAAAGCGCAACGTTCTATACTAAAAAGTAATACAATAAAAATATTTAATATATACGTCAAAAACATTTAGAATTATTTGAAAAGAATTTCATTAAATTGTAATTACTATGTGAATTTAATTTTTCATTCAAAGCTTAACAGCTATGTAACCATTTCAATTTGAAATATATTTAATATTTATTTTTAGCTTTTATACCGATAATTCAATGTTATAGCAACAATAACGCTTTAATTTTAATTTTTCATATATAAATATATATATATATGGCCATGGTGACGCAAAAGGACAGCTTACGATTGTAAAGTATTCCTGTGGGTTCGATCTCCACTGAGAAGACTGAACATAATTTAATTTCTCGATTAAAACGAATTACCACGTTGAGTTTCACCACTCAGCATCCAGTGTCTCAAATTCATTCTCGTTCCAGTCCAGTTTCACCTTCTTCATGTTATTCCTAAATACATTTAAATACATATATATCAACAAACGAGTACAAAACTGACTGATTCATTATCATATAAATAAGCGCAATACCACGACGGGTCCTACCAATTTGTTGCTCATAAATGCTTAAAACTTTGAAAAACTACCGACACATTATTCGTACGAGCTGTCAAGTGCATAATAAACTACTGTTGCACTTTTGAAACAAATATACGAACATTTTTCAATGTATTGAACATACCAATCGGAATGCAGAGATATAAAATTTTAAATTAAAATTTATTACCGCTATTGAAAGGATCGTAAAATAGTATTTTATTACGTAGATGTGAAGATATCAATGAGATTTGTATGAACACTGCACTCGATAGTTGCTTTTTGAAATTTTTTTATAGCCTAAGTTTGGATATTGGCATGCTTAGCTAGTAGGTCGTAAATGGAACTTTAGATATTAAAAAGTTTAAGTATAGCGCGGTACTTCTTTTTCGTGCCTAAATATTGATTGTTCACAGATTCAAATACAAATTTATAGTTCTGTTTTAGCCTTACGCTTTATCCTGCATATGTCAGGATATACAGAGGGAACCTAGTGAGACAATGGTCTAACCACCGAGGACGCTAAAGACCGTGCAAAGTAAAGTAGGTTGAGCAGGAAGGCAGACCCTGGCAAAAGCCGGGATTGAAGCCAGGAAGAATAAGACAGACGGAAGTTACTCGTTCTCCAAGCACTTCCTAATTTTCAAAACATTGTGTGTTATCTGTTTAGTGGCGGAACTCAACGACGCGCTCTATATATCAGACGGAGAAAATGAAAACAATTCAATCTCCGGGAGGTATTTCCTTCTAATAGGACGTAGTTACCTTATTACTATATTATTAGTTACCTTATTTGGATCGCTTAAAAGACTTTTACGAAGCGTAGATCCAAGTTGTGTCTGAAACAGTCATCATGCCTATTGCAATTTATGCAATTCTAGTATTTCCGATAATAATTAACACAATTTCTCTATACTAATAGAGCAATATGGAAGTCGTCTCTATATTCTATACCTATTATATATGTGTACTGTAACTCTTAGAGCATCGCAATAGTAAGATAGCAGTGCCAGCTATTAACGCCGGTTGCATGATGAACGCTCTTAAGACAATAATAGTATATGCATTTAGTTAGTGAAGTTGTGTTCCTTCATAGCTCATACTATATAAAGATATAATCTAAATTTGATTTTACTTAATTTCTGTAAAAACACATTTTATAAAATATGGTAATTAGCCTTGAGGTCTTCGTAGCTCAGTAAAACAGGGATGGTCCGTAAACGCAGTGGTTGAGGGAATCACTCACTCCACTCCTCCACTCGAGGGAATGAGTATATTGAAATTATTTTTACCCCCAACGAACCTATCTACCTTGCTATATGAGAAATACAGCATAATATTTTAAAAAATCTTATATGTCAATAATTTTTAATACCATGCTTAATATATTACGATTACAATCCTGGAAATAACTATTATTACGAACAACATAAAATACAATACCTCTCTTTATATACAGATAACAGAATTAGAAAATTGCTAGCACAAGTATTTAGGGACAAATCAATGGCGTGCGTGTTCAGGATTTTTGTTCGTAATTTAATTCGGATGTTAGTCGCCAGTATGTACTTATAATTAATTTCATCGCTAACGTTTGACAGTATCCATGTTGACAGCGACACAAGGGTGTTACTTTAAGGCGACGATTGTGACTTCGATCCCTGTTCGAGGAAGTGACATATATATTCGCTCTGGTACGCGTAATGCCTCCAGAATTCGGCAGAAAGTGTAAGGCACTGTCTTAATACTAATTTCCCTCTGCCTACCCTGATGTGCGCGGGAAACAGCGTGAAGCTGATTTAATTTAATTTTCTTTTGTTAATTTATATTTATATGTCTGTATTTTCAATTAAAAATTAGCTATCCCGTTGTCACTGAGACCACCATCGCGGCACAAGGTCTAACTGTAAACGCGACGATTGTAGGTTCGATTTTCTAGGTTTTAGGTATATTTTCTTTTTATCTTCACTCTGTATCCCATAAATAGGAGAGCAGGCAGAGGGAACCTGAGAACATAGTTTTGAAACACTCCATTGCCGTTAAGACACTTCCGTTCCCCACTTTCCCCATAAATCTCGACGTATTAATACGCATTCTTTAATAAGAATTCTCGTTACTAGAGCAAGAAAATGGAAATATTAGATATTTTACAAAAGGAAATTGAACCCATAACCACCGCGCTTACAGTCGCATGCTTCTGCCCCACCAAATTTAAGGAATATCAATAGATTACATTCTCTGCATATAAGGTATCTATGTGCATATGAAATAAATATAAAAACATGCTGTAAGCCAATAATTCTGTCAATATCAATGAAAATATTGTAGCTCTAAAATATTCTATTGTTATTTTCTATTGTTTACATTGCAAAAACATTATAAATTTTTTAAAACTAAATGTTTGTATTGACTCTATTGAAAACTAAACCATGGCTAGTATAATTATTATTGCAGGCTTATAGCTGTATGAGATATTTATACATATTGAATTGTTAAAAAGCATATTTTATTACGTAAAACGTACATCAAAATGCGAAAAATTAATGTTAATCTACTTTGTTTTCAATTAGGTGTATATTTTGTAGCTCCACGCTGTACCCCGTACGTAGCGGGATAGGCAGAAGGAACATGGGAACATAGTGTAAAGATACTCTGCCCCCATTAAAAAGACTTCCGTTCCTCAGTTTCCGCCAAGGCACTGGAGGCACTGCCTATATACCTACTGCACATAAGTATTTTCAATTCTAACTATTAGTTCTTGAGATTTCGTAGGAACTTACTTCTACGCGATACGCAACTATGGGATGACCCACCAGCGGCTGTCTTTCCAGGTCCGTACGACTTGGGTACCTTTAATGCCGGTAACGCACCTGAAGCTCCTCTGGTATTACACGGGGTCGTGGGTGGCGGTGATCACTCACCTTCAGATGACACGTTTACTTGCTTGCTCCGTCTTTTCCATAAAAAATTGCGTGTTCAACAAATAAAACTTCAGTTTTATAATAATAGTATAGACGTTAAGATTATAATCATTTAAGTAATATGTTTTCATATGCATATCAAATAATATTTCATAAGAAATTACACAATTTAATATAAATAAAAAAAAATCCGAATCAAAGCTTATTTCCCCAGCGACGTCTGATTAGTCTGTGACGTTTCCTGCAGGCTGTACGGGCCCGCCTTCGCTTCCTGCTCCGCCTTTTAAAATTGTCTACCGTCACTGCTATTTACATGGAGTTAAAAAAATATTAATTTTAATTGTAATAGGATAGAAATATTAAAGTTTTTAATTAGTAAAAAAAATCAACTTCACGCTGTATCCCGCCAAGTAAATAACTTCCTTCCAGGAATCACCAACTCGATTATGTATATAATTAAAAATATTATTATCAATATATTTTTCCAGTATTGTTCTTTTACCAATAAATATATGGGCCTTAGAAACTATTTAATATATTCAACATCGACCGTTCTTCCCTCGAAAAGCTGAAGGTCGACATGCTTGCGATATCCATAGAATGTTCGGTATACAGATAGGGTTCAATAAATGTGAAATATAATGGAAGATGAAATATTTGAAGTAAATATTTGAATGGGAAGTCTTTAAATTGTATATTATTTTATGGTATTAACAGTTTTTGTTCTATAGTTCACACAGTAGATTTAATATACGTAAAAAAATGTTTATATAAGATGCATATAATTACCTTATACGCTGCACATTGCAGGCTAAAAGGGAACTCAGTGTTAAGACACTCCGTTCCTCAATATCCGCTAAATTTTCCAGACTTGACGTGTTGAGTGGCGGAACTCAACGCCGAGCTTTGTCTTGTTAGCAGAGCGGGGAAATTACAATAATTCATCGTAAGAATCGAACCGTCGCGTTTCTAGTCAGACGCTGCGCCGCTGCGCTGTCCTGTACCTTTGTACCTTTCAAATAATAAAGAAAATGATTTATTTCTATTTACTTTTGTGGATGTGAATCTTATTCTCATATAATTGCAACGGGCACCTGCTTATCAGTTCCAGCTACAATTCCAAATTTAAACATAAAAATGTAAATACCTTTAAAGTAAATGTAAGACTTTTGAACCATTTTTTTGTATCGGTGAACCTTACAACATTTCCATTTTTTACTTCAAGGTCGTTTTAAACACTGTAATTAAAACTTAACTTAAAATTAAAAGTATTGGAAAAAAACAAATATCAGTTTTCATATTATCAGCTCTATATTATTCGAAGAACGCCCTTACACAACTAAGTTACGTCTAGACACACCACGTTAAAATAATAACTGAACCCTATTTCGGAATTTGGCAGAAAGTGCGTTACTTGGAAACAACTCTTATATATAAAAATATTATCTAAGACCGTCGCGGCCCAGTGGCACAAGGGAGTGATTATAAACGCGACAGGTATGAGTTCGATGCCCATTCGGGTATTATCCATAGCCGGAATGACATAGCGTTAAACGCTACGGTCTCGATCGCTACGGATGTCTAAAGTTCACTGTCATCAACCTCTTCATACCTGCCCTCTGAGGGCATGCTCATGCTTATATCGAGACTTTTCTCTACAAAAGACTATCTTCTCGAAGGTCAATCGAGATTTCCCTCTGCCTCTCTTACCATTCACTTTTCCTTTGTAAGTCTTTAAAATATAAGTGATAGTAAACAATAACAATTACGCTTCGCTAATATAATTAATTGGCACACTTAAAAAATAATACGTATAATATTACACAAAAGAAAATGCCAAAAGAATTAAAATTATTGGTACATCCAAGAATTGGTCATATAATTATTTTTCTCATTATTTACCTCATTTCGAACAAAAGGGGTGGATTGTTTTTAATTTAAAACCGCCCCCGCATGATTAAATAAAACGCCCATTACATTATAAAGATATGAATATATAATAACTGACAAAAAATAAATATTCCTTCGTTTTGACTGAATGAATTGTGAAAATATTTATTATATGTATTTGTTTTAAGCCTTATTTAATTATAAAAACTGATATTTATACTATTGTACATTAATTTTAACGTAATTTTTTTCATTTTCAAGAAGCTCTAGTATTTTCAAAAGTATTAGGGGAAAATAATATACCCATATATCTAGAGACCGGTCGTGGTGCATAGGCACAAGCGTGTGACTGTAAACGCGACAGGGTGTGGGTTCGATTCCCAGAGATATAAATTTGTTCTCTCTGGTATCACCACTCAACATGGAAAGCCTGTAGAATTTGGCGGAGAGTGAAGAGCGGAGTGTCTTAAAACTAAGCTTACTACTCTAAAGAAGTCTAACGCAATAACATTATATCTATATGTGCTATAATAAGTAGAAACACACAATAACTACTTTAATAGATTTCATTTGCGGTCAGCTCATATTATTTTGCTTTCAATAACAAACTTTGGTTTTCAATGTGGTTGAACATCCAATTTGCTCAACTGGCATGGAAACCAGTGGAATTTATCGTGTTTTTACTAATACATATTGCATTAGGTGGAAATACAGTTGGTTATTTACGAGTCGATTAGTAATTTTAAGGCAAGTCGTGACAAGTTATGGGTTCGATGCCCACTCGAGAAAAGTAAAAATGTAGTGTTTTTATTTTCTCGCTCTAGTACCGAGGCACTACAGCGCTAATTTCCACCACTCAACACAAAATGCCTCCAGAATTCGGTGGACAGTGAGAACTTTTGAGGGAACGGAAAATATTCAGTTTCAAATATAGTTGCGGACGACTAGTAGTTTATGAAATATAAAAAAAATGTGATACCTACACTGAATATCGTTCTATTGAAATTCTTTCATTCGTTTTTCAACGCAACATGTGCAGACGAGTAAAGATTTCAAATATGTTTCATGTACTCAGTGAAGTCTTTTCCTGAAGTAAATATTTAGAAAGATTGTATAGACAGGTACCTAAGGACCCGTAAAAAATATAACGTAACGTTTCTCTTATTTGTACAGTACATTTCTATTCGTCTTTTTCTTTCAATACTCTGTTTGCTTTTCGTTGTTTCATAATTCTTCAATTAAAACATTTTTTACGAATTGCTGCGTAGGTAGAAAGGTAAAGGAAAACGTGAAAACCGTAAAAACATCTAGTATTTATATTGTACTTGTTATATTCCTTTGATTCCATAGATTTATAAATTATTCAATAGTTTTTAAACGTTAACGAACTTTAATCTTACGATAAATCACAATTCAGTTAAAATGGTATCTGCACCCAACATGGGAAGTTCTCGAAAAATGTAATAAAGATGCAAATGGATACGATTTAGTAGCAAGTTTGTAAACGGCGCATTCACTATCCCGCCGCGTATACCCCAATAACTCACTGAGACAGACATTCATACAATTTCAAGCGTTCAGAACACTGGCAAGTCAGTGTAAAGCCTCGAATGGCATTCCATTTAAAGGGAATATAATATGGAAAATTGATATAGATATGTTATATTTGGTTGTATTTAATTGACTGTGGACTGATGAAAGTGCAATTTAAGAATAAAGCCAATGCCTGTAGAATCAGACGGAAAATGAGGAACGGAGTGTCTTAGCACTAGGTACCCACTGCCTACCCTGCTATATGGGTTCGATCTTCACTCGTGGGAATTAATTATTACAAGTATTTATTAATATTTTTATTTCTTCGCTTTGTCATCAAAGCAAAGCCTTGGCGTTGAGTTCCACCTCTCAACAGCCAATGCCTTCAGAATCCGGCAGAAACTGAACTGGAACACTAAGTTCCTTTTGCCCCTACAATGAGCGGGATACAATGTAAAGCTAAAAAAGCGTTATTGATATTATACCTACATACAACTACATACAAGAAATGAAATAACCATGCGCACCGTAGCGTTTGAACTCTCGCATAACCACATTAGTGACGTACCGTTGAGTTGGATGTATGCTTCACGAGCGTCTATCAAGCTGGAGGAGGAGGAAAACATGTTGTTTATATTATTTCCATTAGTTTTTATTATTTATCTTAGTAGTTTGATCTTCCCGACTGTATAAGAGGTGGACGTTGCTTTGATTCCTAATTAAAAAAGCTGGTGGCTATTAAGCCAATCCTATAATGTCAATGTGGCGGCCATGGGTTCGATTTCAGAAAATACCGCTACTCAAAACGCAATGCCTCCAGTATTCGGCGGAAAGTGGAGAACGTGTATGAACATTAGGTTCCCAGGTTCCCTCTGCCTACCCTGATATATGCTGGATACATAAATAAATATCCATAATATAACTACATATAAAACAATGGTATCTAGTTAATACAAAATAATTGCTCTACGTACCGCTATATTTCACCGGTTAACAGTCACAGAATGCACTTAACGTTCGCTGTAGTTTTGTCTTCATTCCTAGAAGGCTAAAATAGGTCCATTATTTTAAGACTAAAGTATATGCCTTTGCGAACTTTCGATATATTTAATTGACTATAGTTTACGTTTAATTTGTAATGTAGGTTACGGACTAATAGAGTCAACAAGCGAAGCGAAGCGATCGAAAGCCAAGTGTTAAGACATTCCGTTCTCTATTTTTTCCTTAATTCTTGGAGATATTGCGTGCTGTGTAGCGGAATTCAACAAAAGACAAAATGAAAACAATTCCTTCCCCCGAGTGATAATCGAATTACTGCTCTTCGTAACATATTATTATTAACATATTATTGCGTAACTTGGGAAGTATGTTCAGTAAAGATGGAAGTTACAGAATGGAAGTGAAAAGGTATATTCCTCCTATATATCGGTAACAGGGCTAATGGTACCTTAACTACATTTATGAGACGGCAAAACAGTGTTGGTACCGACGCTGCTATACCTACTGCTGCTATTACAGAAGAAAACTGTAAGAATTATAAACGCTGTGGAGACACGAACTCCTAGTAGGATATGTGAAGTAAGTTCAACCAAACAAACTCTTCAGCTTTAGCGACCATACTTTAGCGTCTACTAGCTACTATCGTTAATTTTAATTGGCTTTAAGCAGCAAAATATTAAAGTAAAACCTTTCGATAATTGCATCTTGTAAGGAAATATTAATTAATTCGTATACAATATTGAAAAACAAACAAGACTTTTATCGCTATAATGAGTACGTGATAAGTTTTAATTACCAAGTATTTTTTCTTATCATTTAAATATTTTTATACAAGTTATGATTCATTAGGTGTTTCATTTTTTTTCTTTTATTGTATAGAAAAAAAAGACGTTGAAGTTAACCTGGTGGTAAGTCATCAACGCGACCCCGTGAAACACCAAAGGAGCTACACGTGCGTTTCTGGCCTTTGAGGTGGAGATAGACACGCATTTTGAAGATAGCCATGTCGTATTGACCCGGAAACACTGCGGTAGGTAGACCATTCCACAAACGTGTGGCACAAGGAAGAATCTTTAATTTAAGTCCATCACCCAACATACTTTGTTTTGAATCATTACTTCGCATATTATTGAGACCGTACATTGCACTATAATGTCTTCCAAGCTAAAAGTATACCTATTGACTATTAGAGAAGAATTGCATTCGGAAACATTGCAATAAATAAATACATAGATATTGTCTTAAAACTAATAATATTATTAGATTACAAGAGTAATTCAGATGATAAAATAAATAATTGTGTAGTACAAGCCGGCGAAGCCGCGAGCGGGATGCTCGTTAAAAATAAATGCGGATATTGAGTTATAATATTTTATATACAAACAAGGGTCTAGTAATAAAATACTTTTATACGAGATGCCTCACGGTCCGCTTTATGTTATTCATATGGAAATAATTTGATCTTCGTAAAAAAATATATTTTTGAATGCTCACTTTTATGGCAAGAAGCTTACTGATAAAAGGGTAGGCATTTTACTATATTTTGGTATTGGACATTTAGCGTTTACCGATATATTATTTTTTCTTTATCCTCTTTTAAACTAGGCGTAAAGGCGTTTTGGCGCAACGCTACAGCGACTGTAAATGTAAAAGTTGTGGGATCGATGACCACTCAAACAATGAACACTGAAACAATGAATAATTTACTTTTCCTCTCTCTGGTAAAATCACAAAACGGTGATTTTACCAGAGAGAGGAAAAGTAACGGTGTTGGGTTCCGCATATCAACACGGTGTTGGGTTCCGCATATCAACACGCAATGTCTTGAAGATTGGACTGTGCTTGAGGAAAGATGTGACACTAGATTCCTTCTACCTACCCTGCTATATACAGTAAACCTATACAGTGGAAAGCTAAAAAAAACGTAAACTAGCAGCGCCGCCCGCGACTTCCTACGCAAGGAATAGGATTTTTTGTTTATGTTTTTATGCAGTATTTGCTAAAAGTTGAGGTAATGAAACTTTTAGTACATAATGCGTTATAAAGACTATAGAATTAAGAAAACTATTATTGTAAAATTTATGTAATTAATTACCACTGGCGAATCTAAATAAAATGAAATAAAACGTAGATTTAAATATATATATATATATATAATTTGTTTCATACATAAATATTTTACAGTTACAACAACAAAAAAACACCGTATAAAAAGCAACAGAACAATTATTTCCTTTGTAAAAAAAAACAATAAACTTCGACTCCTCGTAGATAGAGCTCGAAGCATTTAAAAGAAGCGCTACGAGTTAAATCTCTTAGTTGTCTTTAACGATGAAACTTTACGACGCCTTTTGTTTGCATATCTTAACTGAGTTGCTAATCCTACAAATTGTACTACACTCGAGTCGTAAGATTTTGAATAGAGTTGTGTAAAATTGTGATATATATATATGTATATCCATATTTATATTACAAATTTAAAAGTATAATATCTCTGTCTGTATGTCTGTCTGTGACACAATGACAGCCAGACTACAGATCCGATTTTGATAAAATTTCATGGTAAACTTTCGTT
Organism: Heliconius nattereri; assembly: GCA_013403645.1. NCBI lineage: Eukaryota > Metazoa > Arthropoda > Insecta > Lepidoptera > Nymphalidae > Heliconius > Heliconius nattereri. The sequence goes on from JAAIXI010000240.1 coordinate 497,782, forward strand.
TTTAATGTTAATTATACGTTGGTAATTTTCCTTTAAAATTCTGAAAATTTTCATACAAAATGCAGCAAAAACGATGCATGCAAATTTTTAGGGACAATGGACCCGTAGACATATATTAGAATTAATATATTTGATTATAATTGAAACTTTAGTTTTAAACTTGACATTTTTGCGCGATCTTAAGATAAATAACATTGACATATTCTACACTGACATTCTATAAGGGTTACATTTTTTTCTTTTGCGATGGAAATATTGCTGATTTGAAATTATTAAAAATAACTAAAAATTACTTCACTTCTGTAGACCATATGTTATTTTTAGACCATAAGAATAAATTTCTTGCTAAAATAGAATTCCACATGAGCAGATCCGCGAGTGTAAAGATAATCAAATATATAGTGAAATTTTATTACAGTGGAAACATGTCTCAGCACATTGGTTGCGGATAATACTTATCTACACCTATAATATATATGTATTATGTTTAAGTGATTTTTCCCATCAAACTGGTTCAAATATGCTCCTAATAAAATTGTTGATAGTCAATAATATTATTAATTTCTCAGCTGATATTAAAAAATGTCCAAATTCACATATTGAACCTTGAAAGCTTGAGATTTTTTTTTTTTGAATTGGTAACGTAAAAAGACACTAGTTCTTACTGCCTAGCGATTTGTGGAATATATGTGAAACTAAAAAAATAACAATTTTAAAAATAAGTCCGTAGTTACGCATCGGTGCAGCATTCAACTGTAAACGTGACGGCTGTTGGTTCGACCACAATTCAGGGGATGATTGTATTTAAATTATTCGAGGTTGTCAAAGTAAATTTAATTTCACGACTTAACACGAAAATTGGGCGGAAATAGGGTCTGTCAACACAAAAATCCCCTATTTTATTTCCTTCTATACAATTAGAGCGTAATTGCAGCTTTTTATCTTTATTACAATTATTTATAATAATAGTAACAACTGCTAGTAGTAACCCTTTCACAAACTAGCGTCACGCTGTATCCCGCACACAGAAGGTTAGGCAGAGGGAGGGAACTTACTGTTAAGAGACTGCGTGCCCCCTTTTCCATCGACTTCTGTAGGTATTGCGTATTGAGTGGTGGAACGCAAGTCCACTAATTAAATTAAAACATTACAAATCAAAACACTACCAACCATACAACGATAAAGAATTCTCTCAGTAACACAAATGCGACACTATCTACAGAAATTTGGCAAAGCGAACGTCCGTTTGACAGTGGAGCGTAAAATCACGGCTTATCTGCACCCACCAGATCTTCGGGCTAATTAAACCTTCGGGCGTTTTCAATGTTTCGGAGTTGGGACTATCGTTTCTGTGGTTTCTGTTCAAATTTTATTGGGAAACCCTTAATAGGGTTGTAATTAGATTTAAAATTTGATAATAAATATTTTTTATATAAAGTTTATTTTTTTTTAATAATTTAATCTACAAATCTTTTAATAATTTAATCAATAAAATTGATTTTCGACAATTGTTTACAAAATGAAAAAAAAAAGTCAAGAAAAATCTTTTAAGATTTTTTTTTATGCATATATATTTATTGAGAATCTAATGTCAAAACACTTCATTCCCAACGGCCCGGACGAACATTGTTATTTTACCACAACGCGGAACTCAACGCCGAAAAACTTAATCTTATAACATATTAAAACAACCAAAGCAACCACGTCACTGCCAAACAAAATTAATAAACACTACATACAAAACCATTTCTAATTACACCGAGAAGTATAACTATAAATTATTTACAATTTATAAATCCCATATGAATACGCAAAATGTGACGTCGTGACGTCAAATGTAGGAACGGTTTAGATTAATTTTCAAGTTGGCAGTTACATTAGACAAGTTTTGCCAACGCTTGTTAAGAAAGTCTAGTGTGGTAATTTGATTTATTATATAAATAGAGCACTCGCAGTTAAGTGTGAATAATTGTTTATAATTAGATAGTTATTTCTGTAAATTATTTTCGTTTAAAAAAAAAATCTTTGAGTTTCGCTATTCAACTCGCAATGTGTCAAAAAATTGGGCAATTTAATTGGGTAATGCAATGTTTTACCTCCAGGTTCCTTCTACCTACCCCTCCATACAGCTAACAACAGGGACACAGCTGAAGCTGAAAAAAAAAACAGATTTCTCCCAAGGGAATATTAATATTTAATTCATATCGTACCGTTCCATATTCACCCGCAAATAGGTGAAACTTAAAACTGTTGCTTGTTAAGCTTAAAAATATTTAAAATATTTTTTTGTTTATGCTCTATCAGTCTGTTATTTATAAAAATGTTAAGCCCAATATAATATGTTCCTTCAACTTCAACTGTTTTACTTGTTATTAGTGGTGAAAGTGCGTGGTACTTATACTCGTATATAATACATATTACCGAGCCTTCACGTTTAGTTACCTAGAAAAACATTTTTTTAGCTTTACCTGTATTCCGCACTAGTGACCTAAGACTCTACGTTCCCATTAAAACACTTCTGTTCCCCACTTCCACGCAACTTAACGACGTGATGTGCCTCCTTGCCTTAGCGAGGAAATGAAACTATTAAATATTACAAGAAGATAATATAAATTAGCATTACTGATGTCCTTTACAAAACAGCACTTAAACATCCCAATCACTTTAGAGACCCATTTGTTAAAAAAGTTTAATAGGAAAACATTTATATCCAGATTTGTATACCGCTCGCTCAGTGCCAAGTTATGAGGAGACAGTGAAAACATTTACTTTTCCTTCCATTACACAAAATTAATTTCAGCCTCAAATTGTCCGCTCATCTGGAACACTTTTTTGTTTAACGTCGACGTTCGTCGTTGTTTGTTACAATTTTTTCATCATGGGAATTGAATGCAGGCTGTTTTAATATAACATTTGTCATAAACTCCACCTTTATTACTTTTTTAAGAGATTCTTGTAAATTATCATCGATGGTAATATTATATTTTTTGTACGAAATTTGTGAAATATTTTTTTGGTTTGTTATTGTAAGTTGTTTATGTTTTTTTTTTTTTACGAAAATAACTTTATAATTGGATGAAGATGTTTTTATATTGGGATTTTTAAATATAAAAATATGACAGAACAAATATTTTTCTTCTTAATGTTAATACATTTTGGATTATTTGGATAGGAAGATGTTTTATAACTTAAGTAAATAAAACACGGGATGAATACGAATTATTACGTATGTACTTTATTACAATTTATAATCTCATTGCATCTTTAACTATAAATATAAGACTATTTGTTCATAAAATTATATTCAAAATAAAAATAATACATACACATTTAATATTAAACATGGTTATGGCTAAGACAATTCCCGCATTTCATGCCAGGAGACTGGGTAAATGGACACAAAGTCTGACATCATACTGGCTGGCGGTTCACTCTCCTGTCTATGAATGAAAGTAGCATCGAATAGCGGTATGGTATCACTTTTTCTACTTCTTAACTTATAGCCAATGACACACGAAAATACGCTTAAAAATATTCCAAACAACACGCCACACCACCACCACGCTGGCTGGTACTCCTTAGATATATCTACTTTAGTCCAATCGTTACAAATATACGCGTGAACTAACGTAGTAGAGCAAACTCTTACAAGATATTTACTGGCTATATTAGATTTGACAATAATGTTCGTCATGTTTCCGGGGACGCACCAGGACTGTGGCACCAAATATTTCATATCACTCGACCTAAAATTAGGGTAAATTTCTATTGTGTACGAAAGAATGGGTCCATTTGTTATTTCCGGCGGGTCCCATTCGACGTAAATGTGTCCAGATATATTTGCACTGGCCAACAATATATATGAAACGTCAGCGGTTTTAGAATGTAACGTTCTTACTACGCCTCTAGCTGATCGACTACAGCTATCCTTAGTGCAAGCTCGTAGCCTAAACCTGTAATCTCTGAAAGGTGACAAACCACCTACTTGAAACTTTTTCTTTCTACCGTCTATATTTAAAGCTAAAGATTTTATTAGACCATTAACAGTAGAATTCTTAGGACGATCAGATTCAATATCGCAATTTGTAATCGTATCGCATACATCAAAATACTCTTCAACCATCGCTCCAACTGTTACGGAAGATAGAACTCCACACATGGATTCACAACCTTTTTCATAATTTTTGGGCGGACGCATAACTTTAGCGTGACGTGCGAAATCTATGTCATAGACGTCATCATCTTTACTACCACAATGGTCTCTAGCTACAATATACTTATCTATTATATCTACTAACACAACATCCAATTCGTATCGTACAATATCATTTCTATAGTCCAAATGATCTACCCATCTAATAACTATGACACTAAAAGAGGACGCTACTAATTCTAATATGAAAGGTGGTTCAGGTTTACCAACTAAAGTTTTAAATTTAACAATACTACTTCTAGATAAAAGTCGTGATACAGGCTCGTACTGTTCAATACAAACCGCGTAATTCGACGCCGGACGAAGATGTTTTAGCGGAACTTCGATAATATCTTCAGTTGTTTCTATAATATTTATAGCGGACCATTCGAAGTCACTGCAACTTTCTGGTACAATTGTCGTGTTAACTCCTTGAGGTATTTTCACGTACAGCACTGTATAATGGACGTCTACAGCTAGTGGATAAAACGTTGCAATGGCTGATGTCTCATTCATTTCTTTGATTTTTAAATTTAAAGACACTGAATTACAACCTCCGCTGTAACCGTTTAAGCCCTGGGGTAAATCAAGTTTAGTGGGCGGAATAGGGAATTTGTATTTTAGCTTATTTATCTCATGCATACAAAGCATTGGGTTTCTATAGAACCTTAGGGTTCCTTTATCTATTTTAAGACTTTCAGTGACATTAGGAGCAAAAAGACTCTGTAGATTATGCATGTCATAAACTATTAAACTATACTTATTATGTAATAACCGCTCGCCTCCAATTCTTTGTAAAGATGACAAAAAATCTAGCGAAGTGAGACTGATTGAGCTGTAAATATGAATATAATCAGTTACTTCTTCAATATTTTTTAAGTAATTTCGCAATTCATCAGCCACATTAGGTATTGACCATATATGAATTATTAAGGAGCCATTCACGTAAACACATTTTTCAGCTGCTTGAATCGAAGATAGCGCTTGTATTGTGAGATTCCAGCATGTCTGAAATAGAAATTGTAATTTTAAAAAATCCTGGCTCAAAGAAAACAGCCTGATATGTCACTGACAAAATGTGAATGATCCGTACATATTGAAAAAAATCAAAATGAGTGTACACAATTGAGAAGTAAACATAAGAAGAACAGTAATATAATTACTAATCAAAAAAGAAGAGAAGACGGAAAGAATCTCATTAGATGCTTCATAGTTTTGTCTACATTTGACATTTCAAGATACTTCGTTCTCCACTTTCAGCAACAATTCGATATAGTACGGGTTGCGTTGCGGAAATTATCTTTGTTTTGCGCTTTGTCTGGGGGTTGAAATAATAATTCATGTTATTGAGTAGGGGTCGTGCGTACAGATAAAAACAAAAAAATGCATACCTTATGACAATCATAGCATAGTACACAAGTCGTTTTTCCAGAAGCTAGCACCGATCTGTCGTAATTGATAGGACATTCAGATAAGCATGTGTTGTTCCACGCCCAACGACCCAAATGCTCGCATTCGTCTTCTGTCACACAGTAGTTGCTGTCTCTTAGAAGTAGCCTAAAAAAATTTAAAAATATATATATGCGAGTATACGAGTACTTAATTTAACAATAAAATTTTACTTTATTGCGAAGTAAGGTTAACTTTGTAGGTTCCGCTCAGGGGAATAAATCATTATTCATTAATATTTTCATTTTTTTGCTCTTCTCTGAAGCAAAAAACCGAGTCCCGTCACTGAACAGGCCTTGAAAAATTCGGCGGGAAGTGGAACGGAGTGTCATAACACTAGGTTCCCTCTGCCCACCCTACTATATTTGGGATACAGCGTGAAGTATAAAAAAATATATTTGATATTCTCGTTACATATTCCCACTTTTTTAAATGACTACTTTTGTTCTGTACAAAATTAATAATAACAATAAAACTTACGTATTCTTCGGGCATTTTGATACACACGTTTCTTGATAAGAAAACTCTCTACACATAGTGCAAACGCTAGAGTTAGTATTGCGACAGCCAAAGCATTTACTGTTACAATTATAACTTTCCGGTCCCTCCAGAAAGATTTGACACTTCCTAAAATTAAATAAATATTTAATGTGTGTTAATAGTGTGAATGATGAAGTTGTGTGTGTGTGTGTGTTGTGTAGCATGTATGATAGTTGTAGGATCAAATCTCAGTTGAGTGGCAAAACTCAACGCTTTTCATAACAGGGTAATGTTTAAAATGTTTATCTATTTAAAAAGTTTAAAAAAGTGCTCGTGCATATATAATAAGCAGCAAGCCGAAAATCAAGTCTACTGGGCTCCTACAACTCTAGTCGCCCACTCAACTCGTGGCGCTCCGGCGATTGTAAACCCAACACAGGTGGTGAGTTCGATTTCCATTCGAGTGATTGAAATATTTACTATTTTGAACACGGAATGTCTTCAGAATTCAATGGAAAGTGAATAATAGAAATATCTTAATGGGGACCGAGTTCAAAACGAACTAGTCTCAGCATTCAGCAGCAGAACTGCCTTCCGAACCGGTGGTAGCTTTTTGTTCATATGTTCATTCGACGATTCAAAAGTGCTTATTATAAGTTTATTTGAATAAAGAATATTTTGAATTTGAATTTTGAATTTGAATTCCTCTGCGTAACCTGCTATGTGTTACCCCACACTGGTGAGGCGAAAAAAAAAACAATGTGAAAATCAAATCTATAGTACGGCGATAGAATATTCAACATTTATATTTATATTATAAAATAATAATAATACAAAGTCCATATTTATTTTAACGAAATCAATGAATATTTATTATATTGTAATAAAATTATTATTTACATATAACAATAATGACTAAAAAAACATTCCTGTACTGAATTTTGTTGATATGAACAAGTTATAATAATTTTAATTAAAATGTTACAAAGCACAAAATTATGTGCCTCTTTTCAAATTGAAAATATTTGCGAACTATATGGTATTTATTTGTATTTTTTATAACACATCTTTAGAGGCTACCATGGCGCAGTACCACAAGTGTGTGACTATAAACGTGATGGTTGTGGGTTCAGCTACTACTCGCGGAAATGAATTATTTAATGTCTCGCTCTGGTAATGAGGCAATGAAGAACGGAACTGAAGTATTAAGACACTCCGTTCCTTATTAGGGAAACACCATAACACCAGGTTTCCTCTATCTAATCAGCTAGGGGCGAAATTTTTATATATTTTTCGGTGCTGCAAGATACAATAGTAAGAGATTTCTGCAAAAAGCGAAAAGTGGGGGATGGAATGTCTTAACACTAAGTTCCTTCTGCCTATCCTATTGTGATCGGGGTACAGCGTGGAGGTGATTAAACTTCATTATGTTTTATTCTTAAAAGTATGTACCTACATAAAAAATTAAAAAATATATTATTAATCAAATAATTAGGCACTATAATTAATAATTAGGTATTAATTAACTTAGCATATTATTTGGACATTAATTAACAAAATGGTCATATATAAAATTAACATTAGTTATAATTAACAACTAATATTATGTAGCTAATAGGTAGGTAATTAGGTGATATATTTGTATATCTATCATTTAAATTTTACTTTGTATACAATTATAGAGTTAGTATCATCCATATACAGTGTGCAACGCGGTTGACGAGCAACCGACTACGGTTGTCTATTGGTAGAGGACCTCAGTATCTAGCCATTTGACCCCTATTTATTTTTTTTTACCGCCAATTTTCATTATTTCAGCAGACATTCGCAAATTTGTGGTTTTTTGAAAAAAAAAAGCGGATTCTTGAAGACAATTGACAAAAAAATTGACGCTCGAAATTTTTTTCGCGATATACCTCAATAGAACGCTTTTTCTATATTGTAATATTTCATAAGTATGAGCTTGTAAATCTTGGAATTAACATGAAAACAAGCAAAATTTTACCAAAATCATTTAAGCGGGTAGCGAAAATAAATACCTTATTTACACTAAAAAAAATGAAACGATACTTACTTATTATTCCAACACCGATTCGTAGCTAGGTTCCTAGAGCAAGTGCAAGGGTAAATGCAATGTTTGTCCGGCTTACTCAGTATGTGGCGGGAACCAGTTGCTATGGCGTCCCAGTCGATGGTGTCCACGTTACAGGTTAGGGGACTACCCCATATTATGACACCCCCTCGATCTATTTTTAGTAATCCGTTTAGACTGACCTGAAAATAAGTTTTTTTTTGTGGCTGCGGCTTTTTCTATATGTTTTGGACAATCGTGACACAGGGGCACAAATTTGTGGGACAGGTAGATGAATCATGGGAACCTTTCCAACAAGACTTTTCCATTCCCTACTTCCCACGGAATTCTGAAGGTATTCCGTGGGAGTAGTAGTGGAACTCAACGTCGCTTTTTGCCTTGTTATTGGAGCGAAGAAATGAAAATATTTCATTAGCTCTAGTGGGAAATAAATCCACAACATATGGCGTTTACAGCTGCACGCAGCCCACACATCGATTTTCATTTCATCATTTCAAATCCGTTACTATATTTTTTTTATTCACGCTATATCCCACATGTAGTTTAAAGTCCTAGTGTTAAAACACTCCATTCCCTAGGCACCAACCAAATTTTGAGACACTGCTGGTTGAGTGATGAAACTCAACGCCACGCTTCATCTGGTTACCAAAGAGAGAGAATTAATCCCAGAACCCACAATTGTCGCTGTACTGTACTGTTGTTGGACGCTGTACTGCTGCGCCAGCACGACCACGTATAATACACTAAAGGCTTATTCAGTATATCACATACCTCTCTCAAGTTAGGCAAATCGTATACAATCAGTGCGTAGTTGTAAACAAGTGTATTGCCGCGGATGCGAGCTAGATTTGGAAATAAATCACCGAATGTCTCCAATCCAAATACACGATAAACAACCATGAATCCTGTAACCTGGAACGAAATGAAATATAAAAAAATAGATTTTTTTAATATCAAAAAGCAACTTAGGCAGAGGGAACCTAGAGTTAGGATTTAAGTGACATTAAGTGGCGGAACACAACGCCGTGCTTCGTTTACTAGAACGAGGCAATGAAAATTAATTAAATTCAATATAATCTTTACCCTGAGCGGGAATAAAGTTTATATACGTATTGAAAACACTAAGTGATACTTCTCCTGCATAAAATAGGATACTCTATTCTCTATCTTTTCTCTATGATTAGAATAAACTTGCGCAATTTTACGTTGCACGAGAAAGAAATTTTAAAAAATACAAACTTTCACCCACATTCGAATCGAACCTACTACCGTGGACGTAACAGTCAAACTACCACGGCGCCTCGAAAGCATCATATTATACAATTAACTACGATAATTGCACAATAGCACTCCACCTTTGATTTACGACCAATAATTAATATTTCATTTATTTTATTATGAACTGAATATGATCGTTGTAAATTAACCGTAATGTGACTTCAATTGACGTCAATTCGGTCTCGTAGCTCACTACCGCTAAGGTACTCTGTCAATTAGGGGGGGTCGATCTTTGATAGTTTTGTTTTAAATTAATATCATATTATGAACTCATTTTTTAAGCATAGGTTCGATTCTCAGTCAAAGGAACGAAATGTTGCGCCACTCAACTCGCAATGCTTCTAGAAATAAGCGGAATGTAAGGTTGTTTTACACTATATTAAGTATCTATGTTACTTATATACCACACATTTCTAAATATAGAAAGAGTAGGGTACGAGAAAGCAGAGAATATTTTTTTTCCACTACTTCTAAACTAATTTAATATAGAAAAATGTCTTAGAAATATATACAATAATTGTAACTAGGGCTTTAATAAAAGTACAATCATTTCAATATAATTTTAAAAAGGATCATCCTTCGATAGCTGGATATTTTTTCGCATATAAATATAACTAAAACCAATAATGTATTCAATACATATTTAAAACAGTGGCAAATATCAAATATAAACATGATTGAAAAGAAACAATATATAAAACCATTACATGCTTTTATATATTGTTATCATACCGTGTGTGATTCCGTTCTTCACTCTCCGTCGAATTTTGAAACCATTATAATTAAATAGCGTAATTTAACGCCGCATATTTGCCTTATCTTAAAAGAGATCAATATTGAGGCCAGTAGCACAGGAACACAAAATGTGCTCCAAGTCGACTGGTTGTGAGTTCGAACCCTAGTTGATGAAAGGAAATATTTATTTAAATTAATATTTTCATTTCTTCGCTCTGGTCCAGAAGCAAAATCTCAGCCTTGAGTTCCGCCACTCAACACGCAATGCCTTCAGAATTCGGCGGAAAGTGGGCAACGGAGTATCTTAACATGAGGTTCCCTCTGCCTACCCGGCTGTGTGCGGGATACAGCGTGAAGCTGATTTAATTAATTTATTTTTTTAATTTAATAATGACAATAAATTGTATATATTATTCACGTCAAGTAAGATCGCTATTAATTTCATCTTTTTGAATAAGTATTAAACCTACGACCACTGTCAAAAAAACAAAATACCCACCTCTTTCAATTTAGGAAATGTCATATTTCTAAAGTCGTCTGCAGTGGACTTCTCGAACGGCATAACTTTTAAATCTCCAACAACTACTGTACAATTTTGCAGTTTCTTCAACTTGAACATGTAGTTTAAATGCATATTGAAGCAGAATCCGTGATATTCCGTAGGTTGTTTGTTAAAAGTATGAGAAATATTGACTAAAGTTGCACATATAAACCTGAAAAATGAAAAAAAATATATAATTAGCTTACACTGCTTTTTATAAAGCTAAAGATATCCAATATTAAGAATTAATATAGTTCATTTATAGGCTTTGGGCGCTATAGTGGAGATTAGTTCAATAGATTTATATAAGTATATTATATATAAACGGTTTTTTTTCTATTTTATTAATTTTCAACATGTAGAAAGAACCTGTTGTTAAGACACATCGTTCTCCGCTCCCCACCTTCATTCGAGATATTGCAGGTCGATTGGCAGAACTCGTGGTAAATGGGCACATACGTGTGACTGTAAACGTGGCTGGTTGTGGACCCATAGGTTATCTCCATTTCTCCGCTCTGATGTAGAGACAAAGCGCTGCATTGAATTCCGCCGCTCAACACACAAAACCTCCAGAATTCCATCATATCATCCAGAATTTCGTTATAACACCAAATTCCCACTGCCTAGGGGTTATCCCCAGGATTTAAGCCCACATCCATCGCGTGCACAGCCACATTTAGATTTCCACTCACATTTTTAAATTGGACAACAAAATGAAACGTTACCAATTACCATACTACATATAATAAGGAAAGTAGGTCACTAGTATTTAAAATATTGATAAAAATGAAAGCTTCATTCGAGAAGCGAGCTTACTCTTGGCAAATATTAATTTAAAACACACGGGAGCTTAATACCAAATTGGAATATACTTGTAATTGTTTTAATTGACGCTCAAACTTAAAATGATCAATTTATATAGGTTATTCATTTAATTAGAACCTGTCTTATTACGACCACCACGATGGATGATACTTAATTTATGTAAACTTCTCCGCATAATTATAAGTAGGTTAAATTATAATAAAATGTATGAAATTTGTATGTATTTTACATAGTTGAGGCCGTCGGTGAGTAGGAGGACAAGTGTGTGACTGTAAACGCGGTAGGTTATGGATTCGATTCCCGCTCGGGGCAATGAAATATTTAATATTTTCATTTTCTCGTTCTGGTGCTATGGCAAAGCGCGGCGTTGATATCCGCCACTCAAAAAAGAGGCGAACGGAAGTGTTAATGGAGCTTAACCTCTTAAGCTTTCTGGTTTCTTCTGCCTATCCTGAAACTAAAAAATAAGTAAAGTAAACCTAATAAAAGCGTGATAATAACGATTAAACTAAGGTCGTTACATTAACAAGCACCAAAATGTACTTCGCCGTTAATTATTGAAAATTATAAAACTATAAATTTAATTATTAAAAAAACGTTGTATTTACCAAATCAAAATGGTTTTCGCCATTTTACTCTTAACTTCTTAACCCCAAATCTTTTATACTTCTTCTGTTTACGTGTTGTCGGACGTTTTCTCAAGAGAAATCCGAAAATTCTCAAATATATTCTAGTACTTTGAAAACACATTGCTTATGTATCCAAACGGAGTGCATATTTTAAACAATATGATATATTTTGAAGAATACGAATCTTGGGAAATAAAATGTTATTTTATAAGTGTTCTTAATACTATTATTATAAAACAATTAATATAGCTTATCAATGATTCTTATTAGTCATTTGGTTTTGAACGAAGAACAATAATTCCATAAACAATTAAATGGTAGTAACGCTCTTTTTATGTTAATGTTATTTTAAAGTAATATTTAAATATATCTACTATATTTTTATAGTTTAATACACATAAAATAAACAATAAAATTTAAAATACGTATTCTATATTAACAATATCCTTATTAAACAAATCATTCTACTGTTATGGAATGTAAAAAACTAACATTAAAAAAAAATTACATGCAAAATTCAAATTTATCATACAATAAAGCAAAATAAACAATTTTATAACTGACCAACTAAAACTAAATACTGATTTGCTTTACGTCTAAAATGTTCTAATAATTATTATTACATATATTTAATTCGCGCACTATAATAATAAAGCTAACTGTTGTTAAAGGAATAAGGAAAATGTCACAAATTATTATCGAGTCACCTCCACATGTAAAGCCGCTGTACAGACTGACGGGTGCAAATTATTTAATTATTCCCGTGAAGATTCGATAGGTCCTAATTTAAGAGCTCGATATCAAAAGGTCATTGATATACAGGGTGATGTGTAAACGCTTAATACTTATTACTGTTTTGTTTTAACACATTTGGCTATATAAAAGACTAGTTGTGAATCTTTCCGTCTTACAAATCTCGTTATTATTAGGAAATCGCGTGTAAAACGCATCAATATTATTTTTTACGCTGTATCCAGAATATAGGAGAGCAGGCAGAGATAGGCTCCCACTGTTATGACACTCTGTTCTCATTAAAACACTATTGTTCCCCAATTTCTGCTGTATTCTACAGGTATAGTTTTGACACGTTACCAGAATGAAGTAAATTCAATTCATTCCTCTGAGTGGGAATCGAAACCACAGCCGGTATTTACAGTCGCACGCTTACGCCCTGCGGCCTCATTCATGCCTTTCTCTAATTTGCGCGAAAAGGAATTAATTTGTTTCGACACTACCTTCTCCTAAGGAAAAATAGTGATATTTATACATTTTTTTAATGAGATAGACAAAATAGTAAGAAATTTTATATAATTGCTCACTTTAATAAAAGAGATCCTAACATTTTATATTTTCAAACGTCTTTACCAATACAGATATAGCTAAGAATATTTTTTCTTTCTAAACATAAACACAGAATTGTGGTGTAATTTCATTTTCTAAAGAATAGAAAAACAATTTGCGCTGTCTGATGTTGAGTTAAGTAAAGTGAAAAACGAGTGGCAAGTTCTATTATCCTAAGCTTTTCTTTTCGAAAGTCTAGACGAAGTGACACTGAAAAATTATGTAAATATTTTTCTTTATATTTGCAGATATAATACACGTCCAGGCTTAAAAGGAAGATTATTCGTAAGTATACTTTGGAATGAAAAAATAATAACAATAAAATTACTTGAGCGTAGAAGCTAGATAAAAAAATGAAAAATGAGATAAGGCTGCTTAGTTATTCAATAAAATGTATTATTGTATTAAATTATAATTATAATCATATGAAATTATTTAAATAAACTTAATATCATAAGTTTTGTTTTATATATGCAAATTGAAGATTGTGTAATCAAAAAATGGTCATCATTTTAAATAGGAGTACGTATGCTGACGTATTATTTATTTAAAATATTTCTTTATTTAATGAAATTAAAAAGATAATAAAAACTAACCAAATAACATAAATTTGTTTTAGTAATATTACAATATACAATATAAATTTATAGGAACGCAACATTAAAAATAAAAAATAATCAAAAAGCAGTTTATCATATAACCATTGCTTTATATCACAAATATTCATTAATACTAACACACTTCAAACATCAAAGAGTAGTTAATTAAAACTTCCGGTTAATATAAAATTATCCCTCCATTGAAGTGATAATAACATCTTAACTTTTACATTATGTTTTAAATATAAATTTCTATGTTAAATTTCGAATAGCGAAGTGGTAATAAAACAGCCTGTATAAGGGGCGCAGGTCAAGTGGACTTAACAAGTAATATTGCATTTTGTGCTCGGATATACGACGTTTAATGCATACTTTAAACAACGTGTTTTTGGATGGACGGCATTTTTGGAACTTGAAATTTTGGGTATTTATTATGGAAACCTAGAAATATTATAAAGTGATTGATGATTTGTTGAATAAAAATGTAGAACTTGTACCAATAAGTTTTTTATATACCATAGCTACACGCTGTATCATATATATTTATAGTAGGTATGGTAGAAACTTAGAAAGTATACTTTCCAATACTAAGATATCGGTATTGCGGGATTTCGCATTATAATTTTTTCATTTTCAGATTCAAAATCAGATTTCGATTTTACTTTACATAAATAAAGTCGTAATCGCTTTTTCCACAAAATGGTCAATAAAAAATGTAAAAGATTTTTGTATATACCTATAACAAAGCTGATATATTTTTTAAATGAAAGTGAACTAACTTGATAAAATTTTTTTGCAAGACATGAGTTCGATAGGGAATTTTCACTATTTCTTTACAAAGGTGTCCCTAACGCTCAAGTAATTTATATATTTAGCACTTGAATCATAAAGAAATAACTTTTTATTAATTAATGGAGCAATCTATGATTTATTTGAATATAAAACTTTTAAAGAAATATCACCTCCTAGTGTCGATAACGAGGGCGTTTTCTGTTGCTGGCTTTAATGTCTCTAAAATAGGCAAATACAAAATACCTACTCCAAAAATAAACCATTTAAGGCATACTTAATATGTAATTCAAGATTTAGTTTTGGGTGCAGGATAGGAAGCCATAGGAACACAATTTTCTAGTAAAGCTTTTTTCTTGCTTGGATCAGTACACCTATGATCGCGTTAAAGTCAGACCTTGCGACGCTGCGCCATAATATTGTACATATCATAATGTGTATATAATATATATATTACGCTTTTTTGGTACATGTTTAATTGGAAAATAAATTCGCAAATCCATATCCTATTCACTAAGATATGATTATTTATTGATACTTTGCCAGCCTGATTTATAAGAATAAATGTATAATTGCCAGGCAGACCACAGTATCTTTAACGAGTGGAAACGAAAAACGAATGGATAACGAAGTAACTAATATTGCTTATAAAATATGTCTCCATCATCTGCCACGTAGACGCTGGCTGCTATTGTATAAATGGAGAAGTGGAACTAAAATGCTTCTTATAATTATTATACTACCGTAATTAAATGAATGTTTCTAAATATTACCTTGGTAAACAGATTGCCTTTTTTACTAAAAGGTACGGTATTTTTGTTGTATGCTTTAGATATACATTTTCTGTGGTATAAATTACGAGTTACGACAGTTGTCAAAATTTTTAGGTCAAACGTCATTGTGATTGTCACAAAGTGTGTTGTTTACTAAATAGTTATTGTTAAATAAATAAGTATTAAATATATATTAAAATGTCTGATCCTCGCAATAACTTAAATTTGTACGTAAATGAATGGAAAAAGCCGCAACTTTTTCATCTTCTCGATACAGTGATCATTCTAACGCAATTCTAGATTAGACTAAAATTGCGTTTGAATAACACTTTTAATTTATATGTAAAACAATAGCAAAAGTAGTTCCTAAATTTATGAAGAATCATATTCAAGTGCATTAGAAATATTGCCTTGCAGAGATTGCTATTAAGCAAAAAAGCCGCCTTTTATACATATTTTTTTTATTGTATTATTATCTTTTCTTGAGTTTACATAATAGAACTGTTATTAATATTACAAGTAAAAAAATATAGTAAATGTATTTTTCTTAAGCGCCAATGTAAATTTCCAGGACGAAGAAAAGGAAGTGTAGGCGCAAAAAGAAATACCCAAATCTTGTAACCACAAAGCAAATAAGACCACCGATGATACCGAATCCAAATCCCGCGGCTACTCTGGAAGGATTGAAAACTATTGCCAATCTTCTACAATTACATCAAATACATCACTTAACTCAAACACAGGCTATTCAAGAGCCAAAACCACTTATGTCAGGTCCTCGGTTTAGTAACTTTAAGTTCAATCCTATATTTTCTAATCCTGGCCTTAATCAGCCGTTAGGGTCTATGTTTACTCAAAATAAAAACACTGAAGCATACAAACAAGAAGATCAAAAACCTAAAGGAAGTATTAAAAACAAGGAAACCGGTCAAAATAGTAAAGTTAAAGAACCTAATGCAAATATTAATCAAAATGCTAATTTGTTAAGCACAGGGATTAAAAAAGAAACTGTAGCAACACAGAGACCTGTTTTGAAAAATTTTATCATGAAACAAAATAATAAAGGGAGTAAAACAAATTTACAATTTGATGATTTCCAAATATATGACAATCCTTCTTTCATAAATTTTGATGAAACTTCAGAACTATTGGAATTGAATGATGATGATGTTTTTGCAAAAAAAAAAATTACTAATGATAAAAAGTAAGTAGTACTGTCAATATTAATTATAAATGGACTCAGGCTTAAACTTTAGTCTATTAAATAGCTAACTACACTCTTATTTAAGAATATATATAAAAGGACTTGTCCTTGCTGACTGAGGTAAGACACATGCACAGCCGTAACCGCTGATGGTAGAAATGTTAAATTTGGACAATTGTTTACTTTCGTAATCTAAACATCCACTAAGAAGAGATTTTGAAAAATTTTAACCCTAAAGAGGTGAAATAGGGGTTGAAAGTTTGTATGGAAAAAATTTTAAATCAACACTGATTTTTATAAAATTTTAAATTTAGATTTATAAAGTATTTAATTGAACACGTGTTTCATCGTTTTCTAGAATTCTGCCCCTAAGGGTGCAAATAAGGGGTTGAAACTCAGACTCTTAAAAGTTTTTAATTGGATACATGTTTCATGGTTTTTTCGAATTCTTTCCCTAAGAGTGCAAATAAGGGCTTAAAAGTTTATATGAAAACATCTTTAAACACCACCGATTATTATTAAATTTGAAATTTAGATTCTTAAAAATATTTAATTGTATATGTGTTTCATGGTTTTCAGAATTCACCCCCAAAAGGTGCAAATAAGGGGTTGAACATTTATATGGAAAAATCTTTAAATCACCACCGATTTTTATAAAATTTTAAATTTAGACTTAAAAATATTTCATTGAACACATGTTTCGTGGTTTATTAGAATTCATCCCTAGATAAGCAGGCGAAGCTGCGCGCATCCGCTAGCTTAAGAATAAAAATAAATAAAAGAATCTTCTTTACAATGTACTTAAATATTAAAGGAAAGACACATGGAACCTAGTATTTAAGCAATCAGTTCACCATGTTCTATAAAATTTTCAAGACATTATTTGTTATTGGCAGAACTTAACACCATGCAAAAACATCTTTTATATTATAGAGAGTGACAAATAACCTTCATTCAATAATTTCAGAAACTCACTCAATATAAAAAAAGAATTTAACTTTCAAAAGAAAATACAACAACAATTTGCTAAGAAAATGGAAATAAAGAATCAAGAATATTCTGTTTCGACTACAGCTCCTAATAAAACAGAAGGTAATGAAAAATATAAATTATACAGCTATTACCTAGTTAAAGATTTTAGAAATAAATAATTTGTGATATACATAATTTATTCCAGAAAAATCGAAAAAACTAAATGAAGAGTTACATGAAGCTATATCAGCCAATATGAGAACAGTTGTTCAGGACAATATAAATATTAATATAAAAATAAAGCAAAATATAACACAGAAACATTCTATGGATGAAGGTAAGATTATATTTCTTAATAATTATTTTAATAAAAAAATTGAATATTACTTAATATGAAAAATTTTGTAATGCTAGTAATCTATTAAAAAATATATATATTTTATTTGTAACGTTTTATAGTTGCATTTCGGCTAAGCAGCAGAGTGAAAATAATTTATTCCTCCAAATGGGGATTGAACCCACAACTGTAAGACACTGTCACATAGTGCCACTATATACTATACCTTTTTAAAATTATTTATCCTTTTCTACAGTTAAAAAGTATTATTTTACACAGTTAAGAAAGAAAAATACTTATTTAGGAAACATAAAAATATTAACATAGGAAAATGTCTATATCTAATTCTAATGAATGATAATTCTAGATGATTATCTATGAATTACCTATTAAAATAATTAATTAATTTATTTTTTAGGATATCAAGAAAAGAAAAATATTTGTAATCCATCTTCTTCTTATATGCCGTTATCAAATTTTAAATTAATTGAATTAAATGAAAACGTCAATCGTCGTCAGGTTTACTCTCCAACGGATATGTATGAACAGACACAACATTATGAAGGTATATAATGTAATTTTTATCTTTCTTTCATATGGAAGAAATATAGCTGTCTCCCTCCCACACATGTTAAAAGAATTATTTTACAAATAATTTGAAACAATAATATAATTTTAAATATTCTGTCTCTTTCATTTATATAGCATAAATATTTCCTTCTCGCTTGCACACCTATTATAAGCTTATAACCAATATTTTATATTAATTTGAATGTATGTGTTTTTTATATTTTCTCACTTTTTTATGTATCGTCTCATTCGTACACATGTTAAAAACGTCTTAAAGTGATGTTTTTAATTTAAACATATGTAACTTTATAATATATTCTGTCCCTTTTTTATTTTATATATTATTAATAACATGGTCTTGTTCAATCAAATCAATGATTTAAGATTACAGACTAAGAAACTTTCAAAACTATTTATATTTCCATATCTTCCGCCACTGAACAGACAATGCCTCTAATTTTGGCGGAAAGTGGAGAACATAGTGTCTTAATACCAGTTTCCCTCTACCTACCCTGCCGTGTGCGGGATAGAGTGTGAAGCTGATTATTTTTCCTGAACTTTCTAGAACATTCTTTTTAAAGTTTCAGAACAACGCGAATGTTCGGAATCTCCAGACGCCTTAGAACCGGGACAGAAGCGTGTCAGCGCTTTCGAAAGATTGGGGCCGTTGAAACAAACGAAAAAACCAAAATTAACTATTAATTTGTCTTTGAACAAGGATCAGGATGTTAGGTGAGTTGCATATAATTTTTTTAGGGTTCTGACTGTGAATGGGATGGTGGTGGGTTCAATTCGTACTTGGCAAGATTGTACTGGTTATAAGCATAGTGTCTCAAGGAAATTGTGCTGACTGTTGTGTGGAAAGGAAACTGCGTGGAGAACGGAGTGTCTTAGCACTACGCTTATAGGCGTATAGATATATTTCCTAGTGTGGCTCTTGCTTTTAGTTTCGAACTGATCTTTTTCCCTAAAGGGATTTTTTCAATATATCGAGCTTAATTTTATGCTAATAAAAAATCTGAGTTAGGCACCAGACTATTCTAGAGTGGACCAAAAAAATATTTTCTTTTTCCATTCTGCATTATTTTCTTTTTCCATTATCATACTATTATGCTTCGTCATATAATAATATATATCTATTTTATCTTAAGAATCTCATTCTCCAGAACAGAGTGCTTGAACACTACTTTCTATGCCTTATTATATATATATGTTTAAAAATATTATTTTTCTCCACAGAGAAGTGTTAGATGTAACAAAAATGGATATACCAGTGCATGAAAGAGATTATATAATAAATAGTACAAATGACATAGTATTACAGTATTTACCTCAATGGCCCTTTAAGAGGTTTGTGGAAGTAAAAAAATGTGTTACAGTTAGGAATTCTAAAGTAAGTGCTTTATTTAGTTGTTTTTATTTATCTTAAAAAGTTTTTATTTTGTTTACTTTTAAATAATTGCTTATAAAAAATACATGCTTATAATACATACATACTTAATTAACCATGCTTATAGAAAAACCATACTTACAGACAGTAATTAAATAATTGATTTTTAAAATATTTAAATTTACTTTTTTGTATGTTGCAATTATATAGCGACTCTTTTTTGTTTTGTTTTAAGCAATAGAAAGTGACATTTTAAAAATTATATGTTACATATTCATGACAATGCGGCGCTATGTTGCACAACGCGCAACGTCTAAAACTTGAGTGGTTATTAGGGAATAGAGTGTCTTAACGCTAGGTTTTCTCTACTAGCAAGGTAGGCACCTTGCTAGTAGAGGGATACAGCGTGAAGATGAAAAAAGCGTGATGATTTTGATTGTTGAAATGTTTTACTTTTAAATATATTTTTACTGACTATATAATACAGTAGAAGCTCGATTAACCGGACTAATTGTTGTCGTTGATCATTCGGATAATCGAAAATAAAGAAAAGCTAGTTTTGTGCATATGTAGCACAAAATTGCTATATGTCTAATAAAAGCAACAAGTACATATTAACAAAAATCAACGTTTATTAAGAAATTATTAACATTTTCCAACATACGATTTATACACATATAAATTACGTACATATAATTATTATCTTAGATTTTGTTGTAATACATTATATAAAATAATAATAGCGGTTGATAGTCCGGATAATCACGAATCCGTGTAACTGAGGGCCGAATAATCGAGGTTCTACTATATATAGTTTTCTTCATTTTTTATTTTGAATTATAAAAAGTACACAAATAATAAAAATAGGCAATATTTTTTAATATTTCATTTATTTTAGACCGTAATGATATTGGAGAAAGAGCAAATGGAGAAAATATATGACGAGGATGATCTATTTATTATGATTGTGGTAAATATTTAGTTAATTTTGTTTTATCTATAAATTAATTAATAACTCTATCTCTATTATATCTTTATCTATATTGTTTAGTTTTACTATAGTTACTTGACGGTAAACACGGCATGTTCTGGGTTCAATCCCCATTCGAGGAAATGAAATATTTAATATTTTTATTTCCTCGCTCTGATTAGAGAGCCTTAACACTAAGTTCCCCTGCTATGTGCGGTATACAGCTTAAAAAATATTCATAGAGATTACATCCAGAAAATACTAATTATTTTCTTTTAATTTTCAGATCAGAGATTATCCACCATCTTGGACTAAAGAGGATGTTTTGGATTTAGTTTTGGATAATTTGAATAGGAAATCGTTTATACCATGTTTTATAGAGGTATTTGTTGTAATTTTAAGTCTTATATTATTTATTTAGAAACATTTTTTATAATTAAGTACATCAGAACCTTATATAAATCATAAATTTTGCCCAAAAAAATCTTTTAGCACACAACAAAAACGTGCAAATTACTAGTAGTGCGCAGTCGTGGTAGCCTCCTAGCGCTCCACTCTCTGCTTTTCACCATACGTTACAAAGACATACACCTATCTCTCACTATATGTCAAACTACCCTCACTATAACACATTTAGATTTTGTACCGAGACTTGTACTAAGAAGGTTATTGAGCTTGAAGTACGATGATGATAATGGAATATTGGATTTGAACGCGTTTACTTTGGAAAAAGGTATGTTTATTTGAATTTATTATATGTTAAATTATTTTATTTGTAATTATGTTACTATATGATTAAGGCCTCAGCGGCACAAGGGTGTGACTGTAACGTGACGGTTATGGGTTCGATCCCCACTCGAGGAAGTGAAATATTTATTTACGTATATATTTACATTTCTTCGCTCTGGTGTCGAGGCAAAGCGCGGCGTTGGGTACTGCTACTCAACATGCAATGCCTCCAGAATTCGCCAGAAAGTGGGGAACGGAGTGTCCTAACACTAGGTTCCCTCTGCCTACCCTGCTGTTTGCGGTATACAGCGTGAAGCTGATTCATTTGATTATAAACTATATTATTAGTTTTATGACTTTATTAATTTTTTTATTACAGATGTAAGTCATTTCATATACTACCCGCTTAACCGTCCTTTCAACCAGGCGGAACTGCTTAAAATACAAAGTGACGTACAATGGATGTTATTGTCTGAACTAGATCTGTCTAACAATAATATTGAGTGAGTTTCTTTAATTTATTAATATTTATAAATAT
This sequence comes from Heliconius nattereri, assembly GCA_013403645.1. NCBI lineage: Eukaryota > Metazoa > Arthropoda > Insecta > Lepidoptera > Nymphalidae > Heliconius > Heliconius nattereri. The sequence goes on from JAAIXI010000240.1 coordinate 520,215, forward strand.
TTTTGTATTATTTTGTATTGTTTTTTTTTTTTTTGCTTCACGCTGTATTTTAGATATAGCAGGTGAGGCAGTAGGAACCTAGTGTTAAGATACTCCATTTCTCACTTTCCACTACAAGCTGTCGAGAAATCACGTACTCGGTGGCGGAACTCAACGCCACGCAGTGCCTCATTACCAGAGTGAGAAAATAAAAATGTTAAATGTTTCATTAGCCCGAGGGAGATTCGAACAGACAACCGCCCCGTTTACAGTCAATTTCACTTTTAACTTCACGTTGTATCCCGCTGTATATAGCGGGACAGGCAGAGCGACACTAATGTCAAGGTTACCCACGAATCGCTTAATTTTATACGCCGCCCTTTATTCTTTATTGTTGCCAAAGCGAAGAAATTGCAATATTAAATAAAATAATTTCCGTGAACCCCCTACTTTTGCGTTTACAGCCACACACGAAGGCCTCATAAACTAACTCTACATTCTATTTCAGTTCTATAGAAAGTTTTCATCTAGAATCATCGACGCCGAATTTANCTCCAAGCAAACATTATCATATAAAATTGAGGGTAAGGGAGAACGTAATTTAGACAGTTGGTGGGAGCTACCAAACATACACACCTGAGACTTGCTGGGATTGATAGCAAGTCCAAACGATTTACTCCAGGCACTAATAATTTGTAGATCTGAATTAATTTTACTAACTGCATTATGTATATTGCTTATAGCTGCAGTTGTGTAAATTTGCAAGTCATCGGCGTAGAGGTGGTAAATAAGGTAAATTATTATTTCTATTGTAGTTACTTTATTTTTCTAGGACGGTATACCAATAACACTAAAAGGGGAATTACCAAAATTCCAAAAGAACTTTAGTACAGAAGAAGCTCATTCAACAGTATCAAAGTTTCTAGAAGTTTTCTTTCCTTTGTTAGAATGTGATGCAGAGGATAGGAAAATGAAGAATTTATATCAAACAGATGCTATAATGACTATTACTTACTGGAATAAACTGCGTAAGTGACTGCAGTACGGTTGGCTGCTTTGGTGGTTGCTCAGATTTGATTTTATATTTTTTCTTACTTTTGATTACTTAGAGGCCGTTGTGGCGCAGCGGCACAAGGGTGTGACTGTAACGCGACGTTTGTGGGTTCGATCCCCACTCGAGGAAGGGAAATATTTATTTACATATATATGTCCATTTCTTCGCTCTGGTGTCGAGGCAAAGCGCGGCGTTGAGTTCTGCCACTCAACACGCAATGCCTCCAGAAATCGGCAGAAAGTGGGGAACGGGGTGTCTTAACACTAGGTTCTCTCTGCCTACCCTGCTGTGTGCGGGATACAGCGTTTTTTTTTCTTCCTCGAGTCGCACCAGTCTCCACAGTTACACTTTATGGCCCTGCGTCACAACACCAGTGTCGCACTGAGATTGAAAGCGCCATGTATGTGGATTCATTTTCTACTTGGGGAATGAGCTATCTAAATTATTTACGTTTTCTCGCTCTAGTTAATAACAGAGTGATGTTAAGTTCCGCTACTCAACACGCAAACGAAATGTCTTAACAATAAATTCCCTTCGCCTAACCTGCAGGATAGTGTGTGAAACTAAAAAAAATAATTGTTTTTCTATTATTCTCAGGTTACGAAGCAAATAAAGATATTAGAAATCTCCTTATAAAAAGTCAATGTGTTCTCGAAGGTAACATAGACCAAGTCGAAGGCTCGTCTAATATAGAGAAGTTAATAATGAAATGGCCGAACATACAACACGACCCGTCCACTTTCACAGTAGATGTCATTTATCATGATGTGAGTTGCTTCTTAACCGATTTCTAAAAAGAGGTTCTTAGTCTGATTGTGTTCACACGAATACTAAATTAAGTAAAACAAATTTCCGCAGGAATATTCAACGATAATAAAAATAACGGGTATTTTCAAAATAATAGCTAACTCTTTAGCAGAAGACGAGCCTATTCTAGCATTTTCTAGAAACATCCATTTGAGAACTAAAAATGGCTACCATTATCAAATTTATAATGAAATGTTGTATTGGGACGAGCCTACTGTGGAATATGGTAATTCTGCGTTTAGAAACGTTATGGTAAGTATATAGATATATTCAAATATTGAAACTAAAATCACAACAGTTTGTGCCATTATAAACGCGACGGTTATAAGTTATATTTTCATTTTGTCGTTCTGGTAACAAGGCAAAGCCCAGCTGTGAGTTCCGCCACTTAACACGCAAAGGCTCAAAAATTCGGCGGATAGTGGGGACCGAATGTGGCTTATTAGGGACTGGAGTAACACTAGATTCCCTCTGTGTACTGTGCGGGATAAAGCGTGAACCAAAAAATATATTTCTTTATTGCACATATAAAATAACATAATCGTAAAAGTTATTTTACAGCGTCCACTTACAATAAAAGCAATAAAACAAAATTGTGCTTGCCAACTACTATTAATTTGTTAAAATCTTAATAATTTGGCATGTAAATCAAAATCTAGAAAAATATTTTTTAATGGAAATTAAAACAAAATAAATTTTGTCTTATTTTAATATCGAATGAGAACAATTTGAACAATAACGTATATTATTCTATTAGTCAAAATGTTATTTTTGCCACATAATATTTTAGTCATCGATTAAAATAACAATGACAGAATAAAAAAATAAACTGCATTCTCTTGGAAGTCTTTTGTTTTAGAAAAACGTAAAAAAAAAAGAAATTATATTTGATAAAAGAATATTTAGTATTTTAATTTATTTGAAAAATAAAAGACATAAATATTGTAATCAAAATATTTTTTATTCATTACTGAATTAAAATGGTTAAATGAGATTTCTACAGAAAAGTGTCACAAAAATATCTCGAATATCCATAGCTTTTTTTATTTTTAACATGCGATTATTACAGATAACACCGAAGTGAAAAATATTACCTAAATAAAAAAAATAAACTTAACATAATTTATTACTTCCATTAAGAGGCATCCATAAATTATGTCACATGATTTCTATGATTCTTTTGCCCCTTTTTGTGACGTCACACCTAGTTTTGTTATACCTAGAAATTATTTAATTTACCCAGCAAATTCTGAAATTATGTTTGAACATTATATTTTAAAATGTGATGTCATGGAATTTGGAATATGTTTGTCACACAATATCATACTATGTTGACCCCATCTCTACCCCTTAAAGTGTGACGTAATTTATGAATGACCCCATAAAACTATAATAATTTGAACTGAAAGGCAATAACTATGGAAGTTGGCACTGTATATTAATGCATATTAGATTATTTCCTAGAACACTACACGGTATCCATTGATTCTTCATTGGTGAGTTCAGTCTCTATTTCCATTTCCTTCTCATCACCTCCTGCGTATTTCAATCTTAGTTTCTGATAGTGTAGATTCTCTTTTAATGATACCGATGGCTTACATTTAGTTAGGGCTGCCCTAAAATCTTCGAACGACACAAATATTTCACCTTCTAAAGTATTATTTGCAATATGATTTGTTAAAGAATTGGTAGCCGCAGCTCGGACTAGACCTGAGAGATCAGCTCCGGTATATCCGTCTGTTAGTTCTGCTATTACTTGTAAATTTACATCTGCGCCTAATTGTGGTCTTGTACCGCCCTTGGTCAATTTTTGGAGAATGTCGTACCTGTCTTCAGTGCCAGGCATTCCTACATACATTATTCTGTCTAACCTGCCAGGTCTCAGTACTGCTGGATCTATAATATCAGGTCGGTTCGTCGCAGCTAAAACAAAAACTCCTTCACGCGACTCAATACCATCCATTTCGGTTAACAATTGATTTACGACTCTCGCCGCCCCATTGTTATCTTGTGAACTTCTTCGCGGACATAAAGCGTCGAATTCGTCGAAGAATATTACACACGGAGCTGAGTTACGTGCGCGTCGGAAACATGTTCTCACAGCGCGTTCGCTCTCGCCTACATACATGTTTAGTAACTCAGGGCCTTTGACTGAAATAAAGTTGACCCCAGCTTCATTGGCCACTGCCTTAGCTAGCAAAGTTTTACCACATCCAGGTGGTCCACAAAGTAAGACGCCACTTGGAGCGGCCAAACCAAGTTTCTTTAATTGATCAGGATATTTTACAGGAGCTAGTACAGCCAGTTGCAAGTCTTTCCTAACTTGACTCAAAGACCCCACATCGTCCCACGTGACGTCGGGCACTGTGACTATACCCTCTCTTACTGCACAAGGTTTTGTAGTCTTTAAAGCTTTCACAAAATCATCATGCCTTATCGCTAGACCGGTTAACTGCTCTGGTGTATAAGGGAGGCTGTTCTCAAGGAGTTTTAATACTTCATCCACTTGGTCCAGTGGTTTCTCTTCAGGTACAATTGTGGGTGTGATATGATTGCTTATGATTGGTGCACTTCCATTAATAACTTCCTGTGGGGCAGCTTCTGGTTGTTCCACTTGTGGAGGTTCAACATTTGCAATTTCTTGATTCTCAACTGGTTCTTTAGGCTCCTCACTTACTTCCCCATTAGGAACTATAGTTATTTCATTAGGTGTATTTTCCTCGACACTATTATTAATTAATGTGTTGTTATTGAACATTTGAATCTCTGCAAATATCCTCTTAACGGCATATGTACTTGCTTTATTTACCAGAGCTTGTAAGTCAGCTCCAACAAATCCAGGAGTGATTTGGGCTAAAATATTCATATCCATATCACTGCCTAAAGCTAAATTTCGACACAGAATTGCTAGTATTTCTTTTCTAGCTTTCAAGGATGGTATACCTAGTGTAATTTCTTGTTCAAGTCGGCCAGCCCTTCTTAATGCAGGATCCAGGGCATCTGGGTTATTAGTTGCAGCAAGAACAAGCACTGAAGCATTGTTTTCAGACAAATTATCTAAACTTGCTAATAATTGAGCCACCATTCTTCTTTCCATATCTTTCTGTGCATTCATTCTGTTTCCGCATACAGCGTCTATTTCATCTATAAATAAAACACAAGGTGCGATAGACACTGATCTCTCAAAGAGTTCCCTTATCCTTTCTTCTGACTCCCCCGACAGACCACCTACCAGTTCAGTCCCAGTAACAGCTATGAGTGGCAATTGTAACTTTCCAGCAATTGCATGAGCTAATAGTGTCTTTCCTGTCCCTGGAGGTCCATGTAACAGTGCACCTCTAGGTGCTTTTATGCCTAACTGTGTATACACCTCAGGGTGTTTCATGTGTAACACTAAATCACATATCTGTGTAATAATGTCGGATATGCCGCCTATGTCGTCAAAACTAACTTTGACATCCTTAATTGGCGCAAACTCAACCTTTTTCTTTGGTATTGCATTCTTATTTGTGTCAAGTTTTCGTTTCTTTTCGTTAACGACTTGATTTTGTCGCGGTTTCGCCGAGTTGTCGGCGGGCGTATCATTCGTGTTCCGGGAAGGTATGTGTGGTGTGATGGTTATTTGATCGCTGATTTTTGGAATTTTCGGCGCCGTGTTACCGTCTTCGTCGCTACTAAGTATATCGATAGGTTCGCCGGACTTATCGCCGGCTCTGCATGTGGCCGGCGGCCGCTTGTTATCTTGCATCTTGTACATAGCTAACAAACGATCATTGAGCGCGCTGCTGTTTTCGTCTAACAACTCTAAATCAGATTCCTCCTCCGAGCCCTCCGACGTCGACGGACGTTCCAAGCCGTATCTTTGTAATACAACTTTGTAGGCGTTTTCAACCATCTGACAAAACGCATTGTCGCTCCTGTTGTTATATTCACGGTAGCGCTCTTTGAGAGAACGCGCCATTTGGCTAACATCTACATATGTTTTGTCGACGTTCTCGGCGAGATAGTTTTTGACCCGCGAAACTATCACCGGGTCGTTTATAGTTTTCTGTCTAGTTTGATGTTTCTTCATGTTTTATAATGTTTTAAATTCAATCGGAAATTATTTTAAGTCTCCGTCGCAGATTACAATGTTTGACAGCAGCGTCGGTCAATCAATGGTTTTGGTTGTCATACGTAAAATATGTTGTCTATGGTCTAAAGCTTCCTATACACAAGACTTTTTTTATTTTTATAGCCAACTGGTTTTTTGTTGTTTTAGATTCCAAAAAGAGAGTTAAGTTTGAAATTTGAAACAACACCCGATGAAGAATGTAAAAAGAGACTTGTAAGTGCGTTTATGACTATAACGGAATTAAATGAAGTTGCCAGTGAAAGGTAATTGATTTTTGTGTGTATCTAAAATATTTTTAAGTATTTATAATACTTATTACGACTTAACAATTGACTATTTTTTATTTATATTTTAGGTGTTTAGATTTAAAGGCTTGGCACTTTCAACATGCATTGGAATATTTTATGAAACTCCTGAAATTAGATGATCTTAAATCATTAATGGTATAAACATTGAAATAAATGTTTAATTTTATGACGCATCTGGTTTTATTTTTTTCACTTTCTATAATATACTCAAGGTATACATAAAAACAATGATATGTTAATTAAAAAATATATAAAGAAAAAGACTGCCTAAATAGCGATTAAATGGCTTTTTAAAAAATATGAATTGGTCAGACTTTTGTGTTAAGGTAAATATTCAGCTTTTCCAATTTTAATTGTCTTATTGCAAGAATGTTATAAGTAAAATAATTCTAAAATAATTATTATGATAATTCTTTTATCATCTAAAAAATAAACTACAGAAATAAACAACAGTTAAACTAAAAATATTGATTTAATATGTATAGCATGATAATAAAATCTTAAGAAATGGATTAAAATGAACAAAAATCACATGCTAAAAGAAATAAAAAACAATATTTAAGAATAGTTTATTATCAGAAACTTTTATTAATTACACAATCATTTCAAGATGTCTAGCATATTCAATGGTTTGTTCAGCAAGTTCAGATGAAGGGAATACTCCGGCAGCAGATGCGCAGGTCTCTTCAGAGGAATTGAAGTGGTAGCAGTTGTCCGCACCTAAGTTCCAGTTACGCTAGGAAATAATAAGAAGTAAAGTAGTTATTATTATTAATGTATAAACTATATTACTGCAGTTTCATTTAAATTCAATAACACAACATTTTTGCATGAATGCAGAACAAATAGCAATCCTCACATACTTTCACATTTATAATATTAGGAGGATTCATTTTATTATTGAAGTTTTAATCTGCATCTTGCTATACAAGATAGGCAGATCGAACCTAGTGTTAAGTTATTTTAATTTAATAAAAAAATAAAAAAATTAATTATTATTAATAAATAAATAAAAAAATTTTACACTCCATCCTCGAATTTGAAAATAATGTCAAAATGTGTGTGAGATACACTAAGAACTCAATACTGCAAGTGGTCTAACAGACTGAGAGAATGAAAAGTTTCTTGCTGGCTCTTCTCAGCAGATCTGCCTTCTGAATTGGTGGTAGCTTTTTGTTTATATGTTCATTCGCCGATTCAAAGGTGCTTATAATAAGTTTATTTTGAATTTGAATAGGACAATTTTCTTCATTGGCATTGCTTGTATGTTCAGAGTCACTGATCATAAGCAGAAAATTTGGAACTTAGCACTAGTTTTACTCTGCCTGAACTGCTATAGGGGAAAACTGTGACAATAAATATTTAAAAAATACCTTCTTCCCATATTCTAGTACTGCCTGTTGGGACGGTAAGTTCAATCTTCTAGCAGCTTCAGTACAAGATATACACAAATATGCTTTTTCAATGCATGCTGCTATTTCACCTCTCACTGTATCGAGTAGGGTGTCCATAAAGAATGTGTAACTCTCCGCTGGTACATTGTCCTGGAATTTACAATTAATTTACTTTTGTTTAAATTCACACTGTATTTTACATTTAAATAAAATGTATAAAAATTTGCCATAAGTTCTTCAAAGCTTAACTACACAATTCAAAGTTTTCATAACTAAAGTCTATATAAATTAGGTTTAAGTTAATCTAAAAGAACTTACAATCTACTACAAAAATATATTATATGAAAATGATGACTATGTATTACCTTAGCTAAGAATATTTTATTATAGCTTCCCTCCATTAAATACTGTTCTAAGGCCAATGGGTGTCTCACATATGGATCAGCTCTAATCACATCTACTGATAAACGTTCAAGCTCCGTATGAAACTCTGCTACTCGGTTTTGAGACAGTAAGAAAAGTAAGTTAAGACCAAGGAGCTGATACATAAATGCAGATTCTGGGAGATGGTCTCTAAAAATTAAAGTTTATTTATGTTAGAAAGATAAATTAACACATGATAACAATAGTTTTAATAGAATAGTATATTAGTGGGAATAGTCCCTCAAAAAATGGAAATCGGCCTCTGCCTCGACCTGGCCATATTCAAAGGAATGGAAATTGTTAGGTGCTCTTCTTGAGCTAACATGTATAGTAGATCTATGTCATACTATCTCAATATAGATTTAAGCATACAATTGCAAGAAAAACGAAGGGTTCTAATAACATTGTTATGTTTACTTACTTGTAATCAAAGTAATAGCATTTTAACTGAGACATAAATCTCTCGAAAGCCTTTACGTCTTTGGCAGCGACAGCCCACTGGGCTCCAATCTCTAACACATCTCGCGCAAGGATCAACTCTTTTTGATTAGCTGAGGTGTTATTGCTTGGTAGAAAAGTAAGCTGTGTTAAGGCTATCTGAAAAAAAGGAATAATACTTACTTGAAACAATCATAAATTATATTTCCTTTCATATAAGCATATTCATTATAGTTTTAGTATAGTTTCATGTAGTAGTTCAGTAGGTATTACAAAGATTATGGAGTAAAAACAGTTACCTTTATTTTGTTTAACAGTTCGCCGCACTTATCGAGCTTACGAGGTTTCTTTGCCCATTCTGTTTTCAAGTTTTGATACAAAGTAGCAACATCTTTAACAGAAGCCATGTTAACTATATAACCAAGATCAACCAAGAACTTTAAAAATTTAAGCGTTTTCTGATACAATTCTACAAAGCAAAAGCAAACTGCAATTTCATGACAAAATTTTATTTGACAGCAACATTAATTGACAAGTCATTGCCGTCATAAGCTATAGATTAAATATTTACAAAAAAATAAAAAAAATACGTATTTTAAAAATATTTATTAAATTCTATAATTATGATAGTTGTGATCAGTTAGATAAGGTACCGTAACGATTCTGTTCCTTTTTCTACAATTAAAAAATATTCTGTAAGATATATCCGACAAATCATTTTGATTCCAATTAAATAAATAAGTATAATGAAAAAAAATACTTCTAAGAAAATAATATTAAATCTTCTCTTCTTTTTAAATTTATTAAAATACTAAATTTTGTATTAAAATGGTAATTTTTTTAAGGAATCTAATGGTGGTGGCTGCAGCTAATCATGACTGTTACGAATATTAGCTAGAATAATTTAATTTATACCTATCGAGTATTGATACGCTCGCAGCTTTTCTCACTTAAACTATAATTACTTTATTCCTAATTACTTTGGTTTTATAAAAATAAAATCGTCTTAAAACTATATCTAAACTGAAAACTTTCAGCCTTTTCAATAAAATAATTTGTCGAACAACATTTTTGAAAATGGTATAACATTTTGATTTATATAATGACTAAAATAAAACACTAAATGTTAAGGATAGCTTGCCAAAATATAATAGTGAAAAACTGTCATTCAAATTCATGAAAAAAAAACATTGTTTTTGTTTCTATTACGTCATTAAATGCCACCAATAACATTTTTTCTTATATACCTTCTTTGTACAGACATGTCGACGATCCCTTCCGATTTTATTATAACTATAGACAAACATTAACATAAAAAAAAATCTCATAAACAATCCTATAAGAAACATAGACAATACATAAAATCCGTCGTCAATTTTTATCATTATCAAATGTCGGCAGCTGTCATTTAGTTGAGAAGATTTTCTCATAGGAGGATATGTTTCGATCTTTGTGGATTACTTAATAATGGATAAAAAGGTTTTTACTATTAAATATGAAGTTAATGTGCAAGAAATTCATTTAAAATGAAGTAAATTATGATATTTAAAGATGAGTTCGCCTTCGGCCGTGGTGTGCCGTGAGATATTCGATGAGAACAGCCAGCCTTCTGCAGAGGGTCTGTATTGTTTGTATTTGTATGGATGTAGGCTTTTCTTTTACTTTTCTTTGCAATCTCTGTAACATTTTTTTTATAAATTTTATATTATATTTTTTATTTAAATTCCTCTTTGTCTTTGTAATTATTAATTACTGTTAAAATTTCTAAAAAAAATTATTTAGACTAATTACTAAAATAATTTAATGCTTTTTTATAAGTGCTTTTACAAAACTTATTATTTCAATAAGTCGCACAATGTTTATTTACCATTCATTCAATAAATTAAAAATATAAACCAATTATTATATAATAATTTATTATATTTTCATGTCAATAAAAATGAAGACTATAAATAGAAAAGCAATTTATGCTAGAATTGTAAAACAGTGCTGCTTATCATGTAATTAAATTTATCTTATTTTGAAACTTTAAATATCATACAAACAATTAAGGACAACAACAAACAACAAAAAATTAAAGAATAACTGCCTACTTTCCTAAAGCAGCATAATACTATAGGCTTTATCTTTTTAATGAATTGAGAAAATAGACCTGAATGTTACATTTCTTTAATCTATATTGTTATTACATGTAAATGGTTATGTCAAAGAGGAGAGGAGGATTTACAGGAAAATAAAATAAAGGTTCTGTTTGCTCTTAAAAAATCAAAATACAATTATCAAATACTATATATTTATAATTATATATATAAATATATATATATATAAAATAATGCAGAAAGAAGAAGATGGTCTATGGGAGAATGTAATAGATTCATCTTGCACTTAAAAGATTTTTGAGATTTTCAGGTTTACAGTTAAAGAATCTGTGCATTGATCATGAGCGATAATTACCTTAAATAAGAATTTACCTTCCCATTAAAATAAAATACTAATAATATATTTAGTATTCATTCAAGTATTCTCTTTCAGAAATATCCGACTATGCCTATCAATTGGGCATTGACCCTGAAAGTGAGAGTCACTTGTTACCATTGGCTAAAGATGGTCTCATGCAAGCGTTACCTGCACCGTGGAAGGCATAGTAAGATTAGATTTACATGTTTATACCATATAGCACAGTAGGCACAGAGAACCTATTCTGGTGCACTTTATGTTTGAACTTAAGACATTTCATATTGAGTTTCAGACTCAAACATAGAGATTTGTCTTGCCATAGCTAGGTGGAAATAATTCACTACCTTGAATCTGGGATTATGTTTCTAAACCACCACACATAACCATTGTGCTTACAGTCAGACTTAACTAACAAAGCTATTTAATTATAAATCAGATTTACACTGTATCTTGCATATACCAAGGAAGGCAGAGGGAACCTAGTGTTAAAACAGTCAGTTTCCTGTCAGTGTTGAGTGGCGGAACCGGGCGCCGCCTGGCCTTTTTCTTGGTGCCAGAGGGAAAAAATGAAAATATTAATAAATAATAGTTACACATTATTTTTTGCTTTCTGTATATATTTTAGAACCTAACATCGCACTCTGTTTCTCCTTAATGCAGAAGTGAACATGTAAAGCTTTCATTTTTTATAAAATATTTTTTTATAAATTAATAATTACTTTGCATAGTTAACTTTCATGTGCATTTCGTAAAGCCACTCCTGTATCACTATAAAATTAGTAATATTTATTACTAAGCTGGTGTTTATTTTGATGGTATTTTGAATTTTTTAACTTTGTGTGGCACAGTCGAATAATTTCTGACCATAAATGGGATGGTTGTAGATTCGATATCCAATCAGGGATATGGATATATCTAAAATATTTTTATTTTGCCCTTAAATTCTATTGACTCTCTGTTGACCTAAAGCGGTTGGTTAAATTTCGTCTCAAAATTGGGAGGACGGAATATTTTAACACTAATTTTCTCGCCTATTCTTCTGTATGCGAAAGGTAGATAGATAAAACTTTATATTGCATGCATTATGGTCGACGAGTTGTGGCGGATCTAAAGTTGATGGCTGCACAGATTTTATTTTAGTATTTTTGCTTATCGAAAAATAACCATCTACTCCAAAATCGAAAATACATTCTTTAATTTAATCTTTTTTCTAGTTTCGATGAAAAATTACAAACACATTACTACTATAATGAAGACACGAAGAAAACACAATGGGAACACCCTTTGGACCATGTGTATAGGGAATTGGTAAAAAAAGCTCGAGATGCATCTACGCAAGATGATACTTGCGCATCTGTACAGGTATTTTTTTAATCTACACTTCTATTCTATTTTTAATCTTATAAAACTAAATAGTATGTTTCGTTGGAGGTCCTAAGCTCAGGATCTGCGGGTTCGAATTGTTTTTTTATTGTGTGGGATAGTCATTTATCAATCTCAAATGCAAATGCTCTCTCTATGCAAATTATTTGTATGTGGTCAGAGTTACTTAGGATACTTAGAGATTGGTCATGTCATGTTTGTCATTATTCTTAATTATTTCCATTCGACCACTCCATTGAAGATCGCAACTAAAAACTAATAACTAAAACATTGACTTTTCATGACTTTATACTTCTAGACGTTTAGATTATTATAAAATTTTCATCATCAAATATAATATTTTCACAATTCACGGATGCAGCGTGTTTAACAAGAAACCAAAAACAAAAACTATAGAGTACTTCCTAAAATCTTGTAATTTGGTACAAAGCAACGTCTTATAGCACGGATAAGAGAAAATTGCGAAAGTAGAGATTTATTGTACTTCAGAGAAAAAAATAATAATATGGAAGTCTCGGCCCGCATTTCCGACTCGCACTTAACCGATTTTTTAGGAGTGAAAAAATGTTTTTATTGTTTAATAGTTAATTAATATATGTAGCTGAAAGTGACATAATATTTTTGATGAAACTAGAACTATATACGGGAGTCGACGAGTGCTTAATTTCCATCTAATTTTCATCAAAGCTCATTTATATGCGACATTGCAAATTACTTTGGAGCTTACTAGTGGATATTGGATTTGACAGCAAACAAGATTATGTATAACAAAACAAGGATTTAGTAGAATAAATTTTCATAAATATTTTCTTCTCTTTATCGTACTTTTTCTTTAAAAAAGCTTCGTAATCGACGGTTAAGGTATGTTTTTCAAACAAAAATACAGTAAGAGCTCTATTAAATAGTGGTGTTTAACGTCGTAACTATTTTAATATTTACCAATACATATTGTAATATCTATATGAATATATGTGTAGATGTATCCATATATCCCTTTAGTGGAGCCTAAGACCTACAGCTTCGAGAGGTTTGAAGTGCTCTATCTTAATAACGGGGAACTCATTTTCACACATTAATTATTATAATATCAATATTTTTTTACTTTATTTATATTTTTATTTCTTCGCTCTGGTGCCGAGGAATGTGCTATGAAATGTTTTTATTTAGTCAAATCTGTAATTGATAAATAAAAATGTATATAGGCATATTATAAATTTTCTGCTTTTCTCTTGTTTTTAGAAGATCGTAAATTTTTTGATCTGGCTGACTAAAAGTATAATTTTTTATACTCGGAGTATGTAACCCATGTAAATATGCAAGAAGGTTCATTTAGAGAGGTAGGACGTAGGAGACCTTTTGTCGTACTTAGTTCACTTGGAATGAGAAGACGAACATATTTTGAAGACAACAGTTAAAATATATTATTATTTGTCTTTTGAGATTTCAGTGACTAGTCCTTAATTCATATATATTTTAGGAACTACTTACATCTGAAGAAAACACCAAAAATCTAGAACGAGTAGAAACTAAAGTAGAAAGCGACGATGACGATCTTAGTACTGATAGCGAACAGAATGACGTAAAAGATGCTAGTTCCACGCTCGCGTTAAACAGACGATTGACACCCTTAGGAAGACCACCATTACCTATGTCTAGGCTAGACAAAAAGTTAGCTGACCTAAAAATTTCGCCGTTACGTAGATCTGTTGACACGCCAATAACTCCAAAACCACTCATAAGAAATACGTCAGATCGTGATATATTGTCGAGAACGACTTTCGAAAGGCCTAAAATGTTGTTTAAACAACAATCTGAGATTATTGATTTGAAAATGAATGTTTTGAGCCCGGAGGAGGAACATTTTAATCCGCTTTTGGTGAGCGCTAAAGTGGAGAAAGGATTCCCTTTGGCTGGTAAGTTTGTTTTGTTAATGTATTTTTAAAGAAAAAAAAGAGACTTTACTTTCTTCGAAGAAAAATTATCAAAGGATCACTCTGCCTTCTAATTTATGTAATTTTTCTTTCGAAACAGACATTTTTGTAACACTTTCTTTGAGCACACGATAAAATTATTATAAAATAAATAAATACGAATAAAGTTTCTCCGAGATTGAGCCCCTGTGAACAAATAGCATGATCTAAAGTGATTACATTTATTATAAGCTATTTTCATATACTGTCTAAAGGTTGCCTCGACTTAGTTACATGCAAATGTCAGTTTGATATTTTGTATTTATAAGATGTAGTACGAAATAATTGATTAATATTGGTACATATCAAAATTACTATTTATACAATGATTATTACTTTTCAAATATTATTATTATTATTTATTATCATTATTTACTTATTATCTTTCATATTATTAATAAAAAAAAGGAAAGGGCAACATGTTCCTCAAGTTATCACGCTCCAACTTGCCAAGTCCAGATACAGAGAAGTCAATAAACGTAGATTCTGTTACCAAAAGTGATCCCCCGAAAGGAATATTAAGGGAGAAATCATCAGATTTACTGCAAAGAAAGGCAGATAGTGCAGCTTTTGGTAAAGCTAAACAAATACCCAGTTTTGAAGAAGATAAGAAGAGTGTTAGGTAAGTTTGAAATAATTATTGTTATAATGTGAACATGTAGGTATATAAAAAAAACCATTTACGAGTATGAATATTTATGAGTTCATTACCACTCACGGAAATATGACACAAAAATTGCCCTTGATTTGGCTACTAAAATGGTATAAGAATAATTTCAGGAATCTCATGCATTCACGTAATTAAGTTAGTGCCCGTTTAGCGCTTCTGGCGTATTTTATTATTTTAATAAACCTTATAAACAAAAAAAAACGATGTAAAACATTTGTAGATTTGCCGGTATACTAACTTTTTTTTTAGATATTTATACTAACATTTTAATAAGAGTATAAAATTTATAACAATAACTTATTACAATTTAAAAATTCCAGATTTAAACTGGAGAATCTTCCCGAACCAACAGTGAGTCCAGGTTCAAATAGCTCGTCTGAACAAAACGACGGACAAAGTTCCATTATAAGCGTACCACCCACCATGCCCTCCCCTATCATACCATCTTCGCCTATCACACAAACTAATAATCCTATTACATCTATCATATCACAGTCCATGTTGTCGCCTATTACTAATTCGAATACCGTGATACATCCTATCACACCAACTGCGAATAACGTGATACCCCCTATAACGGCAACATCTATCACACATCTGTCACCGTTGATATCAAGACCTCCAATACCTCCACGTATTAGTGATAGCCCGAGAGAATTGAAAAGTATTTCTGGATCTGATAAAGATTCTTTAGGTAAGTTTAAATATTTTTCATAGAAAAAATCTCACAATCAAAGTAATAATTATATTGAATATGACATTTTGTTTCCGCACATTTCAGAGTAGGCATAGGCTCAGTGTCAGATCTAGCCTTTACTACTTCCTCGACACTCCGCACCTCACTTCCGCCGAATTCTTGAAGCATTACGTATTGAGTGGCGGATTTTCTTATTTCCTTGCGGCGGTGAAGCGCCTATTCATTTTTATATATTTATACATTATTAATTAAATAAATTAATTTCATGTTGATTCATTTCTATTTTTGTTTCTATAGTGTTATAAATTTTATTTTACAAATAAATAAATAAATGTCAGTGATTTCAGTGTTGGTGTATTGTTTTTACAACATTTAGCTTCTGAAACTCGAATGAGCAACTTCATATTTTGGTATATTTCTTGTGCTATACATTAGTAATTTACGATATCATAACAAAAGTTATATCACTACCTGTTAAGCCAAATTGGATTTGACTGTATGATATTGTATGTACTGTTTGATGTTTTTTTTCATATAAATATATATTTTTTGATTTTCTTGAACAGATAGTGAAAGTTTAAATCGTGGTCAATCACCACGAAGACGCCTAGTGAAACCACCGGCAGGTGCTTATATAAAGCCAGAGTTGTTCCAAAAAAATTTCCAGAAAATATCAGATATAGTGCGTCGCGCGGATGTCGAACCCCCGTCCCTTACAATTGAGGAACAGATATCGGATAAAGAAAGTAGGCCGAGGTATGTAGTAATTGACTTCTTTTTTTCATTTTTACGCTATAACCTGCATCTAACAGAATAGATAGAGGAAACCTAGTGTTGTGACACTCCATCAAGGCTAGTCGTGGTGGAGGGGCATCGACGCTACACTTTGTGGGTTCTATTCTCACTTGAGAAAATTAACTATTTAATATTTTCATTTCCTCGTTCTGGTGTCGAGTAAAAGCGCGGCGTTGACTTCCATCACTCAACACTCAATGTCTTCAGAATTCGGCGGAAAGTGAGACATTGCATGTTGAGTGGCGGAATTTAATAAAATATTTATAAATAATAATTAATTCTCCCGAATGGGGATCGAATCCACAAACGTTTCGTTACATTCATAACCTATGTAAAAACAATACATATTAAATTATTCCAGATCACCAATGATACCATTGAAAAATAAAATTTCCATCAATTTAATGGAAAGTATCGAATCCGAAACGTCAATCGACTCTCCAGATCGAGAATTTGCGAATCTCGACTTAAACGATTTAGACGATTCTAATACGACTAAACCCGAAGAAACAAAAGATAAAGATAAAAGTCTAAAAATAGATGACAATACAGATAAAAGTCAATCAAAATCAGATTCTATACAGAAATCTCGAGATATACCTCAAATAAAAGTTCCTAAATTAGATATCGCTAAAACATTCACACATTCGGATTCTGAGGATTCGAAGTTATCTAAAGATGACGAACCTAAGGCTAGTGTTAGATCGAATAGTATCGATGTCCCCAAAGATATTAAAAGTCAATTAAAATTATCTCCTACGCCATCTCTATCAGATCGGTCCCCACGCTTCGAATTTACCAAAAATTGGTCAACACCGCTTTCCACTTTTAAACCTTTAGGCAAATCTATAGTAAATCCATTAAAAACATCAGATTCTGGTTCGAGTTTAGGTAAAAATCTAACAAGTCCTAGGTTAGATGGTGTTATTATATCTCAAGGGAAATCTAGTTCGGACAACGTAGTAGTTGTGTATCAATTTGAGAGTCAAGAAGACCAGAAACCGATAAAATCACCGTTATTACCCGATATGGGTTTTAGAGAAATGTTCGAAAGGAACAAACAGGATGAAAGAAGGCGATTAGAATTGTCCTTACAAAAAGAATTAGAAGTAATAAGAATGGAGTTTACTGCGAAAGAGAAAAAAATGAGGGCTGAATTGCAGGAAGAATTGAAAGACTCAGAAGAGAAGTTTCTACATGACAAAAGATTGAGATTGGCTGAACAAATTGATAGACATAGACGCGAAATTGATGAAGTAAGTTTATTTTGGTTAGTTTTTAGGGTTTCGTACTTTAAGATTAATTTGTTAACCGTCAACGCAATTTTTTATTGCCTTTATGCTTTGTTTTCTAGTATATTTTATAAATTCGTCGCGTAATCAAACCCTATGGAGTAATTCCCATTGACTTTGTATTATGTAAATTTGAACAAGAAGTAAAACTTGCAGTACAAATGGGAAAAAATCCGGAAATTGATAATTTATAGGTACAATATAAAAAAATCACTACAAAATATATTTGTAGTTTGTTTATACCAAATTCATGCAAACTTAAGTTTGTGAACATTTATAAATTGTACTTCCCGT
This sequence comes from Heliconius nattereri, assembly GCA_013403645.1. NCBI lineage: Eukaryota > Metazoa > Arthropoda > Insecta > Lepidoptera > Nymphalidae > Heliconius > Heliconius nattereri. The sequence goes on from JAAIXI010000240.1 coordinate 538,290, forward strand.
TGATCTACAATCATGAGCGTATGAGCGTATAGTATGGAACCTGGGTGAGCAAGTCCGACACCCACTTGTTAACACCAGTTTTTTAAATTCTTAATAAGTATACAAATATTATTAATTGTTATTAATACGGCTTAATGTTAGAATTTTCTATTGTATAAAAAAAAGCTAAAATTTTTAAATTGCAAGATTATTAGCACTTTTACATGACAATACAAACCAACACTTTTGTTAGGAAAACAGTTCATGCTTTTTTTTACTTCAGGCACTATCCGAAGCTGAACACATACATAAAGAAGAATTAGAAAACAAATTAAAAGAAATGCAAAGAAGGTTCGAAAATCAAATTGAAATAGGAGAAAAACAGCATAAAAATGACATGGCGCGACTAAAAGAAGATTATAGTGACAAATTCAATGAAATGCGAGAGCAGTTGGAAATTGGTCAGTATTTTTTTATATATTAAAAAAAATTATAATAACATGTTTTTATTACTTCTATGGGTTCTATTATCAATCACCCAGTTAGGCATTCCTTTGATGAAACAGTAAACAAAATGTGTAATGATCACGAAAATCAAAGATCCCATTAATTGTATTTACTTATACATTCTAATAATTATTGTAATCACTAATAAGTTTATTGTTTTTTTATTTACAGAAAACGAACGTGCCCTGTCAGATATACACAGTCAATTACAAATAAATTTAAACAGAGAAAGATCTCGTATGATAGAAGAGAACAGAGCGACTATAGAGAAGTTGAGGGAGGAACATACGAATAGAATAACGGATTTAAGACACGATTATAGGGCTGAGGTAGAGTGTATTTATAGTTTTACTAGTGGGCCCGGACGCGGCTACGCCCGCTTGAACTATAAGGTTATGTATTAAATATATTTATGAAATTATTTTCGGTTTTCAATATAATTTGTTAGAAAATATAAGCCTAAATAATTAAAATAAGTTAAAAAAGAATAATAAGTGGAGATTTATTATTAGATAAAATATCTGAGTAACCGAAATGAACAAACAAAAGAAGTAAAAGGAGCTAAAGGAAATTCTTAATATTAGAAGAAGTACCTAAAGCTATATATTAAATAATTAATAATTTTTGCAAACAATATTAAATAAAATCCCAAATGATTAAAATTACGATATTTTAAGTGTATAATATCGGTATAGATAACCGAACTGAGATAAATTAATAAGTAGTAGTAGTAATAAGCAGCAAATAATTAAATAAAAATTAACAGTAATTCGAAAATATATAAAAATTTACAAAACCATCAAAGTCATATGCCCGTTCGCGTCGGTCATACTATACCTACCACTCGTAGGCTAGGTCATTCCGAATCACTGACATCTCCTTAATTATTTATTAAATTGTTATACAGTAAACCATCTTACGTATAATTTCCATCTAGATGAAATGCTAAAAGTGACTATTATATTTATTTTCATAAGGATGAATATCAAATTATAGAAATCATCTAATTTTTGTTAATGTATACAAATCTATATCTATAGTATATATCAACGCGGACTTTTTTAAACAATATTTAAGGGACAATATTTTTGGAGAATATTGTTTTTGTGTCTCATAAGGTTGAGTCGGCGCGCGCCATGTATGCGTTAAGCAAACTTATTTTGGGTGACGTTTTCTAACAACAAACTTTGCAAATCGTTGCTTAGCAACGGCGGTTGTTATAAACATGGCGGAATAAATTGCATGTCAAATTAATAAGTATTTTAATATATTGGTATATATCGAAAATATTACAAATATGAGAAAAAAAAATATCCTATGTTCATACCGAGACCCTCAATCACTATATGAGTATTTTATTACAATTAAATTAGCGGCTTGGCCCTGATTGCCTAAAAGACAGACAGACAGACAGACAGAGCTACTTTCGAATTTATAATATAGGTATGGATTTAATGACGGTGACGGCTGTGGGGTCGATAGTCACTCGGGTAGATACGAGTACATTAGTTTCTTAGTCTGACAACAAGACAGCGCGGCGTTGAGTTTCGCTACCAACACTCAATGTCTCGATTGAGCGGTGCGTGGGAAAAGGGGCAATGCTAAATAAGGATATTTGGAGGAGCATATTATCGTATAAATAAATGTTAAGGCAACCGAGAACAAGATATTTTTACTATCTATTAAAGTTAAATTAATTGGTGAGATATTCAGTGTGCTGTGTGTGTCCTAAGTGTTTTTGCATAAATACTGGTGCGATGTAAATATTTTGAGTATGTTTACACAACTCTTGGTGCATTCTTGAGTATTCTAAGCAACTAGTACAGTCCTAAATTCAATAAGATTTTGTTATAGTTGTATAAAATTGTCCTTCATTTCGTTATATCATGTATAAGTACTAAAAACCGTTATTTCAACATAATAATGTACGTACATCCTCCCCAGGTGGAGCGTCTCCGCACTCAACACGCGTGCCACATAGAGGAGGTGCGAGCGCGGTTCGCGGGAGAGCGCGCGGCGGCGGCGCGGGGAGAGCGCGGGGAGAGGGGAGATCGCGCGCTGCACGACAAGTACAGGTGTCTGAAGGAGAAGTACGCGCGGCTCAAGCATGATGTTAAGGTGATTGTCATATTGTGGGAGAGGGGAGAGGAGTGGAGCAGGGGCGCTTAACAACAATCGGTTTAGGCTATACACGTGATGTCACACCTACACGATAAATGAACACTCACAGTAATGCAAAGCTCAGTACAATACCTTGAGATAGCTCTATATTTGAATTTATATTTATGTTTTTTCAGATGTCCATAGAAAGACGCAATAAGAGGCGTGAAATGAGTATGACGACGGGCTCGGAAACGGAGAAGTCTAATTCACACAAAGCAAATCAGTCTTTAGAGAGGTAATATGTTAAAATATGTTTTCTAATCAATATTTTTTTTAACAATACGTTCCTCATTTCTACCGAATTCTCAAAGCGTTGCGTGTTGAGTGGTGAAACTCAATGCTGCGCTTTGCCTCTACTAGAGCGAAGAAATAAAAATATTAAATATTTCATTCCCCCGAGTGAGAATCGAACCCAACATCATTGCGTTTACAGTATCAGTCTTGTGCGCCTGCTCCACGGCTGGTTCATTTTTTTGAAACCTTAATACGGGCTTTAGATAAAAAAATGGCCAAGATCTAAAAAACGATGAAATTTTGGACCATTTTATATGGTCCACAAATAGTTGGAAATGACCCCCCTCAAGAAGTCTATCTAACAACTTTTGTCCATATCAGTTTGTCTGAAGCATACTGAAGTGTGTTTTTGCCTAACGTTTACTATAATTTGCGATTCATTACAGATGTAAAGAATTAAACGAGACGTCAGTTAGTGTTGTAGTCGAAATGGAGCCGCCTCGAATGAAAAACAACAATCCTACTATAAAATTTAATGACAATGAAACATCGTATTCTGAAAGTAATGCCCACAAGTCGGAAAATAATAATGATGAATGGAAATTGAGGAGGGACAATGTGAGTTATAAATTGATAAATAATAATTTATATCTATACAAGTCATAATACGTTAATAAAGGTTCCCAATAACATTTTTTTAAAATATCTTCCAAGTACCGACACCGACCCTCTTATGATTTTATTACTTGTAATAAATAAATTACTTGTAATGAAATCATAAGAGGGTCGGTGTCGGTACTTGGAAGATATTTAAAAAAATGTTATTGGGAACCTTTAACGTAATACAACCCAAAACAATGATTTTTAAAAATGTTGTCTTTTGTCTGTCTGTTTGTCCGTTTGTCTGTGCGTTTGTCATCGCTAATTTCAGAAGCGGCTTAACCGATTTAGATGCGGTTTTCACTATTACATTCTGGAAAGCTTTCGAAAACATACAGGGTTTTTTATTACAATCGGCTCATAAATAAAAAAGTTATGTCAATTTAAAGTACTGAGTTTGCCAATTTAAAGTACCGACAAATTTGCTAATTGCCGTAACAGTTATTTTATACAACTGTTTTACTGAATTATCTGAATATTTAGTTTTCAATTTATTTATTAATATTGCTATTTAAGGCAGGCGGGCCCTAAAAATTATTTACTGAAAGACCGAAAAACTATATCCATTTGTGACCAAGGCCTTAAGTTCAAGAATTGTCGGATCAAACCTATGTAAGCAGGAGCTTCGAGGTTTGACTATAATATATACATAATTTTCTGTCTTTTTTTTAGACAATCCAATCAGACACGTCACAAATGTCGGCCATGAAACATTCCAGAAACAAGCGCAATAATGTTGCGTTTAGAGAACCACCGCGAAGACGACGAGACAGGGATAGAGATGGGGGTTAGTATTAACTTAATATACAGTACAATACGGTCGAAGAGTCGTGGCTATTAAAACCATATCTGCGCAGATATCTTCAGACTACACAGTACTGTGACCGACACTATAGTATGAATCTGAACGTATTAAAACACTTCGTCCTTTGCTCTCCAGTGTTAGACAAATTATCTGTTGATTGGGTTCGCCAATTACTACGACTAAAGGCCGGGATTAGTGTACCTGATTAAAAATAATTTATTCTACATACTGATAAATTAATATTGTTTATATTACAATATAAATTCTTTATTTACATATTTTATATTTTAGGTGCGACCACTGACTGTCAGGACTCTTCAGACGCTACCACGGCTGATGAGAAACCCAAAGAAACTATTAATGGAAACGGTATTATTTTTGTACATAGAAATTGCACTTAGTAACACAACGGTACTAGTGTACGCGCACTATGTGCACTTAATAATATATCGTTACTAGTGCACGTGCACTGTGCACACAATAACTCACCAGTTAGTACATTCTGCAAATCAATCTATCTTGAAAGATTGATCCTATATCTTATAAAACAAAGTCGCTTTTCGTGTCTGTCTGAACTTTCTAACTCTTCTTCTTCTAAACCACCCAACGGATTTTGATGCGGTTTTCACCATTAGGTCGAGTATTTCTCAGGGAAGGTTTATATATAGTTTATTATTTGTACATTCTTATGTAAATTAACATAAATACGATAAATGTGTATAAAGTCCTACCCGTTGAGACACTTTCGCGCATGCGCTGCTTTAATGGTAAGTACTACATGAAAATAATGTACTGGAGTATTGTTCCTCTTAATAAGATCTACAAAAAAGTCCACGACAGCATATTCGTATCTTTTAAGAATAACGTGTAGTGATCATATTTCTGTCTAAAAATAGTAATTTCAATATATTTTTTATTGTGAGGGATATTTTTCCATAATAGTATTAATCCTTATGCTTTAAAATACTTTATTAATTTTCTACGTTAAACGAAGATAAAATTTGCCTTTTACACTATTTCGAAATTGCGTATAGTTTTAGAGAAAAACGCATTTAATTGTTGACACATCCCGCCGTTGAGCTACACATCAGCTGTATGTTACTCAAGTTTCACTTATCCCTTACTCTCAGCATATAAATAAATATATAGTTACGTTGTTGATTTAATGTAGATCAAAACTGTCTTTTACTGTTTTTCATTTTAATAAGTACTTTAGAAGTTATTACAATATCAAAAAATCCTTGCTGCGAAACGGCTCGCCACTCGCCATGCGTCCCGCGACGTTTTGCTTATACAAGCGCGTCCGCCGCGCCCGCCTGCCTTACACGCATCGGTGGTATAGTGGTAGAATGCTCGCCTGCCACGCGGGCGGCCAGGGTCCGATTCCCAGCCGATGCATTCTATTTAATCTTTCTCACAGGCAGCCACGTAGAGCTTGCTTTTCATCAGGGACAGAATACTCTCTTCAGAATTAACAACAAGCTCGAAAAAAAAACCCCGCCTGCCTTTATAGCAACGAAGATGTGGATGCGTTTGCACGTATTGGATAATTGGAGTTGAATGTATTATTTCAGCGCGATATATTTGGTTTCATATTTTTTGTAGTAGTTATTAGTAGGTAGGATTTGGTTTATAATTTCTTAAAACAAAACACTCAAAACTACGAGAGTGGTATGACGTCACTCTTTACCTAACTAAACAAGTTGTAGACACGTCGTAACAAGTCCGAGGCCGATGATCCGCGTCGCGTTGTCGCGAACGTTGCTTCTTAAAGGAGGAGCTACTGCATGTTTTTTAAAAACTGTTTTTGTATGTATATTTTTGAATACTCTGCCATATATGGTTTTTCATTATCCTTCTTTCTTCTTCTTTAATATATTTTTTTCATAGTTAATTTATAACAATCTCAATTTTACTTACAGGTCATGGCCGAAGAAGATGTTTCACTAGGTTAAAATCGGCATCGACATCTCGTCTTAATTATTCACCTAAGTATGTATATTTTTTTCCAACAAGTTTAAATCGTCTTGAGATTATTGTGGTGGAAAGGGGCTGATTGTAAACGTGAAGGCCGTGGAATCAACCCATGAGGGGAATGTATTAGTTATATTTACCGCTCCAATAGGATAAAGTTGCACAACGTCGCGCGTTGTTTAAGTACCAAAGGGAGAAAATTATCTTATTTCATTCTTCCGAGTGGTAATCAACCTCAGTAATGTTCCCACGAAAGCCTCTACAACTTGTAACGTTCATTTAATTTTTTATACCCTTACATGTAAGCACGAAAACTATACAAATCGAAAACTATACAAAAAGAGTATAAGAATGTAAAATAGTGTTTAGTTGTATATTACACTATATTTTTTTTTATTTTGTTTATTTCATTCCTTATTTATTTTATATTCCAGACGTGGAGAAGGCTGGTCCAGTCCTCTGGAGTCTCTGAGACAGCAATTAAGAAAATTAGATGATTTAGAAGATCAGTTCCCGGATTTGGCATGTCAGCCGTCATATAGCTTGCGTTATCCTTTTGCTGAATTAGGTATATAATTGTAATGTTTTATTTAATTGTAATAGTCATGGAGTGTCTTAACACTAGGTTCCCTCTGCCTTTAATGCTCTATGCAGGATACAGCGTGATTAAATAATTATAATATTCACTTTCGCCAGTCAACACTTAATGACTCCAGAATTCGGCGGAAGATGGGGAACGGGAGTGTCTAAATGGAAACAGAGTATCAGAGTATGGGAACACACTAGGTTCCCAAGTTCGCTCTGCCTACGCTGCTATGTGCGGGATACAGCGTGAAGCTATAAATAATAATCATTTTATCACCTGTATATAGATACAGGTCGATAAAATGATTATTATTTTTTTTATTTCTTGACTCAACACGCAAAATGGACGGAAAATTTATTGTAAAATTGATGAAAAGTGGGAAACATAGTCTCTTAATAATAGGTCCCGTCCGCGTACCGTGCTATGCGTGATAATACGTGAAGCAGTTTTTTTAAATAAATTTATTTTCTAGACTTAAATTTAATTTTTTTTAGGTCCAGTGACAGTAGATACGCCAGAATTAGAATTTGTTAGGCACCGAGCGCTAGTGGAACGAGAAGGTATGAAGAGAGCTCGAGCAGTATTGAAAACGAGGAAAGCAGCTTTAAGGGAATCTAGGGCTTCGGTCTCACCTCATAGGGCTCCGTCTGTAAGCTATAATATTTAAATGAATTTTATTATTTTTTTAATTAGGGTAAATCCCTACTTAATATTATAAATGTGAAAGCTTGAGGGAATGGATGTTTGATCCAATTTCACGCAAGTCATATAGTTTTTACATCAGAATAACACATACCTTACAATTTATGTAAACATTTTGTATAATTTGGCTTTAATATAATAAGAAGTTGCTAGTAAGAAATAATGTAATTTAAAATCGAAGAGTTGTTGCTGGTCGGAAGTTAAGCTTTCTGGAATTTTAAAAAATCAAAAATCATACAATCAACTACAAGGCAGCCACGACTTGTCGATCATCTATATATATAAAAGGACTTGTCCTCACCGACTGAGGCACACAAGTAAGACGCACGCACAGCCGTAATCGCTATGCGTAGAAACGTGAAATTTGGACAGATGTTTACTTTCGTAATCTGGAAAAATTTTTAAATCGGCACCGATTGTTAAAAAAATTGAAATTTAGCTTTTTAAAAGTATTTAATTGAACATGTGTTTCACAGTTTTCTAGAATTCTTCCTCTAAGGGTGCAAATATAGGGTTGAAAGTTTGTATGGAAAAATCTTTAAATCGCCACCGATTTTTTATAAAATTTGAAATTTAGACTTAAATATATTTCATTGAACACATGTTTTATGGTTTATTATAATTCACTCCTAAGGGTACAAATAAGCAGGCGAAGCTGCGCGCGTCCGCTAGTACCGTATAAGAAATAATTTAATTAAAGAATGTATGAATAGTTGTTATGAGTTGTATGAGTAGTTGATGTTATGAGTTGGGTTTTTTAGTCTATGTATTTATATGTGTGGTGATATTTTTATGTGCGCGTGCGTATTTAAAAAAATGAATATATGTTAAGTATAATATAGTATTTATTTATATAAAGATGTAGTTGTAGTAATTAAAAAATACAACTAATAGAATGAAATAGAGAACATTTAATACAATATATTATAAACATATATAAATATATAAGTATATAAATATATAGGAGGAACGTGAAGCAACAGAACTAGAAGTGGCGTTACACCGCGCTCGAGCGCTTCTAGGGGAGAAGGAGATAAGACTGCGACATATAGAACGAGCACTACGACGCCTTGCAGATGCTCAGCCCAATATACAGGCATGATATATGCTCATTGCTCTATGCTCATTGCTCTATGCTCAGTGTTTAGCAAATTTAGTTTTTTTGTTTGAGTCATTTTAACCTAAGATTTTTTATTTGTTGCATCGTGCTCGAGCAATTCTAGGGCAGAAAGAGATACGGCTGCTACACATAGAACGATGCGAACAAGCGCTACGATGCCTCGTAGATGCTCAGCCGAATATACAGGCATGAGGCATACATGCTCAATGCTCGGTGCTGAGCATTTTTTGTCTTTTTTATTTGAGTAATTTTACATTTAAGATTTAGTTCGTACCTTTTTTGGTCTTTTTTGCACCTTGCCCAAGTAATTCTAGAAGAGAAAAAAGGCTGCGACATTTAGAACGAGTTCTACGTAGCCCTGCCGACGCTCAGACGAATAAACTTGTATGATATATATGCTCTAGTTGAATATGTATGATCTATACTCGTTGCTCAGTACTCAGCATTTTTTGTCCCTTTTTTATTTGAATTCTTTTTTATACGAAGTTAGTTCATTCGTGACATTTTTGTTCGTTGCACTATTCCTGAGCGCCCCTAGGGGTGAGGGAAACAAGGCTGCAACACACCGCACGAGCTCTACTACGCCTTGCAGACGCTCAGCCAAATATATATAGCCATGATATATGTAGGTTTTAGCGACTTTTAGCCTTTTTTATTTATACGAAGTTACTTTTTGGATCATCTGATATGTATGTATGTATGTATAATTGACAGTCTTCTTTATTTAGAATTGTTTCAGAATTATTTACATTTTTCAATACATAATTTTATATGTTTTTAGAAGTGCATGCTAACATGTACGTACTATGTGTTTGTTTTTGTAGGCCTGTTGTTAGTTATAGCAATATATTTTATAATTAACTATGCACATCATCATAAAAGTTTATGCTTCAGACCTTAGAAGTACCGGCGCAAGAAACAAAGCGAGACTTTATTTTTAAATCAATTTTACGCAAATACATTTTCAATTATTTGTAACAATGAAACCTTTGAAACAGACGAGGGCGGGCCTTTTGTTTTCCGTGTTACCTTTAACGTACAAAAGTCTTGCACAATTTTTTTAAATCGTGATATAGAAATTCAGATTTTTGACATTTTCTGGTATCCTGTACTAAAAGTGTACACAAAAAAAATATTCATAAAAGGATTAAACAATTCCAGCAAGAAGCAACAACAAGTGACCCCTCATCAGCCACCGACAACGACAATGACCACAACAATCAAGATGGCGGTGAGATAGCCGGCGGCGCTGTGTTACGGTCGTTGCGCGCGCTGCACGCCGACGTGCGCGATATATGGCGGGCCTTAGATGCGCGGCGACCGAGTTACAGAACGAGGGGTAATACTGGTGGGTTTTGTGTATGTGTTTGTCTATTTCTTTATATTCGCATATATCAATCATCATAAAGTAGGGTAAGCAAAGGGAACCTAGTGTTAAGTCACTCCGATCCCCACCAATATTTCTTTTATTTATATTTCTTTAATTTCCAGCCTCACCTGAAACAAGTTCCTGTAACATGCCAACTACTTCACATACCAGGATGACACTATCAGCTGTAAGTATGATGATATATAGTAAATAAATTTCGATTTTTGGTTCGATTCCCACTTGAGGAAGCGATTCATGTTCATTTCGCCGAAGGGATAACAAGACTTTATGTTCCGCCACTCAACACAGTTTCTAAAATTGTGCGGTGTGTGGAGAACTGAGTGTTTTAACACTGTTTTCTTTTCCATAAGCGTAAAATATATTACAAAAACAACCTAAAATCTAATTTCCAGCCTGATCCGGTTTTGCAAGACAATTCAGACGGAGTCGCAGAAAGAGCCAAAGGTCTACGCGCTTGGTTGCAAACAGCACCCTAATTATTAATAATATTCCAATATTTACTAAAATAACGTTCCCTTCATTAAAATAACACTAACTATAATAACATTTCATTAATTAAAATAACAATAACCATAATAACCGAATAATCAAATGTCATTCAAACTTACTCTATTATAGTGTTATTAGAAAAATGACTGAAAAATTTTATATTATTATTATTAAAATTGTCTAGTCAACTTATTTTTTTTGTTCAATTAATAAATTATTAGTATTTAAATATTGGTCGTACAAATATTATTTTTATATAGCTTTTAAGGATTATTTTGCCAAAGTCAATGCTTATTAAAACGTTGATAGGAAAAAAAACCATTTCTTTTTCAATCAGTCCATCTTATACTTTGAACCATTAGTTGAATATATATATATATTAAAAAATATTCTGAGTTCAATAATATTAATAAATTTTAAAATGGCGGTCTATTACTAAATCTTATTAGCATTTTAAATAAGCATATAAAATAATATTTACCAAAGAAACATTTTGCTTAAGAAAATAGCTCAAATATTAACGCTAGAATAATAATAATTAATATAATGTTATATTATCTATTATATAATATACAATACAAACGTTAAAGTCCTAACAAATGGAATAAATAAAAATAAATTATATTGCATAATTTATTATTATTTTAGCAATATTTTAAATAAAAAATTTAAATTTTTTATTGCCGCTTAGTAAATATATATTTTTTGCAAATTGCAAACCAAAATATTATTGATATATTAAGGAAAGGTAAATATTTAGAAACATTTATAATAAAAAAAAATAATGGGAATAACGTAATGGGAAACGAACCCGCATCTCTTTATGGTCAATAAATATTCTAGAGTACATTTTTAAATATTTTCCTTTACTTAGATGCATATACTATTTAAATATATCTATTGAATAATAATTATTGTAATTATAAAAATCTATATGTTATACCTAATTTTGCGTCCGCTCAATCTATCTGATAAGTTTTTGTTAATTTACTTGACACTATATTTAAAATAAATATGTATATAAATATAAAAAATACTTTTTTTAGAAAATGTATAAAAATTTTGGGAGACGAGAGTAATTATTTGTACAATTTCTAAAAATGTAAATTTTCTTGTCCAATTGTGGAATTAATAACACTTTAAAAATGTTACAATATTATATGAAAATGTATTTATTTCCATTTCAATAAGAAAGAATGTGAAATTATAATAAGCTTCTGATAAATTAACACACATTTATCAGACAGCTATGAAATAGATTTATTATTATTTATATTATGATAGATTATTGTAATAATCAAAATATGTCAATTCAAAGAACAATTGAATTTTTCATTAAAATGCCTCAAAATATGATTCCTGTTTGAAATAATTTTGTTAAGTTTAATAATAAACTCAATTGATTAGTACAAATTATTTTTATGTTTTAAATTATATATACATTACTTATTATTTGTATTATTCATAAAAAAGTCTACTATTCGATATATTTATTTCTTTACTGGAATAGAAACTAGTTATACAATATATTTAAATGAATTTAAAACATAACAATTTCTATTTAATACATGTGCGCATTTGTAACAATTTATTGTACTAAAATATTTAAAAAAACAGGGTCGATTTTACATATTTCTTACATTTAGTATATACTAATTAATTATACTACGTATATGTTTGCATGTTTTATATCACGACATTTTCAAAAACTATATATGAACTTTTTTATATTCAATTATAATAATTATTACAAAAATACACAATATTAATATATATTTATGACAAAGTATTTAATAATATATAATAATTTTAATGATGAAACCTCAAGTTGGGTTACTGCAATAAAACAGTTTATCATTTCATTCCTATTTAAAACATACATAAGTATGAAATAGTTTCACCTGCAATAAAAACAGAAAACAACATTAAAAGTTTTTACTCCAGGTGATTTGTTAATTCATTTATTATTTTTATAACAATTTAATATTTTACATTACAACTGACATTGCAGACATTGGAAACGCGACAATTTCAAATTTAAGGAAATGACGCTTTGCGTTTAATGAGGATCGTTATTTTCCTTATATCCCCCCTCGAAGGAGAACAATCACATAGTATTTATGTTCACATAGTATTCGTCAAATCATGTCGTCAGTTGCTGGAATTAATTTCGCTATATGAAAATTGTTATTGTTATCAGATTTAAGTGATCGTATTCTCTTGTTTTTGTCTTCTTTTTCTCTAAACCGGCAAATTGATTCAGAATGAAATGGTTTCCCTTTGTTTGCCTTCTCACATATTTCACATGGATTTTTGTCTTCACATTTCTTTTGTTTATTATCGAAGAAAGGTTCTCCTTTTTTTTTAATTAAATTTTTTCTTTATAAGATGCTTTAATTTATTTATTTCATTATAAATTTATATTATTTCTGTAATATATTTCTGTTGAGTTTCTTGCCGACTCTTCTCTGCAGAACTGCCTTCCGAACCGGTGGCAGCCGGCCTTCTTTTTTGTTCATATGTTCATTCGACGATTCAAAAGTGCTTATTATAAGTTTATTTGAATAAAGAATATTTTGAATTGAATTGTAAAGATCTTAAGTTTCTAGAAGTGCTTCTCAGTCAATCTTGTCAGATATATAATTTGGTAACCCAATAGCGATAAGATCAATCAATGTTTTAGTATCCATTGATTTTCTGATTTGAAGTAGTAACTTTTCTTTTTTCAGGGCACATTTAAGCAAGCCTGATTTATATTTGAAGTTAAAAGCATATCTAATTGGAGACCAACCTTTGTTCCCAAAAGTTTCAATAAATATTTTTCCAGTTGTTCCATTCTGATTCTATAGAGTATTTTAGAATCATGCAAGTGTACCAGTCAGCACTACATTTTTCAAGGAAAAACTTCAAGATTTCTATTTTTTTCCTATCTTCTACCACCACATAGCGATCACATTATTTTTCAAATTGGTTAATCCATTGGCTAGATTGAAGGATTTTTCATCAAATTTTTCAATCATGAAATCATTAGCAATTCTGTTTAAGTTTTTAACAATTTTCAGAAGTTTGTTCTTTCGATTCTAAAACTTTTTCTAACAGTTTCTTTATTGTGTCTTCTGAAGGGCTTGCACTAGATATTTCAGCTGCATTTTCTGGAATCCCCTCTAAATAACGATTTTCAAATAATAAGTTATCTTCTTCATTAAAATAAATCTTTTTCATATTTTCTGTTAAGGTTATCCAAACTTACCTGAATTGATTTCTTTTTACCAATGTGTTTTTAACTCTGCCATACACTTGTGACGTTATTAATTCTTTGTCTAAACTTGTTGGTTGGTATTCATCTGGTATTGCAAAAGAACGACCATCTAGTGTGCCCATTGGGGTTAGGCACAATATTGTTGTTTTATAATAATTTTAATTATTCCACTCTTTGAAATAAAAGCTCAAGTTGAGTTACAATTTCAATTTCTTCGCTCTCGAACCTACAACTTGTCGCGTTTACAGTCACACTGCGTGTCACTGCGCTACAACTAGACTCGCACTAGTATGTTTTCTAAAAAATATTTTTAATAATATACATTTTCAAAAGATTGTTACAAGTGCCATCATGTTCTTAATATTATCATAATTAATAAAATATTAATACAAAATAATAAACAGTGTTTGTGGACTTGTAATTTATAATTAAGGCTGCGGGAAATATATTATATGTTGATTATTTGGGGCAATAACGACGTATATGTACTTTGTTTGGATAAAGTCTTATGCACATACATTGATATTACATTTAACTTGTTTCCCAGGAAAAGTGCTATTCCCTCATTATTTCACCAAATAAGAAATATATTTTGGTTAAAAATAAATAAATTTGTTTTTAAGTTGTTGTGTTCCTTCAAATATGTGCATTTAATTATTTGACATAAGCTTTTTTTTGTCAATTATGAGAATGATTTAATGAGAAAAAATATATTCGGAAAAATTTACAATATTTTCAAAGCAATTCTTAATGAGAATCTAAATCACCAACATGTGTTACTTAATTAACTAATATAAATTTTTAATAATTTTGTAGTTTTGATATTAACTAATTGTTATTGCAAAACTCATTGAAATTGAATAGATTTTTCTCTGACTTAGATGCAAAAAAGACCTTTTTATATTTAAGGAACTTTTAAGTCCCTTAACAACGATCTCTTTTAACATAAAAAAATGTGTTTAAAAAATATATTTAGAACATTAATAGAATTAGGATTTCATAAAAAAAATATATGTATTTGACATTCCTGCAGTCAAATACTTCTAATAATATTCGTAATTATTAGAATTAAATAGTAATTTATGAATTTTGACGCACAATTTCTTCGTCATATATAATAATATATATATATATAAAAAAATATTTTAAATAATATTATTCGTGCATCAGTAATTATAGTTATTTAATGTTGTTTTTTTATTTATAAATCACATTTTTAGTCCCTTTTAGATGTTTGAATCTTAAATCAACTAGACTGAAATATAGTGCGGTTGTTTCGTATGACAATTTACTTTATCTTTTTTTTAATTTATAAGGTTTTTAGTGACCCGCTCGCGGGTGCGCCCGCTTACTATTACTTACGATTACTTATTAATTAATCTTAATAGTTTCATGTTCCAATGATAAATCGTTTTAAAGATAATATACATTCCATGATAACTAAGGTTTCAGCCAATTTAATACAACAATTATTTATATTTATTTTGATATAATCAATATCTGTTACAAAATATAAATGAAATGTATCCTTTAAAATAGGTCAGAAGTATTGTTGACTATTTATGTGCATTCTAATTACTTGCGAATTTTTACTACTATTTACCATTTCTTTCCGTGAGCAGGGGTTACTTTTATATAAATTGTCCATAAAAATGATCAAATTAAAATATTATATATAAAAAAATATAAACTTTTAATATGTGATATAATAAATATGCTTGAAATAAATATAAATAAAAAGATTAAATTAAATTGGTTTCTTTTTGATAAAATTCGGTATCTCAGCTTTAAGAAAAAAATACTGCATGTATATTTCATAAAATTAATTTATTCAACCTAAATATATTTACAATAAATTTTAAATTTATTTCTTATAATATTCTAATTAATAACAAAATTTCGAATAAATGATGAAAAGTTAAAGTAAATTGTTAGTACGTAGGCTAGATGGAGATGCTGTGATAATAAATGTAGATTCATTCATTCATTGTGTGTTTGTCCTTGTATTTTTTATTAATATATAACATATAACCTTTACTATATTTAAATGTATTATACCATGTAGTAAAAATTGTTGTTTTTTAAATTTTAATGAAGGCATGAATGGATGAAGTTTTAAGTGCATTGTTAATATGCAATGTATACACATTTTTATTTTTTAATTCAAATTTTCTTTATTTTTTAGTTATTTTGTTTTTTTTAATAAAGTACTAAAATGCGGTAACTTTTCCAATTTCTTGAAAGTTTCATTTCATTTCATTGTGAGTGAATTAACACACACATAAATTTAATTACCATCAGTCGTTCAGGTCTTTACAATGTTTATAATATAATAATTAATTTTATAATATTTTTAAATTATAAAATTTATATTATTATAAACACCCTAATTATTTGAATTAAGAAATGTAAATTCATTCATTCGTACATCCATTGTCTTCGTATTTGTCCTTATATTTTATAAGTATACGTAAATGTTTGTGCATATTTAAATATATTGGACCATTCGTTTAGAATAATTAAGCTAATTTTTTAAGCCTTATAATCTTTAGTGAGTGAAACTTTTATTTTTAAATATACATATACCTTATGTTTTAAATTCCTAAAAATTTTATTTTATTTAAGTATGTACTTATTTAAAGTAAGTAATTATCAAAATCTCCTTTGGTTCATTTGCCTCTATATATTATGAAAGGCTAGGATATTTGTAGTGAATTTTGTCCTTTCTAGTTAAACACAAATGTTTACATTGATCTGTGACCTAGTCAAACGTTTATTTACCTAAGTTAATTTTAACGTTCGCACTCAGATATATAAATTTGCATTTAATTCTTATTAAAGTTGTAGATATAATTTTTTATCAGCTTTCGCTGCAAATAGCAGGGTAGAGAACGCAGGTTTATAGTCGGGCGCTGTGCCTCGACGGCCCTGTTATAAAATATAACTTTTTAATGTAATGCTACAAATTGAAATATAGTTAAACTCTAGGTAAACTTTCTGAGTGCGAATTAAAGTCCATTATACTTAATGTTTTTTTTTTATATTATTGTCCAAATAGAATATAAACTGGTTATTGTACATTGTAAATTTATGGTCGGCTGTTGAAGTAACCCGTAATATATATAAATAAATAAAAACATTAAAGATTATTTATAATATTAAAAATGTATTATTTATTTACATTTCAACTGAATTAAAATTATGGAAACTTGGATTTTGTATATTCAAACAGCGAAAGTAAAATAATTTTTAATTAAATCATTTAAATAACTAATATGTTTCGTGAAATCGCACAATTGTTCTTTTTTTATAAAAAAAATAATGTCTATATATAATATACCTAGGATATACAAATATCACTTAGTCGGCTTATAGAGTAACCTGCTAAATGTGTTTTTTGTTATGTACATTTTTATATAATTCGAAACTTTATTTTATTTCCCATAGTAGAGAACACTAATAAATTTCTGAAATTAACCAAAAACATTCAATAATATAAGTATAGGTATATTATAGTTTATAGTTTTTATTTTTTTCATAATGTCGTTCATACTAAAGTTTTATTCAAATTATTCTATATTAAAAAAATATATGTTACACAAACAAAAATAACTAATAAACTATGTAAATTTCTATCCAAATGCCAAATACAATATAAGTATAACCTCCACACTGATGTGGCTTAGAAAATTGGTTATTATTTTACAATTAAAACTTTTTTTAATTTATTTTACATTTAATATAGTAAATTTTATAATATTTTACTAGAAAAAGCGCTAATTAGCCTTAACCATCGTAATATATATTTTTTATTATTTTCTCAAACTTAATTTAAGCCAATTTTCTATTCCCGTATTTCATTTAATTTAGAAATAAAATAGTAATATTCAATGTTTATAAAGAAGTTTTAGAACTCGACAGTGTCCATTGTGTAGCATTTCTACTTAAATACAATATGACTATCTAGATTCTAGATAAATGTATGTATAATAACTGGCAGTATATTTTTTCTATAATTCATACAAAAATTGATTAAATTTTACTTTTTTTTGTCTGTGAAAAATGTACTGTAAGCTTAAATAATATTAAAATACTATATAATTAAAAACAGTGTGGAGGCGACTTCAATTCTTATTTACTAAAGGTGGGATTACACTGACTTATTTAATAAAAACAGTAACAATATTAAAATTAATTAATTATAAAAATACATTATAATATTTAAATTATTTTTTTATTTATTTCCTACAGTGTAGTGCCACCTTAATATTTGTAAGTCAACAACGATTCTACTGAAATAAAAACGATATGTCTATATATTTAGTTTTATTAAGTATTTCCATCCGTTTTTATTTATTATCTTGTATGGAAAATATAAGTGGTAATATTGATATAAGTAATGCTAAGTTTGTACCTGAAATTAGGAAAATTACGTTTATAGTTAGTGTTTATTATAGACGTTTATTTTTTAGGTTGTATTGAAAAACGGGTTCAACTAGTGTTACGACACTCCGTTGCCCTCGTTTCATTAAATTTTAGAGATAATACATGTTTGGTGGCGGAACTTAACCGCTTTTAAAAATTATGTAATTTATACCTGTCTCTTTTTAATTTTTGTGATGACAAATTCAAATAATTCTTAATTTCCTATTTCAATATTTTTTTATTAAGTGCTTTGTTTTATAAATATTTTGAAATTTAAATTTATTAACTGTTAATCATTACTTACCAAATTTAAAAGCGCAGTTATATTCAGCAGGTTCTCCTCTAATAAATTCTTTATTAGATATGACTTCAGGCGTACATTTTACTATTGCGTCGTTGGTCCTAACATAAGACAGGTACGACCAGACGTACCACAATTTAGACGTTGCGTTCCAGTGTCGATCAGTGAAATCTGCTTGTAACTGGAATTTATTAGTTTAATAGAATATAATAATAGTCAAGCTGTAATATAACTTATGATTTTCGATAATATTTTAAAATAACCAAAAAAATATTTTAAATGATTTATTAAAATATTTTTAGTTAAAGTTTAAAATATTTTTTGTTAAATATTTGTTAGTTTATTCATAAAAAATATTTTAAATATCTAATGTTGTTTTATAAAAACGTTAAAATGAAAAATTTAGCTTGAAAATAATTTTCTTCACTTTTGGTCGTTTTTTTATACCTTCTAAATAATAAAACTATATCAAATTATCAACACTACAGGCCGTGGTCACAGGTAGATCCTTTATAAAATTACTTTGACCATATATAAATGGCGTATAATTTTGACATAATTAATAAATTTACGTTTAAAATACATAGTTTAATTCAAAAATGTTATTTTAATTAAATAACTTACTTTATCATTATCAATAGTCCACTGTAGCCTCGGAGCCGGCAGTCCTGTTGAAGAGCAGTTCAACATAACGCGAGGTGGTGACGATCCTTCCTGCACTTTACTCACCAATGTTGCGTTTGATGGTGGAACTGAACGAACAAACAAAAGATTATTAATATCCACATACCCACACGGATTCCACTTTCCGCCGAATTTTAGAGGCATTGTTTATTGAGTGGCGCCCCACTCACTCAACGCCCCGCTTTGGCAAAAAAGGAAAAAATGAAAAAAATCCTCGAGTGAAAATCGAACCCACAACCTGTCGTGTTTACAATATGTGCCCTTGCACCATGACTGCCTTTGTTCTTTATGTAATGATCTTTTCCTAATTTTCAGGCTTAATTGTTTATTAGTCTCGGATGGCAACCACGCTATTCTTAGATAGGCATAGGCCATCCAAGCCCGCCTATTCCTACGCGTATATAATAATTAAATACACATAATTAACAAAATTAATTAACTTACCCAATATCCTTACAAAATAATCCTGCTTCCCAATTCTAAACATCGGCCTCTCCCCCGATACCTCGCAAGTGTAAGAGAAGTCATTCACACCAGGTTGATATATTTCCAAAAGCATTTTACATAGACCTTGCTGGCCTCTATCCTTGGTTATGGCGCAGTCCACGTACATTCCGGCTTGGAGAGTTTGAAATACTTCAGTTTTTGCCGGGCCGTGTTTCTGGAAATGTAAAAATAGTTGTTAAAATTTATAAATATATAACTATTAAGTACGATTTATTATGATTTATCGGCTCAGCGTGTGACGCTGTAAACGCGAAGATTGTGAGTTCGATTACTTCTCGGAAGAATGAACATTTTCTTTTTTTTCGGTCTGGTAACTAAACGAAGTATGGAATGCTGCCAATCAAAACGCAACGATTCGAAAAGTCTTAATTATTCTGTGTTGAGTAAAGTAAAACAGGAAACGGAGTGTCTTAACACTTTCCTTCTGCCTGGCGTTCAGATAAAAAAAGTTATATTTATGCTATGATTAGGTATATATTTAGTTGTAACTTATATTTTTTATTAGTTATATTATAACAAGATAAGCAGGGTAGGCAGAAAAATCTAGAGTTAAGACACTTAATGTTATCTATATGACAAGAACTTAATGTTATCGAAAAAACATGTGAGTAATAATTTAAGACATTTTAATAGAGTTTAGTATCTATCAATTTATGTCAATGATGAATTAAGTGTTTAAGTAATTATAAATATTACCAAACGAAAATATCAATTTTAGATAAAAACTATGTCCAAAACATATCTAATAGGCATTTAAGACGTTTCAAGAAAATCAGTCAAATTTGATGACAAATAATAATATTTCTAATCTGTAATAATGGCAAACCTACCGCCAGCATACCTACAGATTATACTAAAAAAAAAAATTCTTAGACAACCTGTAAAAATTTGGACGTAGCGGGAATTGAACCCCTTCCTTTGAAATGGTTCAATCTATAAATTACTGTGGACACTAAGCCATAGGTTCTCTAGGTGTGAAATAACATTTTAAAAATATTAAAAATACATATAATTATAATTCAACGTAATATGTATATAGTTTAAACATAACCATTTACATGAAAATTATCTAAATACACGATATCACAATAATTTAATTAAAATTTTCCAAACCATTTAAAGCAATGAATCATCGCAAGCAACGAATATCTAAGCGGTATTCACAGAAGCTTGTAAACAAGAGCATAATAGAGAGGAAACGGGCTGTTACCGGCTAAAATACTCGGAAAGGAGAGATTACCCACTCGACAGTCGACACATATTTTTTAATGCATTTTGTTTGATATGTGTTTCGTTTTTATTATTGTATCTTTTTTTATAAAAATGAAAATAAAGCTTTTTTTTAGTTTTTAATGTTTTTTTCAAATCGAACACTAGCTCCTGATGTTAGCACGTTTAACTAAAAAAATCTCTTGAGCTTTATAATGAATTGAAGCATAGACTGCGGAGAAACTTGTTCGTGACCCTTTGTCTACTACAGCGAGAGCCTCGGTCAAGATCTTCCCTTCTTGCTGTCCGCTCCCATTCGAGACATTCGAAACATCGGAACTCAACGCCGCGCTATGATTTCAAAGACAGGAGACACAGGAGCTTTTATCTAAATTACATAATATTATTTTAATGCCCATAAAGAAACATTTACTAAAAAAAACCCTAAACTGTCTTAAGAGATAATCTACGCTATATATTCAATTTTACACTAAAAAGGATATCTTCACACCGCCTTCCACTCTGTTAAGTAAATAAAAAGGGACGAAGGATACTAAGTAAATTAATTACCCTGTCCGACCATTCATAACAAACATCTCGGGAAGTACGAGAGCTGACGCAGATAAGGTCTAATAGTTTTATACTGACGGACAAAGAGATTATGTCAATTGTGTTGGAAAAAACATTTTTAATATACTCGTAAGATTGTTCTGATAGCAGAGTTCTTTTGGTATTTTTATTTTAATATTTTTTTTGAAATTTAGTTAAATGTATGAAGAATGATACTATAAACTTTTAATATTTTTTTATTAGCTTTACGCTGTATATCATACGTAGCAGGGTAGGTAGAGGGAATCGGTGAACCTATTGGTATGTTACTCCGTTCCCATTAAGACATTTTCGTTTCTCGCTTTTCACCGAATTCTAGAATATTTCATTCCCTCAAGTGAGAATCGAATTCACAACCGTCGCCTTTATACTCACACGCCTGTGCCTCTTTGCCATGACGGCAGTGTAAATCTTAAATAATTTACAATTACCTCAGGTCGATATATCATGAACTGCTGTCCATTATTGTAGAGGCGTACAGACTGCAGAGTGTCATTTTCTAAGGTCTCCCACAGGCACACCACCTCCCAGCCGACGTTGGGCCGCCATTTACCTGTTACGTTCACTTCTATTGCGTTTGCTATTGACACTGAAAAAAAAGAAATAATAATATTTAACAAAAAAACAATGGCTTCACACTGCGTCCCGTTTATAGTTATAGTAAATATTGCAGGCAGAGGGAATCTAGTATTAAAAACGCGCTTTGTCTTGTTCCTTGAGCGAGACCAGGAAAATGAGTAAATTTTCAATTTCTCGGAGCGGTGTTACTTCCCACCACTCAACACACAACATTTTGAAAACAATTGTGCTTAACACTGCATTATATCTGACTACCCTTCCAGATGCGTGATCCAGCGTGATGCTAGAATAAAGGAGTTACACGTATGATGTTAAACATAAATTCTATATCTAGAAACCAAGAAATCAGATAATTCGTCCAACTTAGGCCTATAGCGTTATCAAATTTACTAGCATTTATTTCTACAGAGATTTTGCTAGATATGAAGCAAGCTAGTAAACTACGTAAGTAATCGCGTACGTCGCTAAAACGTTTATTTACATAAGAATAGTTTTTGTCAGGGCTAGTGGATTAAACAATTAATTATGCAAATGTACGATATGGTAATGAGGAGAGGTCACGTTACGTAATATGGGAAGTAAAATGGTGTTTTGTTTCTGGTAGTGGTTTTGTTATTTACGTCTATGTCCCACAAATAATTTAAATCTAATGGGAACGGAGTGTCTAAGCAGTAGGTTCCCTCTACCTACCCTGAAATATGCGCGATAAAGCGTGAAGCTAAATAAAAATAAAATATACAATATTTTTTTTTCAAAACTGGTATTCGCCCGCACCCTTAATTTAGAACATAAAATAGAAAATTAGGGAAATTTTGCGAATGGGCTTATGGAAGGGAAACTAATACTGCCTAATCAACTATGTGCGATAAAGCTAAAAAAATCAAATGGCTGGAACATTTGGAAGAATATTTTCATTCCATTTAGAAAATAACAATTTACAAATAACTCTATACAAACCTAACTTTGTGAAGTTTGGGCGTATATAAACTGGGCTCTATATGAAATCTAAAACTTTGAAATGTTTTTTGTGGAAAAAATACGTCTTAAAGTCCACGTAATTAAAATTGTGGGAGTCAACTACTTATGAACTAAATTATTTGACTTTATTATTTTAGAGAGTGACTGTAAGAGCGACAGGTTGTGAGTTCGATCCCCATTTGGGGGTATGAATTATTATTTAATAATATTTTTATATCTTTGCGCTGGTACCAAGGTAAAAGAAAGAAAATGAAGTATTTAATATTTCCTCGCTTTGGTAACAGGACGTTGAGTTCCGGCACTCAACATGCAATAACTCCAGAATTCGGTGACAAGCGGGGAGCAAAAGTGTCTTAATGGGAACGGAGGGTCTTAATACTAGGTTACCCTTGCCGTATATATCCCATATTGCATGTATTATGCCCTATTTATAATCGTGCCTTTCTAATTTAACCATCTTTTTTACAAAACTCGCGTGCCAAATGGTGGAACTAAAAATCGCACTTGTAATGAAGGCGACAAATAAATCAAAAAAGTTTTTAAAGTAATTACATTAAATCCCGTTTTTAAAACGATATTTCACTATAATTATTTTTAATAAATCATAACATTAGACCTATGCAATATTTCATTCAGATTTTAATGTGAAATTAACAAGCATTTATTAAAATGCATTTGCTAACTAACTAATAGGGTTGTTGAGGCCAGTCGTGACGCAAAAGTGTGGCAACGCGACAGGTTGTGAAATCGATCCCCATTTGGGGGCATGAATTATTATTTAATAATATTTTTATATCTTTGCGCTGGTACCAAGGTAAAAGCGTGGCGTTTAGTTCTGTCTTATTGGGAACACTAGGTTCCTTTTGTCTACCCTGCTATGTGCAGGATATAGCGTGAAACTAATTAGATTTTTTTTCAGTTTCACGTTATATCTCACATTTAGCAGGCTAGGTAATGGGAGCGTAGTGTTAAGACATTTCGCTCCCCACCTTCCGCCGAATTCCAAAGACACTACGTGTTGAGTTCAACGCCGCGGCTTGGCGTGGCATTAGTGTGAAGAAATGAGAATATAAAATATTTCACTTCCTCGAGTAGTAATCGAATCCACAAACCGTCACTCTCACGTCACACGCTTGGGCCCATGCCCATGTTATTTTATTAATTTATTAGTATGCATTTCTAACTAACTAATAGGGTTATAAGCTTAATAAAATATTTAAAATTTATTATAAGAAATATTTATAGCACTTAAAAACATCGAGTCTCTAATTTTGTCAATTAACCAAATCAAAATCCATTGAGGGGACTTCCCGTATGCTATTTTGTGTTACCCTCACTTACTTTAGAGCTTTAGCTTTATTTAACGAGTATACATTAAATTAAAGGACGAGATACGGTGATCTTAATATGAAAAAAATATCGTAATTCATATCCTTGATTTTTTTGTAAATGCTAAATAAAACATACGTAAAAAACACGTATTTTATAGTTATAAAAGTGCAATAAATTAATTTTAATAAAATGCCAATTTGCGAGTGTAAGCGCGACAAGTCGGGATTCGATTCTCACTCGAGGAAATAAAATATTTTATACATATACCTATTGATTTCCTCGCATTGGTAACGAGGCAAAGCGTGGCGTTAATTTCCACTCTCTATCCATTTATTAGCTTCATAAATCTATATTTACCTAATGTTATAAAGAAATTTGACTAAATTTATATTTCTATTTAAGTTTAGAGTGATTTTTTGCATTTGGTCAAGGTTTTAATTCATGTAATGAATACTTACTAACAATACAAATGTCACGGTCTGGTTAAAACACTCGTCGTATAAAACCTGAGTTTTTAGTAAAATATAATATTAAAAAGTATGTAACGTTATACTCGTATTATATTGGTCAAAATTTTATATTAGGCATCACATGATTTTTTTTAATGTAATACATAGAAGGAGAATGCTTAGGTACATCTTAAATAATAATCGTTTCTAGAATTATTTTTCTTTAAACAAGAATATTACCTTTAATAGAAGAGGAGATGGAGTGGAAAATGGAAGGTGTTTTTAACTCTAGACTCTGAATATATTTCCATACAGTAAGTATTCGAGATGTGTGAAAATAATATAAAGTTCACGCTGTATTTCGCACATAGCAGGATAGGTATAGAGGGAACGTGAAAATTAACACTAGGAGTGTTAAGACACTCCGTTCCCATTAAGACTCTTCCGTTCCCCACTTCCTGCCGAATTCTGCGGCCTTTGTTGAGTAGCGGAACTCAACTTGCCGGGCCTCGTTACCGGAGCGGGGACGTGAAAATGTTAAATATTTAATTTCCTCAAGGGGAAATCGAACCCCCATCTGTCATCAATACAGTCGCTCGCTTGTCCGCTCGGGTCACACCAAGGCTTCCTATATGTGTATAAAGTAAAACATTCCAGGCGCGTTGCGTGCCGACTACAAATATATTACTTAGTATACGTAACATCGTTTAATTAATCATACTATTTACCAACTAGATAACACTACATAAGAGAAGTATAAATATATAAGTTTATATAAGTTAGAGGTTATTGTAGTACAGATGTTAAAGTCAGTGTTGAATATTTGCGGCTTCAAATTTATATTTGCTATTTTTCATTAAGGCTGGACAGCTTAAAACTGAATAGCTGTAAGAAACTTCGTATTAAGACACACTTTTGCCACTTACTTCTCGATTTCGGGGCTTTGCGTGTTAAATAGTGGAGCTCAACGCCGCGCCTTGTCTTGTTGACAGTAGATAAAGAAAATGAAAATAATTATTATTCCTCGAGTAAGATTAGAATCCAAAATTGTGCTACGTGGGCCTCAGTTAACGCTAGCTTTTACTATTTCTAGATAAATTATAATTTATAACCGCTTAGAAACAAGCGACTAGTTACATAGGTTAACCGACGTTTACATACAAATTAATATGAGTGCGCAGATAATGAAGTAAATCAAGTAAAAATTAGCTTCACGCTATCAAAATCAATAACTAGAAAATAAAAATAGTATTTTTTAAAAGTACATTCCATAGATTTCTCTATTAGCTGATATATTTCAGTTTCCATGCTTTATCTTTACAAAACCTCCATACTCCGGTTCGTGCAAATTCAAGACATTTCATGTTGAATACCGGAATTTACCAATCAGACCTACAGCATCACGACGGCCTTTAAAAAATATTTTCAAAAGGATTTCTCACAACACAAAGCCACTCTAATTGTTCTCTATCAAATATTTTGTATGAGAGACCGTTAGTTTAGTTTTAAAAGAAGCGTTTAATATGCTCAATTGGTGCGCCGTGCGCGCCTTAATGCTTTAATATTTAGGACATCTCGTGACTTGGGGGCTGGGGCTACCAATTATTCTGTTAGTGTCTGAAAATATTGTCTTCTTTTGTTTTTCAAGACATTAAGACACTCCGCTCACCAGCTTCCTTTTGTTAAGTTAATCTATTATTATTATGTTTTTCAATAGTTGCTTATTTGGATAGTTGCTTTATTATTGCGGAACTCAACGCTGCATTTTATTTATCCAGGCCGACAAATGTTTTCCGTACATTAAAAATAGAATTTATTTTTTGTAATCTATAAATAAAAAATAAATACTAACTTATGACATTAAGTCAACTATATTAATAATATTTTTTTAAATTACCAGCCTTTAAGTTGATCTGTTATTAATTTTTTAAGCATTACGCTATATCCTGCACATAGCAGAATAAGCAAAGGGAACCTGGGAACCTAGTGTTTTGCCACTGTGCCACTACTGGCCTCAAATGGCCTTAAATGTTATATAAATATTTTACTTATATTTATATAACTTTATATTTCTAGTAGCCAACCCTATTATGATTGTTGATACTCGCGCGTATCATCCGACAAACGATATTAATGTTCATTGACTAGTGACATTACATTCCGTGCACTTGATGATAAACAAGCAACTTATTAAACGTTTTAAGAAAATATTTTTCTTAAAACGTTTAATAAGTTGATATGTTGAGGGCAGTCGTGGAGCGCTTGTGGGTTCGATTCCCACTTTTGTTGCTCAATTTTTGAGGAATTCTGAAGGCATTATGTGTTGAGTAGCTGAACTCAACGCCGCGTTCTTGTCTCCGATACTAGAGCGAAAAAATGAATATATTACATTTCCTCGAGTTTGAATCGAACCTACAATCTGCCCTGTCTCAAAATTGTCATTAAAAAGAAAAAGAAAAAATTTCAGACAAAAATACATAATAGATAAACAATCAATGTCGCGTAAAAAAATTGCAGATTCATATTTGTTTGCAAAACGCACACATTTTGAACGTAGCGGGATTTGAACCTGCGCCTCTTCAAATGTCCAAGTGTCTTTACTAAACATAGAATAACACTTTAATGACAAAATTGAAATGTACCATTTTTATATAAGATTTATTTAATATACTCTGTAATTAGAAAATGGCAACAATAAGCACACGCATTAACTAAATATACTTTTATAGCCGCCATTATAATGACTAATTCCGTTCCCTTGGAAGCCATATTATTTAACAATTGCCACCAATTGAGAATAATTAAAGAGACATCTGCAATAGAGGGCTTTGATGTGAAAAAAATAATTATGCGACACAAACCAGGCCCGGACTGAGGTTGCATAGATAAATGAATAATAGATGAGGAAATTAGAGTACAATTTGGTAGTCCTATTATGCTGCAGAAGCTTTTGCTTCTAAATATTGTGAAGAATGCACCATGTGCATTGGTTAATTAATTTTTAAGTTAATTTTCTTTTTTTATTTTGTAGTTAGTTTTTTTGCGTTCTAAATGTTATCATTTAATATTGTAAATTTTCTACAATCATTTCAAGCAAGCACGTTGTATCTTCTTTCTTTATCAGAGAGGGAAAAAATATTCTGTGTATTTATTCCTTCGAAAGAATAAATAAGTAAATAAATATATTTATTCATTTGAATATATATTTCCTCCCAATTTCTTTTTAAATAAATATCGAATCTCCAACTATCGTGTTCAAAGAACACACTAAATAACATTTATTCGTCACCTGTCGTGACTAACAAGTATATAATAAGTGGGTTTTCCAATATATCACGGAAATCGATGATTAGAATCCAAATTAATAATAATTTTCTATGTCATTAAGTATAATTTGTACGTCCATATATGATTTTTTATCAAAAACTATCTGTAGAATGTTGTTCGAGTTAATTTGTTTGTTTTTCGATATAATTTCGATTTGACAACGTCATTTCATTCAAGAAAAATAAAAAAAAAATGTTTTTATTGTTAAAAAAATGTGTTTATTGTATTTTATTTATTATTAAGTTAAGGTTACGAGTTCGATCTCCATTTTCATTCGGAGGTTTTTTATTTATTTTTTTCTCCTCTGATGAAAATATAGTAATGTCCGTACTAAATAAAATTTATGGGTTCGATTCTTCCGCATTGGTACAATGAGTACGGCGTTGAGTTCCGCCAATAAATAGGCAACGTTTAGAATTTAGATGTAAATTGGAGATCAGAGTATTTGGGTCCACTGTTAAGTTACAGGATATAGCTAAAACTTAAAAAAATACTATATTATTAGGATATCCAATCTCTCATTGTTGTTTTTTCCTATTGAACTAAAGTGATTGATTGAATATTGATTGTCGTATAAGACTTGCCTTTAGTCTATGTACATTAAAGAGGAAACAATACTTAAACAAATTAACGATGATTGATCCTCTTATATTATTAATAGTTTAATTAATTTATTACTAACTTGGTAAAATGTGGGTGTATAGGATATAATTATATTGAAAATTATATATAATATGATTAATATTTAATAATGTATATTATTTAATATAGAATAATAAGAATAAATTTAAAAAAGCAGCTTTACGCTGTTTCCCGCACACAACAGGGTAGGCAGAAGAGAACCTAGTATTAAGACACTCCGTTCCCCATTTGCTGTCGAATTCAGAAGGCATTGCGTGGCGGAACTCAACGCTACGCTTTCGATGATTTTTTAAAAATATTTTCATTTATTTGAGCCAGAGCAAATAAATGAAAATGAGAGTAGAATTGACAGAGTTGATTCAAAATTCACAAAATGTATAACATTGAATATTTATGACCAAACGAAATTTTTTTCTTAAAAATATACAAAGAAAAAAAAAATCAAATTAAAAAGACTTACCTAACGCTAGCCATATAATGATCACTCCACCCATCACAAGCACTAAATGAACAGAATAAATTATAACAAAAAACAGTCGATAATCTGTAACAGTTAATAACCTCCTCCTTTTACAGAAATCGGATAAAAATAAAAAAACAATCATATATAAAACACGTTCATTTAACTCTACAGTTCCCTCGACACTGTCCCGCATCGGCGTACGCGCAGACAATGGCTTCCAAGCAAGATACATACAAGGGATAATATGGCTACAATTTGGATGATGAGAAATATTAATAAATTAGATACATTATATCAATAGCTATTAAGCCATCGCGGCGTAAGGTCGCAAGGGTTCGACTGTAAGCGCGACGGTTGTAGCTTCGATTCCTACTCAGGGGAATGAAATATTCAATATTTTAATTTGACTCGTTCTGGTAACGAAGATTTGCGTTCCGACGCTCAAAACGAAATGCCTTGAGAATTTGGTGGAAAGAGGGCAGCGGAAGTGCTTTAATGGGATCGGAGTGTCTTAACACTAGGTTTCCAGATTCCATCTACTCCATATATTCTGCTACATGGGGAAAAATTGAAACTGTTTATATCACATATTTAAAGGATCACCCTTATCACCTTTACCACTTTCATAGTAATTTCTATTCATTCTTTATAAATTCATTTTGCACTAGCATGTGACACAAATCTATCAAATCGGCTTAAAATTTAATTAATAATTATAATATGTTACGCTCGCTGCAATGAAATGATCGACGGTCGACCGACCACAAATAAAAGCTACAGTTGGTCCAGTTTAATTACATTATAAACAACATATGAATATTGAAGGCGTAATGGGACAGTGTATGACTGTAAAGGTTCATATATTCCCTCTGCCTATCCTGCTATGAGCTATACAGAGTGAAGCTAGGTCAAGTGCGAGTTGGACTCGTCCTCTGAGGGTTCTGCACCAACTTCAGGATTATAGGTTAAGGGATAGCTTTTAAAAGTTGACAAGCTTAAGTTTGCAGGCGTATGAACTGATTTTGTATTAAATAAATTACTGTTACTACTAATTAAGTTTGTACTGTTTTTTTCCCTTTACACATATCTTATTTCGTACCAAATTTCATAACTGTAGGTCCACGATAAGTACCCTATAGGTTATGATTACGCGGCGAAGTTTAACAAAATGCAGTGAAAGCTACATAATTCCTGATATCTTTTGATTGTCTGGACATAGAAGCTTTAGGCGGTCTCGAGATAAGCTATAAGGCTTGGAAACCTTTAAATCTTATGAAGTGCGATTAAAAAAAAATACACATAGGTATATTTTTGTGCAGAATCAAATCTTTACAACATAAAAAAAATATCTACAAATAACATAATGCATTTGTATTGTAACCTTTAGTTTATATTTTTTTTAATAACACCCTAAATAATATAATAGACTTAAAACGAGTAAATGCGATTTTGTATTTATAGTAACACGCTAAAAGCTTTTACATATCCACGCTAATCTAAGTGATCTACGGTACGATGTTTTATATTGATTGGATTATGTATGAAAAATAAACGTAATCGGCTTCAAGTCTAAAAAGGTAGGCATTTTTAACTCGAATTTTAGGTATTATTCATGTTTCGCTTTCACGGTCTATCCTAGACGCAGTCGTGGTCGTGGCTGTAAATTGTATAGGTTGTGGGAGAAATTAAGTTTTAATATTTTCATTTGGTCGTTGTTGATAATGAGGAAAAGTGCGGCGAGTTAAGCCACTCAACACGTAAAGCCTTCAGAATTCGACTTCAAAACACATTTTGTATTGCCTAAATTCGTTATCCTTTCCTGACTCTGATGAAATGACAAATCACAGTGCTAAACAGTGTATCGAAAATTGAGCAGAAAGTGGGGAATGGAGAGTTATATAATTAGGTGCCTATTGTCTATTCTGTTATGTGCGGGATACAGCGTGAAGCTTAAAAAAATCTCTGTAACAGTGAATACCAAAGAACAAATATAGGTAGCTTAAATAATAATAATAATAAAAATAATGCTGCTATAATTACATAGCCTATAATAGTTTTTTAACAACCTATTCCACTTAATATAAAAGTAATTAATCTCTTCTTATCTACATTTTTATTTTACTCTAAAATGCAGGGAGATTTTCATTAACGCTGGAAATCCTTAAAGCTTGTGCCACACAAAAGTACTCTGGATAAAGTATGAATGCCCTTTTAAAGTTCCACAGTAAACAGATTGTTAATAATCCTTATTCAATGAAAGCGAAACTTTCTCTATTGGGAAACTTTTTGCACGCTTGTTCCCTTACTTTTCCATAAAAATCGTTCGAATTCATAAAAATGTTCGATTACTAGGTACATTTGAATTGTTTTGCAAGTAGTTCATGAAGTTGGGCTGAACGAATTATTGTATGAGGCCTTCTTGTTTGATACCGTTGTAGCACAGTTCGAATGTGACTGACAGTTCACGACAGATGAGGATTCGATTATCAATTGTGGAAATAATTAATAATTGATTGATGATGATTGATTTTCGCTTCCGACGATAAATAAGCAATATCTAAATAATTCCCCGGAAAATCGGGTCTTAACAGGGAAAGGAGTGGTTATTTGCAGGATACAGCGTGAAGATGAAAAAGAACATAAATTTCGAATGGGACTCAAACCAAAAACCACCACATTTAAATACTTCCCAGCCACATTGCAAATGTATCAATATGTATAGCATATAAATATGACAAAGAATTTGTTCCATGAGACTAAAATGAAGAGCTATGACTATATAACGAGACTAAATTAAAAGCCATTGGACCTTTTAACTTTCTACTTAATAAAGGCCAGACAACTTCACGTTTATACTTAGAACATAGCAACTATATAATACATTTCAAATATATGTAATCAATTATGTATATTATATAGATAGAGACAGAAAGATAGGTTGTAATTAAAATTGGGTTATTAATTTACGTAATTAATAAAGAACTTCGTATTATTTGCACACTTAAAAGATAATGAGTACCAGAATGACATACGACTTGATATCCTCTAATACCCCTTTAAATTTTATGAGGTAAATATTTTTTTACTTATTTTAAGTTATATTTATATATATTGCAGCGTCAAAATTATAACAAATGAATTATAAATAAAATAGAAAACTTGACAACATAAACTAAATTAATATATCCAGTAATACTTGGTCCATCAAAACCAATCGAACGACGTATCAATATCGATTCATCGGTTTAACTATATAGTAGTATTATATAAAATTTAAAGGAACAGATGGATATACGTACATACATAAGCGTTAAAAACATAATCCAGTTTTTGGATTTCGCCCTAGTCGGGTGAAAACTACCCCTTGTAAGGTCCGTTGATGATAAAGTACTTAAATATGAATTTAATATAGGTTTTTATTAAAATACAAGAACTACTCTAACATGTAATTTTTTCTTGTAGTTTATGAATATTATTCATGACCCCCCAGTGGGAATCGAACCCCCAAATGAAAGTTAGAATGTTGAAGATCGAGACGGCCTAAAACTTAAAAATCAGCTTTTCCAGAGTTTTCTCCAGAAATATTGGCAATAATACTGTTTTCCATCTCAACGACAAAGCTTTCAAAGTGGCGAAAGAATTAAGTGAGCTATTACGTACAAAGATGCAATTTATTCTCATTAACAGTAATGTCGTCGGCAGCATTAATCACTTCTTGCTCCATTAGTGCCGGAATTACTACAGGACGTTTTAATTCCTCTGGATACTGTATAATTTTTGGTGAAAATCCTATTTTTCCCATAATAAAGTCCATTTTTCCGTAAATTCTTGGTCCCTGCTAAACCCTACTTGTTTGGGGTAATTGTTCACCAATTTTTTCGCTTATCTACTCATTTATTGGTCTAAAGCTGGTTTTTTAAATGCAATTTGTCAAGTTCTGGGTGTAGATTGGAAGTATTTACATTTTAAGTGTTGTTTGATGTTGTGAATTTGTTTTTTTTTTGTGAGATTGATCTTTTAAATTTACTTTTATGTTAGTTACTTATCTAAAATCCTTTTTGTATAATCTTTTGAACTAATGAAAATTCAATAAGAAGTGTAAATAAGATTGCAAGCAAGTAGAAAATAAATTATAATAAAAAAATAAAGGGTTGCGATCAATTTACGTTGTGTCGCACATAGCAAGGCAAAGGGAATCTGGGATAGGTCGTCATCTTCACCGACGTCGTCAAGTCCAAGTAAATGTGTTCTGTGGTCAAGTCAACCAACCACGCACGCTTTTCTCACTAACTGCACGCCAACCAATGGCTCATTGCCCGCTAAATTTAAAATCATTCGGGGACCATATTTTGGCCACTGCCAGTGGTCCATTGGTGGACCACGGACCACTGTTGGGGCTTAAGCAGACAAAATCACACATTAAAATCTAGTTAATCAAAATATTTAAATTAGCTACCATTTTCTCGCATTCACCTCTCAAAGCTGAATAGTATAATATAAACTAAAATTTTAAAAGTTATAATTCTTGCCCAAATGGGAAAAAAAATACAAACAAACATTGAAACGAACCTGTACGTAATCCGAGATACCTGCACGCGCCAGTTCGTTAAATTTAATGAACATTTTTAAGCCGCTCAGCTTGAATTTGATGTCGACATATTTTTAGAAAAACTCTCCTACATTACCTATGTACCTATGCAAATGTAAAATGTATTTTCTTTTTCATTACATTAAAAAATATCAGTTTGAAGGTTATTTTTAAGTGTTTAGTTCATATCTTGATTGGAATAAAGAAAATATACATGAAAGGTGAATGTGTATGACGGAGTGTCTTAATCCCTGGGTCCTTTTGTCTATCGTGCTATATTTGAAATACAGAATGAAGCTATATAAAGAAACTATATTTTACAATATCTATATAGAAACTGAATTTTGTATATTCTTATAATATTGTAGAAGTATGTCTTTCATTTCTTAATTGAACAATTTAGATTAACAAGAGTTGGTTTTGCTTTTAAATTATTAATTAAATTAATGAAATGTTGCTTTTAACCACTATGAAGATTTATAAAGACGACCAATTTCAATTAAAACTGTTTCAATTATAACTACTTCTTTGAAGTAAAACGGTAAGTGTAGGTCAAACACCGTCCCTCACTTCTTACTTTTTGTTTGTTTTTACAGCCGAGCATTTCTTGTTCTCCTGTAAAAAGAGAATGGAATATCACGCCGAATTACCCAAATTCATTGCACTGTTTTCTCCATTTTTTGCCGGTATTCAAAATATTGTGTGTCTATTGGCGGAACTCAACGCCGCACTGTGCATATGTCAATATAAAGACTTCAAATCATCTTACAATTAATGACACTTACAATTCTAATACTAAGACTTGTCGATATCTGTAATGACTTGCTGGTAAGATTTCCAATGTCCTTTCGGAAATTTTCCTTCTCTACAGTCCACAGTGACAGCCTTGTCATACACTGGGTATGATAAAATATAGCATAATATATTTTGCTTATGCATCTATCGCAAACAAACATTTGGACTAGAGCACTTCAGTATTAGCTTAACCCTTTTTTACATTTTTTCACCTTCAAATATTTATATGTTTTCTAAAAAGTATTTAACTTAACGAAAGGGTTCAGAGGGGCATGAGAGTTTATCATTACTAAGATTTAAAAGTAAGTATTTTTTTTTACTAATCAATTTCCGCCACATTATAGAGCCATTGCATGTTTGAGTGGCAGAAGCGGTACCAGTGCGAGGAAATGAAAATATTAATCATTTCATTACTTCGAGTGAGAATCGAACCTACACCCTAACGTATTAGTTAACCTTGCAAAAAATGGACGAAAATCGTTTTGTCTATCTTTATATAGGCAGATGACACTGAAAAGTTAAATAAAAAGCAGTTTTATTCCATAAAACTCACTGTAAGTGTGGTTTAAAAAGCGTATAGCTTTCAATGGCACGACGCGGCACTGGTACAATGGAGTCCGTGCGCCCGAGACCGGGGAAATACGTCGCCGATTGGAAACTCTTTGTGATAATAGAAAAAGCTGATTTAGCCCTACTGGATGGACTAATACAATTTATTAATATATATATTATATTGTCAGCATCACGCTTTATCTCGCACACGGTAGGCAGAGGGAACCTAGTGTAAAGGCGCTCCGTTTACCTCTTTTCGCCGAATTTTTCGAGGTGTTGCTTTTTGAGTGGCGGAACTCAACGCTGGGTTTTTTGACTTAGTGTCAGAGCGAAGAAATAAAAATATTAAGAAATTGTTTCAGTCATTGTTATCAAAGCGAGGATGTAGAAATAATACATTCACCCGAACGAGAACCGAATCTACAACCAACCGAGACCCGAACCTACATTTACTCTTATTTTATTATGAAAGAAAATTTGAAAACACTTTTAGAATTACATAATAGAAAGATATACATTTAGGTCACTCATTACATGGACCGGGTTGACCTCGCGCTAAAAAGTACGCACAAAAAATATGGTAAAAAAGGTCTCTTCTAGAGAATTATATGAAATCCCTGTGGGATCGACCTTAGAGCCACAGGTCTCTGGGCAATGACGTCACAACTCACAAGCTATTCAACATTCACCTTCGTTCATCATACGAGTATAACCGGATATATGGCATTGTGAGATAAGTGTTATAGATTTTATAATGTATTCTAACCTATTGTTTTAATGTTGAAATGTTTTTATGAGTATTGCAGGTTCAATTTCTTTGTAACTTAGTGTCAAATGTCTCCGTTTTCTGGTGTTCATCTGAATTGAGAATTTGACTGTTAAGTGGCATAACTCAACACCCTGTTTTATAATATTTTTTGGGGTGGTTATAAATATCTCTTTTATAAAATCAGACCCTGTTCCATAGTGCCATAGCAACTGCGAAAGCCGTTTCGTTTCGTTTTCCATTCTCCGCTGAATTCTAGAGCCATTGCGTTGAGTAGCGGAACTCAACGCCGTACGAGCCGAGCTCAACACCAGAGTGAAGAAAAGACAATATTAAATATGTCAATTCCTCGACTGGAATCGAACCCTCAACCTGCAGCGTTTACTGTCATTCTTTGTGCCTCTACGCCACCAAATATTATCCGGTTACAAGGCGATGCAATGGATAAAGCTTATAAAGCTTAGCAAGCCCAGAGCATATTCAAAGGCTTCCTTCAGTCTGTGTTTGATTTTTAGAATTCGTAACGTGTGTCCCATTGTTCCGATACAAAGGGAATTTTTAGATCGCTGCTTTCAATGTGAGAGGTGTCCTTTAAGTCTAGGAACATAGCTATTGTGTAGGTCATACAGCGTACAGGACGGGTTTTATGATTTTTAAAAGTTTCACTAGCGTGACGAGAATTTCAATGTTTTGTAATAAAAAAATGTTAAAATTTGGCTTTATAATGTGTTTTTTAATTTTTTATGTTGTATTGTGTATGGAGAATATGGAGTGATCTTTCAATTTGTTAGGAGTCCGTACCACAAAATAATGAAACAGAACTCTTATAGGATTATCACTTTGTTGCCTGTTTGAGTCATATATCGAAATATTGCGTAAAAGTATCATGCTGAAATTAATATCTAATATCCTGAATATTCCACGAAGTCTTGAAGCACAGAAAAAATTAAGCTTCTAAGTCAATAGAGAAAGTCAAGTCAAATATAAAATTCGAAATTTTCAAAAATATTAATGTAAATAAATATTTAACTTCCTCGAGTGGGGATCGAACCCATACACTTTGCCGCTACGCCACGATGGCTTCCTAAGCATATGCTATAAACATTCACTAATGTAAATAGTAAAGATGTCTTATATACTATAGACGCATATATTATTTTAAAAGAGCATTTTAGATTATATTTTGCTCTCATAAGTATATGAATAAACAATTCATTCAAAAGTGATAGATACTCTTGTTGAAACTTGAAGCACTTTAAAACTACAACATCGAGGTGCGCTGTGAATTCAGCAAATGTCAAAATTGAAACGTTTGTTTGGTAAGATGTGTTTCTATTTTATGGCCAAGTTTTTGTGGAAACATATAAATTGGTGTTTTTTTATAACTCTATATTAATTGTACAACTAAATATATCTAAAACTAATAATCTTCCAACTGTAAACAAGATAATTAGTGGGTTCGGTTTCCACTCGAGTATATGATATATTTCGTATATTTATTTTCTCGCGCTGGTAATAAGGCAAAGCGAGTCTTCGAGTTCTGCCACTCAATACATGCCTCCAGAATTCGGCGGAAAGTGAGGAACGGGAACAGTTGCCAGGTTCTTTCTACCCTGCATACTCTGTTATGTGTAGAATACAGTATTGTACTTGGTATTATTTCTATGAATGTGGTAAAAATATTATTCTTACAAAAGTGGTGGTATAAATACGTCAAAATAAAAAAGATTTGACATTTTAAAACTTAACGAACAATTTTCATTAAATATCGTTAGCATCAAATCGAATAAAATTATCGATTACAATTCAAATCGAAATCGTCTCATCAAGAAGGGGAATGGTTGAGTCGAATTTAATAAAGCCCTTTTGTAAAAATAAAAATGTCAGCCGATAAATGGAACGTGTTTGAAATTTGGGACCAATCGGAGCGTCGCAATCTTGCCGTCGGAAGGTGTTCGGATTAATTCGTGTCCGAATTAATTCAGTCGGGCGGGTTTCTTTGCGGAATTTGTTGAATTTGCGCACTGTTGGCTTGTTGTTTTAACTGATTTGTTTGGAAAAATGTTATTTTATATTGAATTTTTAGTACTGGTTCTCTTTACGCTGCTAGGTAGTGTTAAGACACTCCGTTCCCCAAGCGCCACCTAATTTTCGATATATTGCGTAATAGACTTTTATAAGCAAATTATATTCTAACAAAATATTTTAAACAAAATATATTTCAAACTTATTAACCATCAGTAATACAAAAATAATAAATAGACAAATTAAAAACATATAAAAACAAATAAATATTGAGAAATATATTATATTTTTTCCTTTAAAATCATACATTTTGTATTACGCGTTTAAGTATCATTTTACATAGTTTCTATAAACTTATAATTTGAGTTTCAACCTCTTTCATAGAATTGTCAAAGCCCTGCCCCCAAAGCACCTTACTCGAATGAGAAGATTTTCCTAGATGGCCACTGTTACTTTGTATCTTTAAGAAATTTAAAATTGCATATTTTATTTGATCAGTTTATTCCAAGCAAGCTTATTTTAAAGGGAACTTATTTTTCATTTTATATAAGAAGAATGCTGTTACACTGCTATTTTCTTTCCAGTATTTCACGTTTAGTGTAAAGGTTGATATATCTTCTAAAACTAAGGCAGCCATTTTAGAAAAGAAAAATCAGCACTCTCCTTGATCTGTTCATATTCGTGTAAAGATGTAATGTTATATGATTTTAAGGTTTAAATGTACCATAACCGGCAAATGATGCCTTGAAATAATTATTCTTTACAACTATAAAGAATAGAAAAAAAAAGTTAACACAAGACCTATTTTAATTTCAATAATAACCACGATTTTTATTAAAAAATAATTTTAAATAAATAATGAAAATTAATAAACATACACAAGCTGTTTTCTCCCAACAGTGTGCGTTGAATCCCTTACGTTCGTCTCCGCGAAAATTTAAATTCCCCAATCTCACTCGTATTCGATTGTCAAAGACTTACCCTCTAAGCAGCTTACTAGAATAAGAAGATTTCGCCGGCTGCTACTTTGTAGTCTTAAAAAATTTAAACCGATTCAATATGGACTGACCAAGAAATGTTGTCTCTTTGAGGTCCGAATGCGAGTTAAGCATACGAGTACGTTGATAGAAGAAAATTGTGATTTATTTTTAACTTCACTCTGTATTTTGCACATAGCAGAGAGGTAGTGAGTTCACACTCTGTTCCTATTGAGACACTTTCGTTTCCAACTTTTCGCCGAATTGTTGTGCTCGTTGAGTGGTGGATTTCAACAAGGCGTTTTAGCTCGGTACTAGAAGAGCAAATGGATGAAAATATATATTGAAAAAATTATTCTTCCAAGTTATTAGTATTTCTACTAAAGCGAAAAGTACATAAATTGTGTGTAGTTCACACAGCCGCAAGCAGAACTCTGACACTACGTGAAAAAATATATTAATTCATTTTTCTTAATGTAAGTAAACAACATCTCGCATGTAGCTGTATACGAGTAGACAGAGGCAACCTCGTATTAAAGCACTATTTTTTTAACATTTAAAATTAAAATAATTCAATATCTCAATTTGAAATCGAACCAAACACCATCGCCTTTACAGCCAAACAAGCAGCCAACCGTCATGGTATCAACCAATAATATTTCTTCAATTTTTTGAAAGAAGAAGAAAAGATTATAAAGACTCGCATTCAGCGATCACAATACTAAAGTATATCCAAGTACTTATAATTACTTTTCTAAATCCTTAAGCATCCCTCTCCCTACAATGGGAGTCTCTATAAAAAAATATAAGAAGTATTTTCGCGAGCGGACAGTCACCAGCGAAACGGATGAAATGAATGACGCCTTAATTATCCGGTTAGGCTTCTTGATCGAGAGAAAGTATCTTTTATTCGTATTTCTGTAGGTACTATGGGTTTTGCTGATTTATCTGAAATTGTGCGGGTATTTGGATTTATTGTTCTTTGGCTTTGTTATTTGGATATCTTTGTGTCATATTAAAAAATGTATTAGAATTTGAAAGTAGCTGGACTTGAATCCATTCACAGCATCTCTATTGGGAGATTTTTAGAAAGAAAAGGAAGGGAAGAAATGGGAAGCGGAGTGCCTTAACATTGCCTATTCTGCTTTGACAGGAAAACGCTAGAAGCTACATAAATATGTATAAATACAAGAGTCGTATCACGTACGTGTTAATTGCACTATGATGGCGTTAATTGTCATATTAATTAGTCAATTTATCATTGCCATATTTCAATTTACAAGTGATATGAGAAGTTATGGGTTTTTTTTGTTTGTCACGATGCATTCTGCATACATATAAGTGTAAGTGGGGAGAATTTAGAGCCAGAACACTCTGTTCTCCGCTTTCCGCCCAAATTTGAGACACTGTGTGTAGAGTGGCGAAGCTCAACTCTACATTGTCGTACTAGATCAGGAGATATGAAAATAATTTATTATCAAGTGAAAATTGAACCTATAACCCTCGCATTCACTATTTTATATTATTTACGGACGTATTTACTCTCACATATAGTAAGATACGCGTAAAAAGTATTAAAACACTTGTATCTTTTTATAGGTCATTTTCGCGGCAAAACGTACTGATTGGCGGATGTAAATACTGTGCTATTTCTAAACAATGCTTAGAAATAATAAAAAAAATAAACATAATCATTCTCCCAGGTGGGGATCGAACCTGCTACTATCGTAATTCTGATAGAAAACATAACAATGATAGCAATCATAAACGCGATGGCTGTGGATTCGATTCCTAGTGGGGCATTTTCCTAGTGGAAATTTTCGTTTGCTCCTTTCTTGTGAAATTACAAATCGCCGTTTTGAGTTCTGCTTCTCAACACGCAATATCTGGAGAGGGCCGAAAGCGGGAAACTTAGTGGTACACACTAGGTACCGTCTGCTTGTTCTACTATACACAGGACAAAGCCTGCGGCTCGAAAAACAAAAATTATACAAAAAATCGAGCTTACATCTACC
Source organism: Heliconius nattereri (assembly GCA_013403645.1). NCBI lineage: Eukaryota > Metazoa > Arthropoda > Insecta > Lepidoptera > Nymphalidae > Heliconius > Heliconius nattereri. Next base: position 579,381 of record JAAIXI010000240.1, read on the forward strand.
TATGTTGTAATCTCAAGTTTTCGTACCATGAACTATGAATACGTACTAACTTCACAAAGTCCTATCTGTAAGTGTTGGCCGGTATTAGTATACTGGGTTAAGCCTGCCTTTAACTTACAAATTAAGTTGGACCCCTTGCTTTTTGCTATCTAGAACGGTCCTTGTATAATCTGGAATATAATAAATGAAGTGTATAATATATATTTTTTAAGAATTTGTGTATAATTTATTCTTCTTCACTATTTAATAGGTATGTTTTACAGGTAACCTTAAGCAGAATAATTCAAGAGTATAGAGAATATCTCGTTTTTTTTTAGCTTCAGGCTGTATCTCACACATAGCAGGGTAGCGAAATGATCCTAGCAACCTAGCTTAAAGAACAGTTCCGTTCTCCGTATTCCATTTTTCCGCTAAATTTTGGAGGCACTCCGTGGTGAGTAGCACGACTCTACGCTACGCCAGAGCGAATAGATGAAAATATTAAATATTTCATTTCCTCGAATGGGAATCGAACGAATGCTTGTGCCATGACTAGTTTGATACCTTACATGCACGTAGTACATGAAAATAATGTAGAGGAACAATATATAAAAACGAATAATAATAACATATCCTAATAGACTATTAGATAAATAGACTATCCTATAGGAAAAAAACTTCAAATTGCACCCATAATTCCTGAGATTAGCGTGTTCAACCAAACAAATTCTTCAGATTTAAAATATTAATATTACAGTCTAATAGCAGTTGGCAGCTTAGTGGATTGCCTTCATAATATCACAAGGTACTTTCGTTTTCAAGGAAACTGGTAGGTACTGCTATAATCACGATTATACATGCAGCCATTGTAAACAAGCTGTGAACACTTTACAGTGACTTCACCTTACCCTATTCTATTTGGTTGCACTTTGATATATTTACATACAAGAAATATATTATTTTCTATAACTTCATCTTATATTCCGCATATACCATATTTACTGGTGGGCAGTGGTGGGCATCTAGTGGTAAGACACTCTACTGACTTCACTGTGTCCAGTATTGTTTTTTTGGGTTTCATCTTATTACTATAGTGAAGATATAAAAATAATTTTACCTTTGAATGGGAATCAAACTTACAACTTAATATTTTTGGTCTTTTTATTGCTGTTGTTATGACTTTAAAAAAAAATATATATATAAGCTTCAAACTGTATCTCGCACACAGCAGGATAGACAGAGGAAACCTAGTGTTAGGACACTCCGTTCGCCACTTTCCGTTGAATTCTGGAGGCATTACGTGTAAAAAAATAAAAACAATATATTAACAAATGATTATACAAAACAATGTGTAAGTTTTCTAACCAAAACTGAGTAAGTAGGGTAGTTAAAAACGTATGTTGGTGAACTGATCTTGCCGAGCAAGTTTCATTGTTAACCTTGCCGTAGGGAATACAGCTAAGATCACTTTCAAATGAAACTTTTAAACGTTACGAAGAATTTTCTACGCACCTTCCACATTTAACTTTTTTAAATTACGAGTATAGCAGAATAGACAGAGGAAACGTAGTGTCAAGACACTCTGTCACCGATTCACCGCCCAAGCTTGCGTGTTGAATGGTGTAAGTCAATTTTGTATTTTACCTTGTTACTACAACGAAGAAAATGAAAATAATTCATTCCCCGAGTGGAAATCGAACCCATTACCGTTATATTTACAGACATCGTTACATTTATACTATTAGTTGGATAATATGATAGATTCGAAGCAAATAAATGTTCAAATTGAACCAGCAGCTTATGAGTTTAACACTATCAATAAAACAAACTTTTTAGTTTTGTAATATTAGAATAAATTTTAGAAAATATTCTATTAACAATGAACCATATGAGAAATGAAATGAATAAAACAATAATTGATAAGATAGCTTTCTCCAACACGATACATCTAGAACTAAAAATAAAACTTCAAGAGACTTCAAGAAACGAGAAGTTGATAATGGCGCAGCTTCGAGTATTTTTCGAAAATTTATTTTAAAACAGTGATTTATTGCGACGAAAAGTTTGGCCGGTACGTGATTTTGGCAACGAGACCTGCTCGAGCTAAGTGAACTGCTATATGCTTTCCAGTAAAGTTTCTTACTTCTATACTGTTAAGAAAATTATTTTATTTAGAGATATTCGTTTTAGTTTTATATGTTTTACTAGCAGGGTAGGCATTGCGTGTTGAGTGATAGAACTCACCGCCACGCTATGAATTGATATCAGAGCAGAGAAAAAATGTGAGAGTCGAACTCCCAACCATCTTGAAGGTATATGTATATATCTAGGGTATGCTCAAATAATTCCATATTAAATTAAAAAGTGAATATTACTTAAACTTAATTATAAATCTGTATATAATTATACAGGCTTGTAATTAAGTTAAATTTTAAGCGTTAATTTTCTGAGTATTTGTTTTCAGTATAATTTATTTTTATTGTTAAACGCACGATATTATAAATTTGTAATTTTGTAGACGTTATTGCAATGGACATAATATTTTTTAAATATTTTAATTTCTTCGTACTCGTCACCAAGCTAGACGATGTGTGCACACGCAGTGCCTCGAAAAAATTGTCGAAAAGTGGGAAACGGAGTGTCTTAACACTACGTTTCCTCTGCCCTGCATTTTATATGCGGGATACTGCGTGAAGCTAATAAAAATAAGTATTTCATGTATTATTTTTCACAAAAAATATATAACACATATTAAAACGCCACATCTGAATCCTCCTTTATACAAGCTAACGACCGGGATCTCATTACTAAGCGCTGTTATGTGAACATTTCAAGTTGGATGTGGCTACCTCCTCCTCCTCAGTAAGTAGACCCTAACTTAATGTAGATCGGAATCTTTGTAGTTCCACAAGAGGTTTTAAAAGTTCGATAAGTATACTATAGTGATTTATTGAGAAAGTTTTGTGTTGAGGTTTTTGTGTTGGGTAAATAGTGATGTGTGATTGAATTTCATTATTTGATAATTATTTTCTTTAGCTTCATATTGAGGGGAACGGAGTGTCTTAATACTAGGTTCCTTCTGTCTAGCCTGCTGCTGCTTTTAAAATAATATATACAGCGTGAAGTTGATTTTTTTCATATTGTATTCTGGATATGGTAGGGTACACAGAGGGAACTTAGTGTTAAGAAGTCCCAGTTTCGATTGAATTTTCGTGGAATTGTGTGTTGAATGGCTAAACTCAACGCAATTTTTCTTGTTAGTGGAGCGAGAAAATGAAAATAATTAACTTCTCCGTGGAAATCGAACATACAACATTCGCGCTTCCAGTCAAGTACAGTACCGCTCCGCTACCATGGTCTTAATCTTTATTTCACTCTAATATTAACTTCTATGTAAAAATGTAATTATGAAAAAAATAAAATATAATTTTAATTAGTTTATATAATATAAAATTTACAGTAAATGATTATAATTTTTCACATTACATCACTAAAACTATAAAATTATAATTAAATTATATTTTAATGCTATTTTTATTATAATAAAATAAAAATTAAACGAATAACACATCTGATAACAAATTATTCTACAATTTTAGTTACTACAATAAGTTGGTGTAACTGAGTACTAGACGTTACATTTCAAATTACCCATTTAAAACTGTTTATTTGTTTAACTGCTCATAACATGCGAACTACTCATTTCAGTATAGTTAAAAAATGTAGTATTTAAAAGCTTGCAAGGTTAATCACCTAAGGATTGATTTACTGATAACCTACATTTTGTTGTAAATTTCATAATTTTTTTACGCTTTATCTTGTTAACAATTGAAAGAAATGAAAATTTCTTTTCTGAGCGTGAATCGAATCCACAGCGCTACGATCGGCTATGTAAGGATAAACGTTTAATAATAATACTTTATTTATTTTAGTGACCAGTGAGACTTAGTGAGTCTTACAAACTAGGTTAGTTAGAATTATGTTTTAAATATATAATAAATAAGATTCTTGAAATAAAATAGAAAATGAAAGAAGAGAAAAAATGATTCTTGGGTTTCTAAAAAAATAGTCATCCTATTAAGTTCTTCGGACTGTGAAGGCAAGGCTGGTGGGTTCGACTCTTCGAATCACTTTTAAAAAAAAGCTCCATACTTAGAAAACTAAAATACTTTTCTCAGACATTTTTTTTTATCGGACATTAGATCCACGAGGATTAGTTCAAACCTAGCTATATTAAATTTTTTATACTTTTCCATACAAATTGAGACATAATTAATGTCTATTTTCTTAGAGGTATAAATACTATGAATTTCGACCATAACAGAATTACTAAAACTGTGGCGTCTCTAGTACAAATAAAACCCGAATAACCGCCACATTCGTGTCAATGAGGCATTAACGTGTACATGTATTTGTTTCAGCCAACATTTAACGGTAAATGGGAGTATACTGCGCGCGTGGGTGAGGTATTTTATACATTCGGCGTTTAGATACGTTAGTTGAATGGTTATTTTTGTTTTAATTTTCGCTTTTATGTGAATTTTCTTTTACTAGATGGTTGTGCGTTTGAATTCTATTAAGAAAAAAGATCTAGCTTAAACGCTGCTTTGTTCTGTAATATCTACTTATAATAAACAGCACGCTGCTAAAAATTCAAGGAAACCATGCACATTGTCAAACTAGATAAAAAAATGTAATATTTTTTTTTATCAATATTAATTGAGGTCAGTCGTGACGTGACCACTGCGACTGTAAACGCGACTGGTTGTGGACTGGATTCCCACCTGATCAAATAAAATATTTAAGATTTTCATTTCCTGTCTTGCGGCGAGCAAAGCGAGGTGTGGACTTCCGCCACTCAACACCCAAAGCCACCAACATTGGGCGGAAAGTGGGGAGGTGGCTAGGTTCCCTCTGCCCACCCTGTTGTGTGTGGGACTCAGGGTGAAGCTGAAAAAAATCCTCTCTTAACGGGGTAAAGTGCTGTGATGAGTTCCACTTAACATAACTGGACAGGATGATATTTAAAAAAAACTTTCCTATGACTTCGACCACAATCAAGAAGTATACTTAGATACTTCCTAATTACGTCTATCAATATATCAATAATATCCTACAAATAAGGTACTCAAGTGAAAACAACACAAAAAGCTGGCTATAAAGAAATTAGCCTACAGAGGTTATTGTAGGGCGATGGCATGGCGCATAGCCCATAACTTGTAAAGTTTATTGCCCAAAACATTAAATTATGAATAAAGGAGCGTGTTTGTATATAAACGTTAATAAGAAATACTTTTGTATGAAAATTGCTGTAATTGATGCTGACACACGCATAGGTGAGAGAAGTAGTTAATTATGAAGTTCTTTAAATATTTGATTAGCATAACTTATTTTTAGGTTCTCTGTATTCCACGTATAGAAGGATATCTTGTATTAAAACACTCACCATTTTTCGTTCAAGTTGGTCCACCATGGCATAATGGAATTCGAAGCAACATGTATATTGTTATACGTCTAGTATATCAGTTCATAAATGTCTTATGTAATAGATATGAACTAGCCATCATTAGAATTGCTTATTACCAATGTTAAAACCATACGATAATCATTAACTCTAAAATGACACGCAGAAAACCCAATTAAAATTAAGAAAACTTTAAATTACATTTTGTTACACAAAATGACCAGTAATTACTGTTGAGCGCAAAGGGACTGACAACCTAAATACAAAATAGTTGAAATTACAAACTAAGTACTTGTTTGTGTCCCTTTAGTGGAAATAAAGGAATAAAAGATGATATCACATTTTAATGAACAATAGGCCTCTTGTTAAGCTTGTAATATATAATTTTGGATTGTATTTTAAAGTGTTATTGCACACTTAGGAAAGAAAAATGCTACAGAAGCCCGTAGTGGTAACGAGGTAAAGCAATGCCTCTAGAATTTGGAGAAATGGAGAACGGAAATGTTATAATAACAACGGAGTGTCTCCTAGCACCAGGTGCCCAGATACCCCCTATTTGGCTCTGATCAGATAAAATGTGATTACAGTTTTCGTTTTGTGCAACCTTCGATTTTATTTGTAGGTATATTATTTTAATGTAAAATATAGGATGAGAAAGACGAAATGAACAACAAGACGAAGTGAATTATAATTAATTTAACTTTAACTATGGTACCTTAATTACACATTTTCAAATGTAATACTTAATTTACCATGGTGGTTGAAATGTCATTTAAACATACCCAAACCTCACCGATTTCTATCCCCAGAGGAATATTTGTACTACAAAGTAAATCCTAGTCACATATTTATAAAATATACATTTTTGTTGGTGTTTTTATAACTTCTTTGTCTCTTTCACAATTTATAAATGAAAAGGACAAAAGGATTTCATAATATTATTAGAGCTCGTCTACTCCCGCGTTACTTTGTTAAAAATTTACTCAGATTTTCTTGAGGAAATACTCTGTGGAGTATACTGGATTGTTACTGTTACTTTGTTACTGGATATTTAAATTTCATTAAATATTTATTTTTATATTTTAACCTTTTTTAAGCTTCACGCTGTATCCCGCACACTGCAGAGTGTAAATTAAAGTGCATAATATGTAAAGGAAAGTACCATCGAAACTGTAAAACAGCGGGACACATTGGTTGTAGGTTCGATCCTCATCCGGGAGATGCTTTAATATCGTATTTTTCGTCGTCTTATATATATCGTCTTATAAGACAGGTTTCCTTGTTAAATAATAGGTATATTAAAATCAACCTGAATTAATGAAGTTCTTAACTTACTTCTCCAGTATACATATGAAGCTAGAAAAAAACTAGCTGTAACTAATAAATGAATATATATATAGTATAAGTTTATTTACAGGCCATGTATAGCAAATAACGTGGTATTTCCCAAAAGAAAACTAAAACACGAATGGGTCCGAAGCAACTGATAGTAATAAAAATGTTTCATTACAGACTAGAGCGTTACTAGATTTTGGGTTGCCTTCCTACTAGACGCGTTATGTGGAAAAGATATAATATTTTTTTTATTATTTTTTCGTAAGTACTATTATTCATAGATGAGAGAGAAAAAGAGGCTTTTATGAGGTCGACTTATAAATATGTAAAAAATCTAAGATACTGAATTTGACCCAGTTTTTAATAATTGTATCATCATGAAACTTTGTAATTATAAGTGGCTTAGGTGACAATATAATAATATAGTGTCAATGAGTGCTCTATTGATTGAGAGAGGATATGCATAGTGGAAGCCTTCAAGGGTTACTAATAATCTTTGATGGGTTCCAGCAATTGGAGCAAGGAGTTCCATAGGCTCTTTTAATTTCCTATCACGCGTATCCCCGTACAGCATCATGGTGAGCAGATTAAGCCTAGTGTTAAGACACTCCACACCTTACTTTCTGGCGATTTCTTGAGGAATTACGTGTTCAGTGGCGGAACTCAACGCTGCGTGTCAAAGACAGATCTCAAAGTAGCTTCATTTACATAGAAACAAATATATTATACGAATTCTTAGTTAGTGAACAGCTATCCTAATATTGTGGTAAATAAATAGTTTTTGTTGTTGTCATTAAAGCGAGATGAGTCGATAGGCGCAAATAAAACATTTACTACTCACTAGATTAGGTTTTAGTTTAGGTCTAATATAAATGCTATATGAGGTACAGCCTAGAAACTTTATAATACATACAATATAGCTTTTAAGGGTTATTTTACAGCTTTAGCTCTATCCCCCACAGGAGGTCACCTGGGAACGGAATGTTAATACACTTCGCTCTCAATAAGACACTTCTGTTCCGCTGAATTCTAAAGGTGTTGCGTGTTGTAAGATCATATAAGCAAAAATATTTTTGCTTTGCTTTATTAGAGTGAAACTAAAAACAGCTTAAGTTTCCATTGCCTACTTCGTCCATTCCATTTTTCATTTCACGATTTTTCTCCATACCTGTATTTCGTGTCACGCACACATACACATACTACTACAAAAATACTACTAAGCGTTGCCAAACTTCTACTTTTCATTCGTCAAAACATAACCGAACGAGAAAGAACGATATCTCGCGTTCTTTTTCACGCAATTACCTATTTATTATAAATCTAAATAACGTTCAAAGCTCTTACTAAAATNTATTTTTTAAAACGATTATTTTATTATTTATTTTGTTTGAAAAAAAAACTTTTTCATTTTTGGGAATTATTTTTTTTCCGAATTATATTAGGCTTTTATAGAGTAGTTAAAACTGTGGTTTCATTTAAAGTGATGCTTTCAATTCCACCCTGTATAAAAAAAAAACTTGAATAGTGTCAATTCTTTTGGATTTCAAGTGATGTCACATTATTTTTTAATTGTTCTCGGCAAGATCTTTCATTTGAAACCCATATTGCAGAAGTGCAGAAATAATAACTATTCCGCCATTTTAGATGTTCCGCCATATTGGATTTAGAATAACGTCAAACTTTTTTTCGAGTTACGGTCAATGACCCATTTCATTTAATATCTATATTCTAGAAGTAGACTTAATAGACACTCGGCTATATTCGATATCCACCATATGGGATTTAGAATGACATCACATTATTTTTCGAGTTGCTCTCAACAAGCCGTTTCATTTGATACCCATATTGTAGAAGTACATTAAAAATAACAATTTCGCCATCTTGTATGGTCCGCCATATTAGATTTAGAATGACGTCACATATTTTATCGTGCATTGTCATCCAAACTAAACGTGTATACAAAATTTCAGCTCAATCGGTTGAAGATATCTACTTCAACTTCGAACCCACATACATTGCAAGTTAAATAAAAGCTTTTAAAATTATAGATAGGTAATAAAGGCTAAGATAAAAATCTTCCATGATGATTAAATGTTTAACATTTTTTAATGATTCAATAATTTTTTTAGGAAAAATAAGATACAGCTTGACCAAAAAAGGAACTTCACCTTCTGTCTTGCATATCAGAGTAAATAAAAGGATTCTGGTGTCCACAAGTGTTAAGGGGATATCATTCCGATCCATGACATTGAGTGGTGAAGATAGCGGAACAAAACGCCACTCTTTATAAACATTTATAATAAATATTATATTATTAGAAAAAAACCTTTCTATTCCCTCCCCAATTATAATTATAACATAGTTAACAATCAATGTGAGTTTTAGTTTGACTAACTAGCAAACTGTACCTAATATTACATTGTTAAGTCGAAGTTCAATATTTACGGAGGACCACCTCTGGGAAATAGATGCTAAATTGTTTGAATATACGCCCTATATTTGTACTAAACTTGCTCTTTTACTTATTGGAATACTCAATTATTATTAGTTTTCAGCTTCATGCTGTATCCTGCGCGTGGTGGGCTGAGGGGACCTGGGAACCTAGTGGTAAGACACTCCTATTCTCCTACTATTTTCTTTTACCAACCAAATCGAGAATCGATATTTTTAATATAAAAATTGAGCTGAACATGGATTAATTTTTAACAAAAATAAAAACCGACTTCTAACAACGAACTAAAAAGTGAAAAATAATTATACAAAGATTTTATAATTTTGAAGTCGAACAAACAGGCTTAGTAATTAGATATTGTAGTAAAGGTGTTGTAGCATTAGTTTGTTGTCCTAAGTAAAACTTTATTTAATTAGGTATTATTTTTGTGCAAAGTTACACTTTGGTATATTGACAAGAAAATACATAAAATGTATTCGGGCGAATGGAGAATCTCCCTTTTTTGAAGTTGGTTGAAAATGAGAACATCCTCTTTTTTGAGGTTGGTTGAAAAGAAATGCAACGATCAGTAATCTCACCTCTGACATCAATTTAAAAAGTTTTTGCTTGTAACTATTACAGTATAATCAATTTTTTACCAAAAAAAACAAACTTTCTAAATTTTCACCGGATCCCATAATCGGAACCTAACCAAACTTTCACCAAATTATCCTTGAAGTATATCCTGTCTAATAAAAAAAGANTTAAAAAAAAAACAGTCGAATTGATAACCTCCTTTTCTTACAGATATCGGTTAAAAAATAAGTAAATTTTCATTTACTATGTGGCAAACAAATCTTTAAAATTGTAAAGCACTATGTTTTAACTACAAAAACAAAAATAATCTAAGCTTGCGGAAAATTTATTTGTAATTTAAAATACTATGTCTATCCACCATTACTAAATATTTGTAAAAGTACCGTGAAAATCTTGAAAATTATCAAATTCATTGCAATAAAACGATTCCGGTCCAACCCTTTAGTACGTAAAGGAAACAATTTCCGCTTGTAATAATGCTATATTGAAGCCAGTCCTGACTCAGGGGCACAAGTCTGTGACTGAAAACGCGACTGGTAGTGGGTTCTATCCCCACTCAAGAAAATGAAGTATATATTTTCATTTCTTCAATCATACGTTAAGTTGAGTTCCGCCACTCAACACACAATGCTTCCAGTATTCAGCGGAAAATATAGAACGCAGTGTCTTAACACTAGTTCCCTGCCTATCCTGCAATGTGCGGGATACAGCGTGAAGTTGAAAATTATCAAATTCATCGCAATAAAACAGTTCCGGTCCAACCCTTTAGTAAGTAAAGAGGCACAATTTCCGCTTGTAATAATGCCATATATTTGTGGGGTTAATCTAAAAAGTGCTGTTAATAGGTAATTATGAATACAATATTGGGGGCTACTTTTTCTTTAAGATTTCCATGTAATGCTTGTATGGCTAATGCGTGGATATAAGCAAAGAGGTAGGAAGTTCTAGAAGATGTCGAATTTTAGTTACGTCAAATATAAAATAACGATATAAAAAATTTTGGTAATTTAAGCCTGTTACTTCAGTGACTGACAGTAAACAAAGTGGTTGTGGGTTCAAATGAGCTATTTCGTAGTTAGACAAGCCGTGGCGTTGAGTTCCGCCACTCAACATGCAATGCCTCAAGAATTTGGCTGAAAGTGAAACGAAGTGCCGTAACACTCCCACTTCCCTAGAGAGAAAAACTTAAAATAGGTGTTCCATCTAGTTATTCCACATAAGCTATGTCATTTCCCGTTGAATACAGGTGGCGTGTAAAACTCGAATCGGCCTTAATGTGCGATCGACACGACAATAGAGCACTCGTGACTCATGAGTCAAGTCTAGACCTGGATATGAGGCTTTAAGTAGAAAAATATAATTACCGTTACTTCTTACTTCACAAAAAAGTTTCATTTATTATAATTACTTAGAATTTTTGTTTACTAGCACTTAACTACGTATATTTTGTCTTTTGATAAATGATATTTCATTTCAAGCAGCTTTGGTTTTCGTAAGAGCATCTGTCTATAAATGGGATGATTTTGTGTTTGATTCCCATTCGGGAGGATGATTGTATTCAAGCTCAAGTTTGTCTACACGGCGTTGAGTTCCGCCACTCAAAACAAAAAAAACTCGAAGTTCCCTCTGCCTATTGTACTATAGAAAACATATACGTAATATAAGCGATCGACTTGAATAACAATTCAACTTAAGATCTAATATTATATTCATTTTTCCTACGAAAGTAAAATGATATAACAACCAAATATGATAATTCAAAAGAACAAGAAATATAGTATATATTTTTTTTCATACAATAAAGCTAAATTGCGGGCAAAATGACTCCATATTTCGTAAGGTGACCTCCCTATTATTACGCCTTCACCCGTGACCCGTAATGGACTCTATAGCATTTTTCATCTCCAAGAAATTTAGCATAGCCAATATGCATATATTATTATTTATGTACAAAGATATGTTAGATTTTTTGATGGATTTTTTTTTGAGGACATCTTGGCGCAGTGGGACGGCGTGTAACTGTAATTGATGATTGTAGGTTCGATTTGCACTGAGAAGAATGATTTAATTTAATTATTTTAATTTTCCTGCTCTGATAGACAGGCTGCGTGTCCTTGAAAAGTAGAGTCTCAACACTAAATTACCTATGCTTACCTTTTTATGCGAGTATAGCGGTAATCTGTTTTCTCAGATAAATGTTCAAAAACATAAATAAATATTGATATGTTAGACAATCTTCGTAATTTTTCATTTTCTCGCTTAATTCCGTATATTAAGCAAAGAGAATTAATGTCAGGATGCTCAGTTTTCTGCATTCCGCCCATTTTTTTCTAAAATTTTAGCGTTGATAAAAATATAATAAATTATTTACAAAAATAATACACCCATCATCATTATACTTATGTTTATAAAAACCATTTTTTTATAATTTATTATATCTTGATAGCACTATCTTAATAGCTAAAAAACATCTACACACGTATATAGACAATGACAAATGTGATGAATAAATCAAAAGGTAGCCCCGTCGGGTCACGTTTCACGCAACATTTTCATATTTTGTAAAGGAATTCTAATAAGTTAGAGTCCATCGTTGCGTGGAGGCCTTGTTGTGGGTTCAATTCCTGCTTTGGAAAATTAAATATTTTTATTTTCTTGGTCCATTAAGAAGTTAAAGCTTTTGAAGTCCGCCGCTCAGCAGAATTGATTTTTTTCTCTGTTCCAGTATTGATCCACATCCGGTTTTGAGTTCCGCCATTAAGGCACAATGTCTCGAAAATTGGCCTGAGAATCGGGAACGGAATGTCTTAGTACAAGACATATATAATCTTTTTCTACCTAAATGGGGTGCGGAATACAGCGTGAAGCGAGACATAGTACTGTTAAGGGCAAATCATGTTACCCCTTAATGATTTATTTTAAGGAAAAAATTCTGAACAAGAGACGACTCACGTTTAAATAATAACGCAGGATACTGAATTATTGGAGCATATGAGCATATAAGTGAACGTTTTATTATAATCATATGAAGGAATTTTTGTTACTGTTATACCTACTATATGGAGCTGTAGATTTTTTGCTATTGTTTAAATATTTTTTATAGTATTACAAGTAAGAATAACATTATCTGTAAATAAAAGAAAATAATAAGCGTCACGCTGTATCCCACACAGAGCAGGGTAGGCAGGGAACTTAGTGTTAAAACACTCCGTTCCTTACTTCCTAATGAATTCTATAGGGATTATGTGCCAGAGCGAAGAAATGAAACATTTTTTTTTATATATATTTTCTGCAAGTCTCACTTTCTGCACTTCTTGCCAAATTTCATAATTCTTGGTCACCGGGAAATCCCCTATCCCCTAGGATTCGATTACGCTGCGAATTTAATACAAAATGTAGCAAGAATGACGCATAATTGCTCGTATTTTTGATTTGGTTAAAATAGATGCTTAATTTTTTTTGTGATTTAAACGACTGGAACATTACATGTTAATTTCAGCTTGATATTTTATAAAGGAAATGGACAGATGGATATAGAACATAATGATCCCATGAGGATTTAGTTATTTTCAGATACCTTAAAAACGTATATATACACGTATTTGGAATATTAACTACCAAAATTAGGCGAAATATCAGTAAGATCACTGTAAAATACTTAGAACTTCTTTCCATCCACCTTTATGGAACGTGAAGTCCTGTCGTAGTAATAATTACTTTACCATTAAGAGGGTGAGATGGATTTCAACATAAATTTTGTGACCATTTCCCTCGTCATCACATGTTATTCCCTTTATTCATTTTCAAATTACTGCTTACTGCAATGTTACAGTTTTCTAAACAAATAAATATATGAATTAAATAGTAATATAATTATGTTCGGATTTGATTCCCATTTGGGGTAATGAAGTATTCAATATTTTCATTTCCTTACTCTGGTAACAACGCAAAGAGCGGTTGAGTTCCACCACTCAAAACACAATGCCTCCAAAACTCGGCTGATAGTAGAGAACAATAAGTTCCCTCTGCCTACCGTGCTATATCCTGGATATTCCCCATATATCTATCACCTATTACATTTCGGCATACTAGAAACTACCTACAGATGTACATTTTACCTATATAACTAATATTAATATATTTCCTAGACTACCCTATAAAGAGAAATGATATTTAAAGAGAGCGAAGTAATAATAAAAGCTAGTACCAGCCCCGTTGATCATTCGCTCGGTCATTAATATTCCGCGGGTGTGTTCGTTATCTTTGTACTATTTCTTTCTATTTACGTAATTTTCTTTAAATGTATTTCATTTTCTTCGCTTGCATTTCTTGCTTGGGGTTCTACTGAAGGCTTCTTTGTTTGTGGATTTTCTTTGATAATTTGTCATTGAATCACGTTCCTATGAACGTTATTGTTTTGTAATTTTTACATATTTATTATTGTTAATAAATTCAATGGTAGTTAATATTTGTGTTAGAGTTCCGTACCTTAGAAAGGTGAGAATAGAACACTTATAGCACTTTATCGTCCGTCTGTCAAAAGCATTTTTTTCTAAGAAAAACATCTGAAAAAAAAAGTGAATCCAAAAATCCTTACAAGTCCTTACTTATCTTTACATATAAATATCACATTGAGCCCACGCCCCCCAAATTTTGAAGGTACTCCGTCCTGCATTTTTCACCTGAAATTCAGACGTAGCGTGTGTTGATTTTGTGGTGAAACTTAAAGCCATGTGTTTATCTATATTATCAGAGTAGAGAATTGAAAATAATTAAAATAATTAAGAGGTCAGTAGCGGCGTAGAGGTACGTTTATTAAGTCATAATATTTATTGTTGTTTTTTTAAAGAAAAAGACTATTTACTAAAAAACTAATAATAAAGAATTTACAGTTATAGAAAAGCCCTATCTGTATCTATATTTATTCCTAAAATATATATTGTTAAGGCCAATAATTAATTAGGAAGTTGAGATATTTCGTCCACATTTTTAGTTCTAACCAGACACGAAATTGACGTGACGTTGTCTCTGTCATATGACGAACGGTACAGAGTAGCTTTGTTTAGAGAATTAATTTGTTCAGAGGAAACTTAGTGTTAAGATATATACACTATTCCTAGATTTTCATCCATTTCTTAAACATTGTTATTGAATCAACTCAACGCCGTGCATTGTCCAGTTACCAGAGACTTATTCTTTGTATAACTTACACTAAAATTTATCAAATTCCAAGCTATCAGATATTTTCTTTAAAAGCGAAATATGAAACTAATGATAAATTTTTTGTATGGCGTTTCAGAAATAACTAAATCTATTTAGTAGCTGAAACGATCGATGTAAAAGCTCAAACGAGGGCTATCTATCACGATCGAAGGTTAAGTGTGACATCTCTAGTTAACTTTTTCACATTTGTCACAGCGTTTAATATCGCATTGGACGCCTTAATGTCTAAGTTTTTATAAATACGGTACGGACACCATTATAGCCATGAAAAAAATTATTTCCTCGTTCAGGCAACGAGGTATAACGCAGCGTTGAGTTCACCAATCAACACGCAATTCGGAAACGGAACTGTTTTAATGGGAATACAGTGTCTTAGCACTAGGTTCTCAGGTTCCCTCTCAGCGGGGTAGATTTTTAATTACATAGAAGATAGCTTTGCAAAATAATTTTATTTCTAATACATATTCAAAATTTAGTTTATCCAAATATACTTTTGCATATCCCTTCTCTAGTAATAAGACAAAGATCTGCGATGAGTTTTGCCACTCAACACGTAATGTCACGAAATTTCGGCGGTGTGGGTGGAACGGAGTGTCTTAAGATTCTGTTTCCTCTGCTTACCTTGCTATGCGGTAAAAACATGAAGATACTAAAAATCACAATCACACAAAACCGCTTTCACTCACATCCAAGGAAAAACCCTACCAAATGCAAATCGAGAAATAAATTAACAAGTAACAAATTACAATACTTATTTTTATGATAATGGAAAAAATATAAAATGCGCGAAAAGGAAATTAGAGAGGATAAAGCAAATAAGGATGCTTGAATAATATCGTTAGCTCCGCTAGAGGTCTAATTAGATACGCACACGAGTACATCCGACGCAGTAAAGACATTAATAGCTCTATGAGAGAAGACCTTTATAAGCATTAAACTTAATAAATTACGCTGTTATTATCCTTAGGACTTGTCTTTCCTGTTGAGGGTTAGGATGCTGCGTAGATCGTGGGATATTCAAAATAATTTGATTGAATATAGTGCTTATTTTGATTATTTGTATATTTTTCAAGCAGATTTTGAATTGAGCAGGGTTGGCAGATGTATTGAGCTTGGCCGATAAATACAAGAGGTGGGGTGATACTGTGTTCTTATGCTGGAGTCGCCGTGTTCTTAAAAGAGGATTTAATTTTTCGTCTTCTTGCCAATTTTGAAAGTCAGGCCTGTATACTGTAATATATGAACGGATCAGCTGTGGACGATATGATGCGACAGAGTCCGCTGGCAATTGGTTTGTATCTCGCACCACCGATCACCCGGGGAAGTGTCATGACTTTTTAACCGACTTATGTAAGAAAAGGAGGTTATCAATTCGACTGTATTTTTTTAAAATTTCTTTTTTTATGTTCGTTACCTCATAACTTTTCACTTGGTGAATCGATTTTGATATTTTTTGACCATTTTTTTGGTCTATGTCTGACAATGGTATCCATGACAAAATCGCATAAGTTTTAAATTTGCATTAGGTATGTGCGCGTCAAATAGACGAATAACTCAATGTCGCGAAACAGACTTTGATGATGCTTTTTTTATTTGAAAGGATACACTTCAAGGATAATTTGGTGAAAGTTTGGTTAGGTTCCGATTATGGATTCCGGTCAAAATTGAGAAAGTTTGTTTTTTTTTTGCGAAAAATAGTTACAAGCAAAAACTTTTTAAATTGATTGATCCTGATCGTTGGATTTCTTTAGAACCAACCTCAAAAAAGAGGATGTTCTCATTTTCAATTAACTTCAAAAAAGGGAGATTCCCAATTCGCCCGAATACTTTTTACGTATGTTCTTGTCAATATACCAAAATGTTACTTTGCACAAAAATAATACCTAATTAAATGAAGTTTTGCATAAGACAGCCACAACCACACGTTGACACCGACTTCAAAATTATACAATCTTTGTAAAATTATTTTTCACTTTTTAGTTCGTTGTTAGAAGTCGGTTTTTCTTTTTGTTCAAAATTAATTTATTCTATACCCTCTTGGAAATGGAATTTGGTGGAATTACCATTAACCCTGTTATTGTTAATTCCATCAATTGTACTACATAGTAAAGATTACGTATATTAGTGTTACTACTGAAACAACTATTTCCAAAAAAGAAAGACTTAATATATTCTCTTTCTCTATAAAAATCTTGTCTGTAATAAAGTACAATATATTATACATATATTTATATAAATTTATGGGGTAACTCGCTATGTCACTTTTCTATTGATATGGGTCTCTATCAACAATATGCAAACCTATGGATATGCCCTCGAGGTACAGATGAAGGATTTCGAAAGGTAAAACTATTTTTAGTATCTATTATGAATATATGATAAATTATTTATATTATTGAAAATTAAACTATAATATACGTCGCCAACATCTTTAAGGCGTAAAATGAAATATTCAGTTTTTTATCGTTTCTGTACAATTTTTTTGCCCTCCAAACCTTCCTAAATTATCTAAATGTCAAATTTCAATGTTCCTTTTAAGTGCAGTAGTAGGGCGAAATGCTATATTCTGTTCTACTTTGTGAAGCTATTTTTTTTCAGTTGAAGTGCAGTAGTTTCGTCTGTGCGTTCTCTCTCTGTCTTTCTCTCAGTAACGGAAGATTTTTTTGTAATAATAGATTTTTAAGGCATTACGGATTGAGTGGTGGAACTTAGCGCCAAGCTTTCTGGTCTGTCACTAGTTTGAAGAAATGAAAATAATAAATATTTTATTCCTCCGAATGGGAAACGAACCAATAACCGTCAACAATCACATGCTTGTTCCCCTGCACACACATTACACATTTTATATAAAAAAAAAATTAAAAAATATATTTTATTGGGATATCATGTACATAAGTATTAATTTAAAAGGGAATATTTATGTTGTTTATGCCATTTAGATATTAATATATTAAATATTTCATTTTCACGAGTGGAAATCAAACCCACAAGCTGTCGCATTTACAGTAACAATTAAAATTAATCGTACACAAATTAAATGTATAAATAGTAAATTAGAAGATTTTCTGAATAAAGCATTAATTTGTATAATTAATTTGTATATTTGAATATTTTTATCGTATTTTCCCCTTTTATTATCGTTATTAGAGAAAAGCAAAGATAATTTGTATATTTCGTCGAAATATATAGGTATTTGTAATAAATACAAGAAAAGAAAATATTTATATTTAATATACATGCCAGTCTTCAAGGCGCAAGGACAAAAGCGTGTGGCTGTAAACGCGATAGGTTATGGGTTCAATTCCCACTCAGAGAAGCAAAATATTGAATACTTTCATTTCGGCAATGAATTCCGTCACTTAAGAATTCAGGGAAAAAGGGGGAACAGGAAGGATCTTAATATGAACGAAGTGTATTCTAGTTTCCCAGGTTACCTCTAAATTTTCGATGAGTGGCAGTGCTCAACGCCATGCTAATGCTGAGTTTTTATTGTCAATTAAAATTTTGATATTAAGTTTTTAATTTTTTTTTGTGAGTATAACAAATTATAAGGGCATACAAAATTTTCTTATACAATATTGGTTTTTTTATAACATTAGCTTACTTATCTACTCTTTTATACGGTTCTTTCACAAAACTTTACGAGGAATATGAAAAACTTATAAATATTTTATTAACCTAAGTTTCATATGTTGAAAAATTTTACTTTAAAGTGTATAATATATACGAAACATATTATTATAATATTTTAACTATACCATAAAACATATGCACACAGGAGTGAGTGCGGAATAGAGATTAGTATCCCGCATATAGCAGGGTAAGCGGAGGGAACCTACAGACCTAGTGTTAAGTCACTCCGTTCCAATTAAAATACTTCCGTTTCGCACTTTCAAATTGCGATGAAAACGACCATATCTTTTTTTAAGTAAATATATATTTTTATCACGTAATCATGGTGGCGGAGATCTGAGAATATGGTTTGAATTTCATTATCTCCATGCGTTCCTGAGATAAATAGACTTGAATGGACAGACAGACAATAGACTGATCTTTGGGTTGCTTTTTTCCTTAAAAATAACAGAATCCTAAAAACGTTCTGTTCTGTTCTTTCTAATATGGCGTTCCGAGCGTGCTCGTTGAGCACAAAATCACTTCGCTAGTGTCACGTTGAATGGAGAACTCAAGAAAGAGATTGTACGGTAAAAAAAGAGAAATAATATTACACAACAGAAAAATGCATGTTTTTAAGAGTGGTCCAGTTAAAATACAATACAAAAAAATATATACAATATATAAACAAAGAGGTAATTTTGTTATTCTTAATGTATTTACATAAAAAATTACATAACGGACTAAACACAAACGTTAACAAACACTGGACATTAAGGGGGCGGGGAACTTTATAAGGAAAGATGTCATATAAGGGACGGCCTATAAACGTTATATTTTTTTTGCGCCGATATCTGTGTCAGATAGTTCTTTAAATGGTTGACATGGACTATGGTTGACAGTAAAAATAAAATAGCTCTTTCCGTCGTCTTTCTGAGTATTATTACATAATATTAGTTCAAGATAAAACTAGCCTCAATTTTCACTCTCACAAAAACTACATGAATCATTGCAAGTAATTGAAAATAGAGATAATTGGTATCACATATCCACACGCCTCGTACAAAGGGACCAATAAATAAAAGGAATGGCGAAGGAGGCTATCACAAACACCTGTCGATTTTGTGTGCTTCTAACAATGGAAGTGGATTTTTTGCTTATATTCTTTGAGACTGAGTTTTTCAAATTTTCGCCTTTATCCATTCATATGGGAAGAGTTGAACGGGTTATAGAGGTTTATAGAGACCGTAGTGTTTGACGCTTTCTCCTCTTTTATTCTGAAAGAGAGATAAAGCGTGAAGCTAAATAAAATAAGATATAAATGCTATTCAAGCTACGTTATTTTCAGCTGAAAAATAGCGGGGCACAACGCCGCGGATTATATAACGAAAGAGAGGGAAAAGAGATGTTTATACTTGCATATTTTTTTTCAATGATAGAGTTTGGGTCCAATTTCACTGCGTTAAAAATATACCACGGCGTATATTCTTTAACAATATTTTAAAGGAAAAGTACAGAGTACACTAATTTTTAAAATTTTATATACTTCGTATATACTTTTCTAAAAAAAGTAAAAAAAAAAACGAATACAACATCTTGTTATGAAAAAAGTTCTTTCCATATAATGCAACTTACGTAGAGAGAGACGATGTGATGTCATGATATTTTGGAGTGTCAGATCTTTTAGGACTTTATGCCTCCTTTTAATCTTTAAGCACTGGTCTAACTTTCATTGGTTTAAGTGTAAATGTTTTCATTATAGGATAGTAAAATGTATAATTGCGTTTTTTCCTATTGCTGTATAACGTGAAATGTATTCTGATAAAAGAATGTGTTCTGATAAATGAAAGGTGCCACGTTACGTTAAATGCCCCAAAATGATAGAATTTCATATATATCTTCAATGTACAGACAACGATGACTTACAGTTTTATTATATGTATAGACATCGTCATTAACAGCCATCTTAGACATAGATAAATGTATTGTGTACGTATGTGAATGTATGATGAATGTGTGTGTTAAAAAGTCCAAAATTCTCCATATAAACTTATTTAAACTTGCTTGAAAATACCTGAATGTGTATTAAAAAAATATAACAGCAGGCCATTCTAACGTGAAAAAGCTTTAAAGTATGGAAGTTAATTGTGACTTTTTATTTATTTAACCATTTTTCTGATTGAGTCTGGTATAGCGTAATTAAAACGGTCAAGAGCTGGGGAGGACTCTGTTAACTGTCACTGTTACGTTTAATTGATGTGCGTCATCTCTTTCCAACGTATGTATTTATTTATATGTGCAACAGTGATGGATAGATTGCGTTATGCTGTAATTAATGTCGTTTGTTATTATATTGGTTCAAATGAGTTAATTTATTATGAAATTTCTTTTCTAGTTCGCTACTTGAATAATTTAAGTTTTTATATAATAAGTATTTTTTTTAAATAGTTTGAATACATATATATTTAAATAAATGTATATTCAAACTATTTTATATATGTTAGTGAATTGAACTATCACTTCCGATATTTTCAAGGGAGATAGAGGATACCTAGAGTTGAGATAATTCATATTTTCCGCCCAATGTTAGAATGTTCCGAAAACTAGGAAATATACATACAAAAAAAGACATGAAAAACTAATTAAATTCAATTAGTGTACCACAAAATTAATATAAATAATAATTTGAATAGAATATACTAAAACAGTTCCGAGTAAAAGTTGTTACAATCAAAGTTTAAATGAAATTCAAACTCATCAGTATGTTTCCGCGGGAGCTGGGAAAATCTGCAATACTGTAGTAAGAGTCTATTATTATTTTAATGAGTTTGTTTTAAATATGAAATGATATAAACTAACAGAGTTTTGTAACAACATGTAATTATAATTAGTTTTAACTCCTAGTTCTGGTAACAAGCACTCAAAATAACACGGCGTTGAGTTCGGGCACTCAAACTCACTTTTTTAAAGTACAGAACGGAGTATCTTACGGTAACTAGTTTGTTCTATTTGCTATGTTTAGGTGAAGGGTTCTAAGTCAAATTAAAGCCTAAAGCCGGTAGAGGGATATTTCAAAATATAGTAAAGATATTGTTTTTTTTTGTTGTACAAAGCGAGAAAGTAAATAAGAAAACCATAATACAAACATACATACATTATGTTCTTTATTTTTATTAGGTGAACTTCATTCCCTGCGATCACTATAATTTAGTACGAGATGTCGCTTCAAGACTCTCATCCTTGTCTTTTTGTATGAAAAAATGTGAAACAAAAAATGATAATATCTATAGAAAACTTCGCCACAGGCTCAACCACGATCAAAAAGTGAATTTATAGGGTTAAGATGTTGTAACTTTATTACATTATTGAAACGCCGGAAGGCATTAGAGGGACGCCCTTCATCGCGAAATTTGATTTCCGGTAAAAATAAATAATAAGTAATGCGAAATATTTAGGGGATATTTGGAGTATTTTCGGGTATTTTTCTCGACGTTACTTTTAAATAGAATTGGCGGCGTAGAGTTGAACTGTAAGTGCGATGGGTGTGGGTTTGTTTTGCGATCATAATTTCAAAACAAATACAAAAGTTTTCAACTTCTCCTTTTATCGCATATATAGCAGGGTAGGCACAGTGAACCCTTATTTTAAGACACTCTGTTATCTGCTTTTCGCCGAATGTTTCGAGACATTGCGTGTTGAGAAGCGGAACACAACGCCGGGCTTTTGCCTTGGTGTCAGAGTGAAGAAACGAAAATTATTAATTAACAACGAAATTTTAATTTGAAAATTTCGCCTTAACATATGATTTTTCATAAAGGAACAAGTTTAACGGCGTGGTAAAAGAAGAAAAACATTTTGTTATTCTTAATTTTTCGGCGTAATGTGAGGGCTAATGATATAAGTAGACGCTTTGATGTTACTTTTATATATTAGAGGTATCTCGTATACCTGTATGTAGTTTGCTGGAAGGATACAAGGATTATATTATACATGTATAAAGGCTATAGTGGGTCAGTAGGACAATCTGTTGTAAGTAAATCAGTTGTAAGTTCAATTTCCTCTCAGGGCAATGGCAAAGCGCGGCTTTAATTCCTGCCACTTAAGATGCAATGTCTGAAAAATCGATAGAAAGAGGAAACAGAGTGTCTTAAAGTGTTAGATTGTGTTCCCTTTCTCTTTCTTCTCTCTCTTGTTCTCTTTGTCTATCCTGTGTGTAAAAACCTATAATATACACACTCACTCACTCCTTTCCCCTCTTTCCGTCTAATTTAAAGATAATAAAATAAATAAAAAAAAAAATTTGGTTATAATTAAAATAATTCATACCCCCAGTTGAGAACTAAACCCACAATCACCCCAATCACAGTCAGCCAACCGTTTAAATAAAAAAAAACACATAGTTCATATGAAAATAACTCCAAAACATAATATATATTAATAAAATAATTAAGCAAGGTATATAACTTCCATACATCCACATGAAAGCTCCGTTCAAGCTTTCAAAGTTCAGTCGTGCCGTCACCGCCGTAGCGGTGTATCGTGTGGCGTGGACTTTACGTACAATTACGTAGTTTTAACGTTGACGTTATTATCATTTATATCCGGTTCGTATTTTATATTATTATTATTATTAATAATAATTTAAGTAATAAATTTATTACTTTAAAGTCATTTTAATAAGTTTTTGGATATTTTTTTGTAAATTAAGTGGGAAAATTTAAATTGTTTGTTTCATTTAATTAACTCTACAGTGTATTTTACGTGGATTTCTAGTCATTCCAGTGCACTCTGTAAGTCACATCAAGTGGTGCTTCGTATTTACAGTGAGATTCACTCGAGTTGTTTTAATGTTTTTGTTTGTTAGTTTATTATTGTGAAAATATTCGTTGAAACTAAAATACTACAAAAATCAGGTTCACGCTGTAGCCCTTAAATAGCAGGATAGGCAGAAGAAACCTAGTCTTAAAGACACTCCATTCCCCACTTTCGCAATTTCTGTTTTAGGTACCGAAAGTCAACGCCGCGTTTTGCCTTGACACTAGCTAATAAATAAAAAAATAATATCTATAAGAAAAAACTATTATATGTCTTGTATATTCTAATTACAAGTCAATATAATAACTAATTACTATAATAAATCTTAATATCGGATTTCGTTAAATGAAGAAGTTTAGTTAAGCTTTAAATATCCCGAGGGTAATTTAAGTTTCGTAATAAAGATACTTCAACGTGAAATATTAAAGGTAAAAGGATGTACTTTTAATAACTTTTGCTTGATAGTAAAAATTAAGGTAAAAGTGCTCATCTGGGGGAAACGTAATAAGTCTATAAAATTGTAATTAATCAGCTTAACGCTATATCTCTCAGTAATGTAGGCAGAGGGAACCTAGTGTAACACTCCGTTTCCCATTTTCAAGAAACTCCACCCCAGAATTTTGCCTTGGTGCCAGTGATGATGAAATTAAAATATTAATAAATAATATTTTGTTCTTGAAATTAAAAGGATATGCTTTAATAACTTTGTGTTTGATGGTAAAAATTAAGGTAAAGGTGGCCGTCTAGGGGAAACGTAACAAGCCTATAAAATAGTAATATAAAGTTATTTATTGATCTTTCAAACATATTTGAAGAGGGTCTAAGTGCTTTTTATTTAATGTCAATATAAGTGTTGTTTTTTCTTTTGAAATTGTGTTCTTTGTTCCTGGTAGGTATATGAATGTTTTGATTTGTTTTGCTATATAATTGATTAGTCCGTTCTCGCTCGTATCTTTTTTACGTTAGCTTCAAGATTTGTAACGGAAACTCTTGGTTTTTCCCGAGCTTCACGCACACAGCAGTATAGGCTGATGGAACCTTGTGTTAAGACACTCCCTTGCGCACTTTCTGCCGAATTCTGGACGCATTGTGTGTTGAGGGACAGAACTCAACGCCGCGCTTTGCTTCGACACCAGAGCGAAACTATGGAAATATAAACGTAAATAAATATTTCAATCTTAGGAAGGATCTTAGGAAAATATTTTTGTTTCAAGATTTTTTGATTTCTTCTCTTAGGGTGTATTATTTTATTTTTTATTACTTATCATATATATTTTTATACATATATATATGTTAATAAGTTAAAGATTATGTTAGATAATACTATATGTCCTATGTTTGTGTTTTGCAAATCCATAGATGTGTTATATATTTGTAAATAAAAATATCAATTTAATATAAAGTTACTTCATCATGAGAATCCCCCTGGGGGCGGGTAGGAAGAGGTTCATGACAGTGGAAGAGGCGAAAGAGTTATATAGTATTCAGCGCTTCGTTCTCTCTGCCTACTCTGCTAGGGACAATGCATGAAGCTAACCTTTTAACTTTTAGCAAATTAGTATTTTTTTACATAAACTTTCAATTGGAAACGAATAAAAAAACTCAAAATTGTTATGTGTAACATCTGGCA
This sequence comes from Heliconius nattereri, assembly GCA_013403645.1. Classification (NCBI taxonomy): domain Eukaryota; kingdom Metazoa; phylum Arthropoda; class Insecta; order Lepidoptera; family Nymphalidae; genus Heliconius; species Heliconius nattereri. The sequence goes on from JAAIXI010000240.1 coordinate 604,467, forward strand.
ACAAAAAAAGCAATTTACTTAACCTACATAATAAATCGTGTAAAATATTGTTTTCCATTGAAGTCAATATATATCTTAATATATTTTTAATTTACATTTAATATATACAGGTTAAAGAAAAAAAGAAAACCTCTCTATTAATATTTTATACATATGGAAACACTGGTGTAACACTATTATTATGTTCTATGGTATAATTAAAATCCAATCGTTACATTCCTTTAAATAATTTAGGCTAAAAATGAAGGCAGGCTGATAAAATATTCAGCTAGCGTAAGGGGCGTTTTTCCTAAGCTTTTTGTATATTTTCAATCTTTCGGAGATTTTGTATCGAGTTTTATTAAAATTTTGTCACGCTTAATTTTTTGTTTTAACCAAATAAAGTGAATTAATTTTTAATATTAATTTAGTAGTCATTTTTTTAATACATTATATCATTTTTTTAATATTTTATATATATGTAAACAGGTTAGTTATCGGTTCGTTTTCCATATAGTGCATTTTTATCATTTTGTCTCGTTGAGTTCCGCCATTCTACACGCAATGCCCTGGATTCAGTCGGAAAGAGAAAACCGGAGTGTCTTGACATTAGGCCGTCTTACCCAGCTATGCGGTATAGTAGGGATAAGCTTATTATATTTGTATATACATTAATTTCTCTGATTTTGGTGCAGTAGCATAAGTAACCTACTGTAAACACGATGGTTGTGGGTTCCATTCCAATTCAGGTGAACGAAATATTGAATATTTTCTTTTTCTTCGATCTTTGTTAACGAGGAAAAGTGTGGCGTTGGGTTCCACCATTCAACACGTAGCTTATTATTTTGAGTATATTACTAAGAAATAAATATCAAAGTTGTTATAAAAACAAAATTATTAGAATTTATTATCATATATTTATTTCTTGCATTAAAATAATAAAATAAAAGACAGTCTTTGTCTATCTTTTTGTCATGTCTTTTTAACATTTCTATTATTATTTATATTTCATTCATTATTTCATATTTTAACGTATCACAAAGACTTTCTAGTAGCGAAAACTCAACTTATATAGTTAAGTCCGCTCGGGAGGCGCATACTTGTTATAAAATTGAATCTAACTCTGTATATTTCAGTTCGTTACATAAATAGGTCTACCAGTTAATTCGTATTATTGAAAAGTGCCCAGAACAACGGATTATGTCTAGAATATGTAAAATTTGTACGTGATGAGAATTTTTACGTACGAATATTGCTTGTTTTCATTTCTGTTTTTAATATTTTATTTACGCTGTATTCAGCACATGGCAAGGTAGACAGACGGAGGTTCCATTCTAGGAACTTAGAGATAGAACCGCGTTCCCATTAAGGCGCTTCTGTTCCGCACTTTTCCGCTAAATTCTCGAGGTATTTATTGCTTGTGGAGCGCCGGAATCCAATGTCTCAAATAATGGATATCTTTGATTATTTATTATTCATATTAATGTCAGATCGATAAAATTGTACTTCAATGACATACCACTTTGAAAAATATCTTAAGCATAAAGATCTAAATCTAGGTCTTTCCGAAAAAAATAGACCTAGGGTTTTCATTATATTATCTATATGAGCTATTACTTATGTATGAGTTTTATGGGAAATGCAGGCTTAGTGGGGAACGCAGGGACTTAGACTGGATTCTCTCTGCCTTTGCGTTGTGCGATATACAGCGTGACGCTAACGAAAAAACTAACAAACGACTGCTTTCTTATTATCTCAATTTTTAAATGAGTACCTACCTAAGTGAAAAATATTAAGTACTTTTACAGACTTTGTAAGAAATTTCAATTTAGTTCTATCTGACATTAATTTATCGTGACATTTACCTGTTAGTTTAATAATGCATTTCTTTTGTTTCATTCATGTACCGTAAATGAAATAAATATAATTTTATATGTTGTTAAGAAACTAAAATTAACAATAAGAAAAAAAGTTAATAAAAGAAATATTAGTAATAAATTAATATTTTAGTTATATAATAAGTTCGTACTAGGTCCGACCTCGTTTCTATGTGAATAATAATAATTATACCATAGTAATGTCACGGCTGCCTTACCTAACGAAGGCTATTTGAAGCAGACCGCAGAAGGTTAAAATTTAATTAGCGGTTTGGAGTTCAATTCTAGTAAATAAGAAATATTCATTTACGTTTTTTCTTCAAGATTCCTGTAGAAAAGTAAATATTTAGAGTCTGTTACTTTAATTTATATTATAAATGTAAAAGTTTGTGAAGATTGAAGTTTGTGTTACTTTCATGCAAAAACTATAGAAGAGATAGATTTAAATGAGAAAAAATTACAGTAATATGGCATATGACGATATGCCAGAATAACGCAAAGGCTTAATTAATGTCCTCGCTATGGTAAAGAGGCAAAGCGCGGCGTTTAGTTCCACCACGTGAAGTGGGGAACGCAAGTTTCTTAATAGGAAACAGTGTCTTAATATTAGTGTCTTAAGTTCCCTCCACAAACGGTACAGCGTGAAGCTAAAACAAATATTACTTAGTTCAAATACTCGTACATTGTTCAGATGTGGTTTTATTTCATCAGTAATAAAGACATAATATAATTACTTTGTATTTCTAGTAGGTACTTCAAACTGAAGAAAAGTTCCAAAAAAAAATCTTTTATATTCTTTTTCGTATCATAAATCGTGTACTTTGTGAGGGTAAATGGATCTTCAAATAGCTATAGTCGATTAAGTTGGCGTAAGAAAGGTCTGATATCTTTGAAACGTTTATTTAAGATCATAATAGTTCAGTTAGGAGGTAGTCCTGGGTTCCGTTTCTAAATAAGCAAAGCTTCTATAATTAATATATTGAGTAAGTAAATATAAGAATTGAAAGTAAATAAGAAATAGCTGTACGATGAAATTTTCTAAAATCTATTATGCATTATTTTTCAATAAGCTAACTTTTACCTATAAACGTTTAATAGCATGCCTTGTTAAATAAAACGTTTTTTTAAAATTTCTTTGTTAATCTATTAAAGCTAGTGACATAATGATAAAAAGTGGATAGCTTTTTCAATTTTTTTATTGATGTTTTGATATACTGAGCTAGTAATGGAAAAGCAGTACAAGCGTGCGACTGTAGACGCGATAGGTTGAGGATTTGATTCCATCTCGAGTAAATGAAATTTTTAATATTTTAATTTCCTCGCTCTTGTAGCAAGACAAAGCGTTTCATAATTTTTTCAGGCCATTATCTACATCCATCCATAGACCGGCTCCTCGTTAGGGAGGAGCAGATATGTTCTTAGAATGATCCACGCTGTTTCCAAAAAAAAAATGTATAATACTAAATATATGCGATTGATGCGGTTAGAGACCTTTATTTAAAATACTAGCTGACCCGAACGCGGCTAACGCCCGCTTGAAATATACTAATATTTATTAAATATATTTATAAAATTATTTTCAGTTTTCAATAGAGAGATGCGTTAAGTAAGCTCATTTTGGGTGACGTTTTCTAACAAAAAACTTTGCAAATCGTTGCTTAGCAACGACGGTTGTTATTAACATGACGTAATAAATTGCATGTCAAATTAATAAGTATTTTAATATATTGGTATATATCGAAAATATTACATGAATGAGAAAAAAAGTATCCTATGTTTATCCCGAGACCCTCAAGTATCTCTATATGAGTATTTTATCACAATTGAATTAGCGGTTTGGCCCTGATTGCGTAAAATACAGACAGACAGACATACAGAGTTACTTTCAAATTTATAATATAGGTATGGATTTTTCATATATCTACCATTATTTTACATGTATATTTTGATACAATTTTCATCTCTAAACCGAAAGAGCAAAACAATTTTCAACAAAATTTAACATTTTCCTCTGTAAAATTGCATTGCGTTGGGGACGAATATAAAATCGGTATAGCGCAGCCACACATTAGTTTTTATGTATACGCCGCCATTACATATAGAATAAAGTTTTTTATCGATATTTCGTTTAAAAGAACAATTAGTAGGAACAAAAAGATAATTTTTGATGTCATGGCCGTGACCCAGTTGACAAGTGTTGGCATACTCGCGATGATTGTGGGTTCGATCCACTAGAGGAATAAATAACTATTATTAACTGGGCATTAATATTTATAAATTGGGCGGAAAGTTGGGAACACTGTCCTAAGTCAAAGCTTCTTCTCCCTTTTTCGTCAGAACGATCTTTATATGGCGTTTTCATTCACAGATTATAACTTATGAATAAGAAACAGCATCCCAAGATCGCTATCAAGATCGATCTCAGAGTTGAGAGCGGTTTATAAATACTGGCCTGAGTGCCGCAAATACTTCTTCCAATACCTATAAGATGTTTTTTCCAAACACATAATTATTACACTGAATTAAAAAAAGGGGAAGTACTAACTTTTCACGTGCTATTACAGAAGTCAATTAGAACTTTGTTCTTTAATTACTTTCTAATTAGTCCTTAAGACCGTTACAACTGTTAAATTCTTTAAACGAATTCTTACTAATGACTTGTCTATTTGAAATTCGTAAAAAATATGATGTTAAATTAATTTTATTAATATCTTTAGGGTAGGCAGAGGGAACCTTGTTCTCAACTTTCCACCCTATCTTAACGAAACTCAACGCCGCGCTTTGTCCTTTAAACATAGCGACGAAATGAAAATATTAAATAATAAATTCCCCCGAATAGAATTGCACCCACACCCATCGTGTTTACATTTACACACTGTGCCTTTACACCACTATGGCCTCGTTGCGTCCCGCTATATCCCGCAGACACCGACACAGTTAGGCAATGGGAACATGGCGTTAAAACCCGCAGTTCCTCATTTCCCGCCGAATTCCGGAGACATTGCGTGTTGAGTTGAGTAATGGAAATCAACACCGTGCTTTCCCTCGATATCAGAGCGAAGAAAGTGGTAATAATCAATATCATCATCATCCTTTCCTCGACTGAGAATCGAACTCACAACCCATCGCGCTTATAGTCCAATTGACTGGCCTCAATGACGGCCTCATTGGAGTGTTATTTTAATCAAATAATCTTACATGATATTATACGTAGTAGATGGTGATGATAAATGACGATATCACCTCGTAAAATTTTGACTTTACAAGTCATGCTAAATGATCATATTTCAAAGTGTTTTATTATACCAAATTAATCATTTTACCTCAATGCCCCAATAACTACTTTCACCCTCTTTAAAAAGCGTATTTTTACCATGCTTTGGGGTAATAAGGTGCTGGAGTGACATAGTGTCACGCATAGGATGTGGGTTCGATTTCAACGAAAACTATGTTGAAAGTTTACTTAAGAGGAAGTAAATATAATATTAATATTTTTATCCAGTCGCGTCTGTAAATGCGCTCGTCAATAATAGTAGTTTTAAAATACCATTGCAATTAAATGGTTTATACAACCTCAAATTAAGATACTAAGGTTTATGAACATTTTAAGCAATAATTTTCAGTATTTTTAATTTTAGTATGGAATGGAAGAAATATATTTCTTTTTACGTATACTTTTTTTTTAAATTAAATGTATTAGTACATTTTCTGTTTATTGAATACCGTTTCTAACGTTATTAGTTTCACCTGTCTGTCAATCGGTGTATTTGTGTATTTGTCTGTGGCACCGTAGCTCCTGAAAGAAGGAATTAATTTTAGTGCGATTTTTTTAATCGACATCCTTGTTTATCTCGTTGGTTTTTAACTACAAGCACTTTTCCAAAACGAGGTAGTAATATTTTAGGTTGGGACTTTTTTAAGTTTATTTTTTTATTACAATATAGGTAGTAAAGCGGACTCACGGCCAACTTCATATCATAATATATTTACTTTTTTATTTTTTTGCATTATGCATAATGCAGGGTAGGCAGAAGGAACCTATTATTGAAACACTCCCGCCCAATTTACGAACCGTTCCATGTGGAATGGCGGAATTCGACGCTGCGTTTTATCGTAAGTCCAGAGCAAATAAATTCAAGTGGGAATCGAACTCACAACTGTCACGTTTACAGTGTGCCGTGTCGTACAGGCATAAATCTAAAATTATAATAATTATTTTATCTAATTTGATATAACACACAGGAGGGTGCATTTTAGTATGAATTATTCAATTAATTAACCATATGCACTTATCAACCCTCACCTCACCTGGACTATTTAATTTTAGTAAAAGGGCACTTTTATTGGTTAAATTTTTTATACGTTAATTAAAAGCGGTGATGCATAAATTTTTAACTATCGTAAGTAAAAAAAAAAGAGATAAAATCATGAATGCTATAAAGCGAGTGATAAATAATTAAAATTAAATATATACGAGTATATACCCGATATACAAGCGGCTTACGCATGGCTTCGCCCGCTTGAACTATATGAATATTTATTAAATATTATTTAAGGAATTATATGTTGAGTGGCGGAATTCTTCACCGCGTTTCGCCTGCACACCAGAGCGAAGATATGAAAATATACATTTAAATAAATATTGTATTTTCTCGAGTAAGAATCGAACCCAAAACCAGTCGCGTTTACAGTCACACACCGGACAGGCTTTTTTTCCTGCACTATACATTATATACATACATTTAAGACACAAATTATACACCCTACGGCTTTAAGTAAAAAAGAAAACTGACGCAGACGAATTAAATTCTAACAGTTTGAGCTAAAATCCTAAACCTTTTAAGTACTTTACAGTGAGGCCATAATTGCTGTTTCAACGTCTTGAATTTTAATGTATTTTTCTTGCGATTTAGTGCGGTATATGGTCTGGTATGGTCTGGTCTGGCCTGGTCTGGGGCAGAAGCGTGTGACTGTAAACGCTACAGGTTGTGGGTTTGATTTCCATTCGAGAAAATTGAATATTTAATATCTTCGCTCTGGTAACGAGGAATACGGCGTCGAGTTTCGCCACTCAATACACAATGCCTCCAAAGTTCGGCTGTAAGTAGAGAACAGAATGTTTTAATGGGAACGGAGTGGAAATCTGACTTCAAATTACGTTCCCAGGCCTATCCTGATATGTGCGTGACTCAGCGTGAAACTAAAAAAATAATTTGGTTGATCGACATAGGTTGCCAGTTCTAATTCAAAATAAAGAATTTATAATACAATTTCCGTCCAATTTTCGAGATATTGTGTGTTCAATTAGGGTAGTTACAGTTACAGGCAAAGGAAACCTGGGAACCTAATGTTAAGATGCGTTCCCATTAAGACACTACGTATCTTAATATAAACAAAAGAGGCTTATTCACAATTTACATATTAGAACATACAAATGTACACTAATACATTAACCTAAAGTAATTTGATAACTTCGAAAATAATTCTTACGAGCGTCATTAAGACGCCCAATAATAAATCAAAATAAGCGTGAATTACATTAGTGAATAATAAAATCAACGAAAGTCGTCATTACCTTTTATTTATTTTAGTAGTATAACATTAATTGATAATAAATTTTTGAAAATGAATGTTTCATTTCTTTGCTTTGGTGTGAAGGTAAAGCGCGGCGTTGAGTTCCACCATTCAACACGCAATGCCTACAGAATTCGGCGGAAAGTGAGGAACGGAGGGTGTTAACACTAGGTTCCCTCTATCTATCCTGCTGCGAAAAAAAACTCCTAACCCCTACCAAATATTTTTTTGATTTACACTTTAGGCCTAGCTTCGACGGAAGCTAAGCCTAAAGTTCTCTACAACACTTTAAACATTTCGAAATGGTTAAAAGGGTCATATAATTTTATTATAGTGATAAATATACGAAAAACTATGCCAGTAAATGTTTTTAACGGCTTTATTAAACTTATGCTGTAAAACAGACTTCTTTCCATTTACGAGTGTAGTTATTTTATTTTTTTTTATTTTTTTATTACGCTTAAGACATATTTATATTATTTTTTATATTAAATTATATATTTTTAGGCATATCACCGATATATATAACAATCTTGTACTTGGAGTTAATTTCAGAGACAAGAATAAAAAAAATGTGTTTTTAATCACGTACGACAAACCAATTGTCTGGAAAAATACTGCTACGAATATACAAAACTTTGAGTGGCGGAACTCAACGCCGCGACGTTCTACGTAACCAGATCAAGGAAATTAGTACATATATTAAATATTGCGTTCTCACGAATGGTCCAAATCAACTCAACAAAATCCAACATTGGAGTGTCTCAACACTAGGTTCACACGTTCCCTCTGCTGACCCTGTTATGTACGGGGGAAAAAAACTAAAAATATAAATAGGTTTTCTGGTCTAAAACAAGATAAGTGCTATTTTAATTTTAGATAAAAAGCTTTTACAGAGAGAAGCTTTATGAAACGTGATGACATTTTAACTCTATCCGATTCCGCTTATAAATACTATATATTAAGGTAATATTATTTATTTATAATTACTATAATTGAATATTAAATAATAAATATTAACATACAAAAATACATATAATAATAATATTTTCAATAAAACAATTTGTAAAGGAAAATCTCTAAAGCTCTCATTCGCTACAATACGGTATTTATAATGTAAATGTTTGGATTTTGTCCAAATGTGTGTTTAACTAAGTTGTAGTGCCACGCCGCTCCGAGGGCCCTGAATTTTGGTTCGCCTCGTCTAAATTAATTCTGGTTACGGGACATTGCAGAGGAAGGAATATAAGAAATGGCTGTAGCTTTATTTATTATATAAATTTAATTTTCTCACGAAAGCCTAGTATATAAGTGTGGGTTAATAGTGTTTTGTTAACTCGGGAACTATTGCTAATTAAAAACATGATCGGTGAAATGAATTATTTTGATATCCTCGATTTCTTTGGAAGCGAGATAAATCTAAATTGGTTTGAAGGTGAGGAACGGAGTGTCTTAATATTAGGTTCCTTTTACCTTCCCTGCAATATATACAGTGTGATGCTATATAAAAAAAGCCCGTAAAAGATCGTACAATATCTCTCTCTACATAGATTATGTAGGTGTATTTCATAATGAAGTGAAACCCTCCTATACAAAACCTGTTCCAAAGAGACTCCAATCACGCTCATTTATTTAAATTTAAGCTTATCAGTCTCAGACTTCGGCAATCTGTCAATCATTCGGCGAAATTTGTCCTTTACTTACAAAGTAAAAGATGAATTATACGTAGCTTCTCGAAATTGAGTGCGTGACATAAAGAAACTGAATAAGATTTTGATTGTAATACTTTAAGGACTGTTATTGATTGTTGTAAATGTTGAAGTAATTTTATGATGTCATGTTATAAGAAGATGTATTAATTTTATTAAGTTTATTTTAGCTTTAGTATAAAGCTGTATCCACAGTTATGTAGAACCAGAACGTAGAGGAGAAAAGCAATTTTGATTGCTATTTTGCTTATTCTGGATAAGGTCAGATTCGAACCTAGCCTTATTCAACTTCATTAGTTTGAAAAAACTTGTTAAGTGACTTTATTTCAATTAATTTCATACGCGTCTTTCCGTGGTCTCTTTGAAACGACTTTGTAAAACTTCTTAATATATAAAATGATTAATTAAATTTTTCGTTTAAGCCAAAATTAAAAAGTACTTATGTCAAGGCTTTCTAAATATAATATTACTATTTTTTTTCTTTATTTTTTTAGCTTCACGCTCTTTTCTGCACACATCAGGGAAGGTAGAGGGAACCTGAGAACGTAGTGTTAAGACATTCCATTACCATTTAGATACTGTGGTTTTCACTTTTAATTCCGGATTCATTGCGTGTTGATTGGCGGAACTCGACACCGCGCTTTGCCTCGTTATCGGAGCAAGGAAATGAAAATATTTAATATTTAATTTCCTCGAGTGGGAATTGAACCTACAAGCTGTCACGTCGACAGTAGCACGCTTGTAGCCTTGCGTCACGACCTCATAATATAATCTTAATAAATATAATATCCAAAAAAAATCAACGAGGTTTCTATATAGACCAATTACTTTTTTGACCTGACCTAGCTACAAACAATTATAGTATTAAGACTCAAGCTTGAGATTTGACCTCCCTAATTTGCATCCTAGTTCTTAATTACTAACGTTTAGTTAGTAATATAATACTAAAACTATAGAGAATTCGATGGAATTACTTCACCAAAAAGTAATAAAAATAATGAAAACTTACAAATTCAAAGCGAAAACTGAAGTGAAATATCAACCCTTGTTAACCTCATGAAAAAAATCAATCAAATCAGCTTTAAGCTGTATGGTGTAAATAGCAGTATAGGCAACGGGAACCTAAGACACCCCGTCCCGCAATTTACGTCGCTCGAGGCGTGGCGTGTTGAGTGGTGGAACTCAACGCCGCCTTGTCATCGGAGCGAAGAAATTACAAATATCAAATATTTCATTTCCCGAGTGGGAATCGAAGCCACAACTGTCTCTTCTACAGTCACACGCTCGTGCCACTGCGCCACGCCGGACATTAAAAAAATAATTATTGTTTTCAAAAAAAAAAAAAAACTTTTGCTTAAGCTGCTCTGTTCTGTTTTTAATTTATGGCGTTTCGAGCTTTTAAACTGTCAATGTCAATTGAAAATGTCAGCAATGTCACATGCCCCAGCGACAACTAACCTTTCCACATAACCAGCGTTAAATCGAATAACACATTATTATAGTCGATTATAATCGATTAATTATAGTCGCTGAGCACATCTCGAAATATACGCTAATGAAGCCATTGTACGTTTCAAGCGTTTTTACACTGCAATTAACTCGAAACTCGATCGGTTGTGGTTTATTTAATCGAATGGACCGCCCGCTATTTTAATTTTGTCTATTTTCAATTTTTTTTTATCTGTGCTAAAGTGAGCTTGGAATAATGAACGAATTTTAGGTTTAATTTAAATTACACTGCCTCTGCTTTAGTACGGTCGTGTGTGGAGTGGAGTAGGGCATCGTGGGAATTAAATGCGATGATCGTAAGTTTGATTTTTACTCGAGGAAATAAACCCAGAATATAGGCCGTCGTGTGGCCCAGTGTTCATTAGTTAATTATTAAAGTTGATTATTAGTTCGTTTTCTTGTTAAAAGGGAAGCAGCCGGTTTATTTTTTCAAAGGGATGTTATAATATATAAAAGAACGGAATAATCCACCAACAAAAATCAACGGAATAGTATATCCATACCTATATTATAAATTTGAAATTAACTCTGTCTGTCTGTCTGTCTTTTATGCGATCAGGGCCAAACCTCTAATTTAATTGTGATAAAATACTCATATAGAGATACTTAAGGGTCTCGGGATGAACACAGTATGCTTATTTTTCTCATATTTGTAATATTTACGATATATACCAATATATTAAAATATTAATTTGACATGCATTTTATTCCGCCATGTTAATAAAAACTGTCGTTGCTAAGCAACGATTTGCAAAGTTTGTTGTTAGAAAAGTTCACCCAAAATGAGCTTGCTTAACGTATCTCTCTATTGAAAACTGAAAATAATTTCATAAATATATTTAATAAATATTCGTATAGTTCACTAGTACTTATATAAAAGCATATTACTGTACTGCGTAATTACGTGAAGGTACTTCTCAAAATGTAGATTAATGAAGCTATTGTACGGTATCGGCTATCGCAGTGCCGTGGCCGAGACTCAATCGGATGTGGTTTTCTCAGCGTATCTACAAATGTACGTGTATATACGTGTAAGTGTAATTTATTTTTGTTATATAAAATTGTTTTATATTATAGTTTTGTGTTATAAAAATATAGTTGTACGAATATAAAACCTTTTCATTATTAAAAAAAAGAAGTCGGCTAAATATACTTTTGGGACGTACTTTGGCACTCTGTAACTTCTGCAAATGTAGATATTTAATAAATAGTTTTCACGATTTAGCCTGCACTCCGTTCTCTTCTTTCCACATTCAAAATAGGCATAGTGCTCTACACCGCACTGTCTTCCAGATCTGGACGTTAAAAATAAATCTATCGTAACTCTATAATTTATTTTAGATATTTTGTATAAGAATAGGTGGAGGGAACCTAGTATTAAGACATTCCATTCCACACATCACCCAAAATTCTAGACTCAACGCTACGATTTGTCATTTTACTAGAGCGAGAAAATAAAATCGTCAATTACTCCAGTGGGATTTAAACCTACATTTGTCTCGATCACTATTTACGAAACGTAATGTTTGTGTTAAAAAACTAAATTTAAAATACTTAATTATCAATATTATCATATTTTTTAACAAAATACATATAACATCGTACTGTCTCAAATAAGACACAGCTTTCACACGGTGCCCTGGTTCACCATTCAATCGTGTGTAAAACAAGGTTGTGGAATACTAACTTAGTTTTCTATTGTACGATCGTAGAGCGACCATAGTGTGGAAGATAGTTTATGCTATTGAGTGAAACCAAAGTATTTTTCTCTTTTAAATTTTTTTGATATTGATTAAATATATTATGTGAAGGTTTGGCCAGAATTGAGTTTTTGGCAGGGGCACAAGGATACGACTAAGGATTGTGGGTTCGTTTCCCACTCGGGGAAATGTTAATATTTAAAATATTTTCCTTCACTCGCTCTGGTAACGGTAAATTCACCACCCAACACGCAATGCCTTCAGAATTCGGTGGAATGTGGGGAACGGGGTTCGCAGATTCCCTCTGCCTACTCTGCTATGTGCGGGATACAGCGTGAACACAAAAAAAAACATTTTTTTGTTTTCCATTAGATTACATACATTACATTACGAGTAGTTCCTGCGATTAGCAAATCAACCAAATAATCTCTTCAGTTTCATGATATTAATATGGATGTATCCCCATTATACCTAAATGGTATACTTATATGCAAACAAAATAGGCTTGTTTTTATCTCCTAATAAATTACAGCGCGTCACAATCTTTTGTTTTCATTTCATAAAACGCTTTTGAACGTTAACATTTTCGACGTATGAATAAAATTTTAATATTTAAATAATAAACTGAAAAGTTAAGGATGTAAAAAATTAAAAAAAAAATTGCTTACTATAATTTTTTACTGCCTATAGTAGTTTTATGATTTATAAGCAGTATCAACCATTTTTTTTCTTTAGCAGAGTAGGCAGAGAGTACATAGTGTTGAAATTCATATCTTTGCTTTCTCTTTCATTTTTATTATTTAAATTGATTTTTTTACGTTTTTATTTTAGGTGGCGTTTAATGCTATTGAAACACTTTTGAAAGTATTTATGTAATGAATTTTTAAATATTACTTTGTAAATAAATATTCCCACGACGAAGGCTACGCTTTTACGCGTAGCTTGAAGACTTAGGTATATAATGTCTAAGTCTAAATCTAATCTAACTAAGATAGTTATTTGCACTGGATAACAGATTTTCCAAATACATAATTCACCTTTACAATCACAATTGGTTAAATATGAAAAAGGAAGTCGCGTGTGTATAAGCTTTTAAGCGCGAACTACCCTTAGATTGTAATCAATTTACAAGTAAAATTGCTATACTCGTTGCCTTTCATGGATAATGCCGCAGTTTATATTTACATCTGGAAACTTTTTAATTACAAGCGATAATTAGTTACTTCCTGCATTCTTTTGAGCTTTAGTCTTTAATTAGATGCAATTTACGTACGATTTTTGTATGGTATCACGGGTTTTTTTGTTTTCTGAAATATTAAACAATGGCATTCCTTGACTTTCCTTATATAACTACCAAAAGAGATTTTTGTGAGTGGTTCTAGCTTATTTTTAGGGTTCTGTAGCTGATCCTTTATAGGATGACTTTGTTGTCCGTAAGTCCTTTGACAAAACCATTTACGTCGAGATCGTGGATGTATCAACAAGCAATTAATATCAAATATTCATGTCAATTGGACTTTATTACAGATAAAACTTATAAATGTCGTTAATTTCATACAAAATGAGTTCACAAGCTGTACTTCCAAGACATAGGCCATTATATATTTTGAATTGATACAGAACCCTCAGCGAGCAACTCCGTCCGGCACCTGACTATGGCATAGATAGATATATGGCCGTCTGATCTAGTTTTAAGACACTTCTTAACACCAGGTCTCCTTTCCCTATCCTGCTATATGCGGGATAAAAACAATATTTTTAACAATTGCTTTAAATAAATTGTTCAAAATCATTTTAATTATTTTAGAAGTATTTCTAAGCCTTGTAAAAAAATTGTAGCGTCTGAAATCGCCACAAAACACGCATTTGAATCGCTATTAGCGATAACGCCCAAAATATAAATGGTTCAAATCAGTATTTTTATACAGTATTTGAAGTACAAAAATGTTGTTACTATTTTATGTACGTAATATTTTCATGTATATCTGATCCACTAATTAAATTGTTAACTTTAAAATTATAAATAAATTTACATTGAATTGAATTCGAATTAATTTCTCATTAAATTCTCATGTCAAATTTGTGGAAAGTTTAATTATTTATTAAAAAATATCTGTAGATACTTTCTTAAGAAAATAATATATGTAACTTAAAATTGCAATTGTAAATTAATAAACTATCAATTATAAATACTCAGTATATTAAAAGAAATAACCTACAAAAGCTGACTTACATAAATAAACGAAATAAATAAAAAAAAATTGTCACCGTCAATCGTATCGTATCCGTGTCAGTATGAACAAAAAGACACAAGTGGAACGCGATATGTCACAAGTCTGGTTTCCGGCTTCAGTGCGTTGATAGAATACTGTAGTTAGAATACTTGAAAAACTTTTCTTAACTATAGTAACATGGATTCGCTTGTATATTTTATATACTTTTTTATTTATGCTATTATAAATTTGATGTTTTTCCCGACTGCTAAGGAAGTGTTATTATATCTAAACATTGAGATCGGCCTAGCGTTTCTTATAAGGAAAAAATAGAAAACGGAGATTATTTATAACAAATACAAAACCCAGCTTAGACTTCACGGGCTGTATTACATAATTATTACCTTTTTAGCTATATTTGCATAGATTTCTTTTTATGAGTGTCCGTCTTAAAGAAGAAGCTTATTAAATTACTAATATTATACAAAAGATATTAGATACTAGGTAAAATTACTTAGCACAAGAGACTTATAACGTATGTAAATCTAAAGTGCAACGTCCATAATGAATACCTTTGTCCTTTTAATAAGTAGACTGCTTCACAGAATGGTAGTTGTATATCACGTCTCGTTCTAGTAGTTTATGTAAATTATTTGGTAATACTAAAATTAAATGAAATAAAAAATAAAAATAAAATTTGGTAATACTATTATCTATTATTTGATGAGTCTGTAATATTTTCAGATCGATACGAATTGGGTACCTTCAAAAATCGCTTCAACGCATCTATCTCCTCAGGGTCGTGGATGGCGGTCATCATTGCTAGTTGGTCATCAGGCGGTTCTTGTCATAAATTAAATCATAACATTCATTATTGAATTAATTAATAATTTTTTTTTTGCTTCACAATGTTTTCCCACATACAACAGTATAGTCAGAGGGAATATAGTGTTAAGAAACGACTTTGCCCATTTTCCGTCCAAATTCTCTGACATAGCTGTTAAGTAGCGGAAGTCGACTTCGATAAAAAATGTTTTGGTGTAAACAAAATCAGACTAACCCTATTATACGATTAAAGTAATAGTTATATAATGAAGAAGACATAGGGCCATTTTTTTCCAATTTCTAATAAAACATTCTTCCTAACTATCTTTCAAAAAACAACGAAAAAAAATTGTTAAGTCATTATTATTGTTTCAAAAAAGGGCTTCCAAAACTTTAAGGCGTCAACTGGAAAAGTCATCAAAATTAATATCTTTGTTTCGTACCACAATGGCCTGCTACGACGCCTTCGTAGAGCTTCTCACTTAGTCGTTTTGCTGCTATAGACTGACTGTTTTAACAAAAAAAACCTTGGATACAGGCTAAATGAAGACTTGTACAGCGAAATTGTAATTACTTTTTAGCTGATTAATGTTTATATTCGTCTTGGAAAGAATTATTACTGAATACCAGCTTTGTCTGCTTGTGTGCTTTATTCTTATAATACGAATTCGCTAAAGTTTGCGCTTTTGTTGGAACAGAGAAGATATGAATTTATTGAGAAGTTTAATATTTGCGAATTATTTGTTTTAAGTATATGAACTTAAGATATCTAAAAACTATGTAATTAATACATACATACTAAAACTATTTACTAAGATTATACGCATATTTTTAGTATTATTGAGAGTGAGTTCCACCACTCAACACAGATGTCCAGAATTCGACGAAAAGTGCGGAACGAAAGTGTTTTAATGGGATCAGAGCGTCCTAACATTACGTTCTCAAATTCCCCCTGCTCACCATGCTATGTGAAACTAAAAATAAACATATATTAAACACATTACCACTCCTCTCCGCCGTAATTGGGTAAAATGTCTAAAATAACGTAAATAAATGCACCAACACTAGCAAACTACATCAAAATACAATTGTACGTTACATTAAGCGTAGCGGGTAGGGTTCATTATAGTATTTAACGACCTCTACAAAGTAGTCAGTGCCCAGGAGCTTATGAGCGGTAGCCATAGAACATGTCGTAGAAATTGTTCCAACTTAATTTTTTGTAAGGGAAACAATTTTTATTGTTAGAATTTTTAATTCAATCATTAACGTATTTGAAGTTGTAGCGGAGCGACGGTTACGAGTTCGATTCCTTTTGGGGATCAGTTTCTTTTAATATCGTTGTTCTGGTAAGAAGATAAAGCATGGCGTTGAGTTCCGAAAAAATGTCTGGAACTTTGTTCGGGAATCAGGGAACGGAGTGTTATTAACACTCTGTACTTACTCTATTGCGGGATATGACGTGAAGATAAAAAAATATTATGCTAAGTGCGTTAGCTATCTCCATAACGTTCCTTTGTTCTAAGGCAGGGCACATAACAGAAGGGTGATAAAGTAAATCATGATAATTAAGCGAATGAATACAGTCATATGGCGCTGTAAATTATGAAAATTATGAATGAATATTTATTTTGTATGTTTTAGTAATATTTGATATTTTAAATTTTATTTTTTGAAGTTATACCTCCTTTGGCGCGTTTGGGAAAAATGATGAGAGTTCATTTCCACATCATCACGAAAAATCGACACCATGAAATTACTTATACACTAAATGTGTCTATATCTTAGTTTTTTCAATTATTTACAAATATTTTTTAATGTTATTTAAATAAAATTTATTTAAGTAGATTATAAGTTATTCTAAAATTTTCTTTTAATATATTAAAATATTCTTTTTAATTATTAGTGTCGCTTTCTCTACAACCATATGATAACGCGAAGATAAAAATTAGATACACCGGCTATATTTAGCGTAATATAATATGTAGAAAGTATTTACTGTTAAGACACTTCGTTCGCATTTCACCCTTTAAGTAATAGAAACCAAAATTTGGGAAATATTAAAAGAAAACCACATTTATTATAAGCTTTATTTTATAAGTTATACTTAATTGTTACGAGGAATGTGAGAATAACATATTTTCATAATAAATATAATCTACGTAATAATACGAATATATTATGCTTGCCTAATTGAAATTTATCAAAAATGTAATTAGAGGTCGCTATGCCTAACTTAATATGAATATTATTTTTCTATATACATTTAATATTTAATATAAGAATAATAAGATTATTACTAAATATTTTTAATATTAATATGATATAAAATTATTGATATACTTTTTTACGTGGTGACGCAGAGATTTGTTTTGATCGCGATAGATAATGGGTTTGGATTTTACTGGAAATTAAAACAAAATACTGTAAAAGTCCTCTCTACAAAAGCGGCTATTAATGAGCCTTTTGGGTTTGCTAACCAATCTGGGTTAAAAATAAATGTCATTTAATTGCGCCGCCTTAAGTTCCACCACTCAACTGGGCGGTGCATGGGAAATGGAGTATATCAACACAACGTTCCCTCCACCTATTTAGCTATTAAATGCGGGATACAGCGTGAAACAAAATTAAACTTCTGTATAAAAGCACATCGAATCCTTCTCACATTTGTATTTTAACAAGAGCACTAAGACGACGCTATTAATAAAACGTCACTTTTAATGAACTAATTAAACTTAATTGACATTACTGGCACGGAAGGATTACTGGCGCTGTATTAAAGACTACTTCATATTGTTGTTAAACACTACTTAGAATTTCTATAGTTATTGTCAGTTTTGCTTATATGGGCATATATTGTATACAAATTGACCCTTAGCGTTTGTTGAAATATATTTTAAACTAAGTTCGCATAACAGCGGTAGAGAATGGAACGAAAAAATATTTTATTATAATTTTATTTATTTTTTCCTTCAATATCTAAATAGAACTGCCGATTTTTCTTAAAATAAACTGTATAAATTGATTTGAACGAACTTAGAGAATTATGTAAGCTGAGCATAAATAACATCGCCACCAATATTTATTCATAACTTCTTGTCTAGTTTTCTTCTTTTATGTATATATTTCGTGGTTCAGTCTATAAATAAAATGAAATATTTTTTTAGCTTCACTCTCTAAAGGCATTTGGGAACATTAGGTGTGTTCCAGAAGTGTCATTAATTATGACTTATAATTAAATGGAAAATAATGTCTCATTTAGGTGCTATTTAGCAGTACTTTTTATATGTTAAACTTATATAATATATAAAGTTACTCAATGTACTCAATAAAAAAATATAGCATATAGTGTTGCTATTGCCATATTCCAAATAAGACACCTCCGTACTCTACTTTCCGCCTAATTCTGGAGGAATTGCGCGTTGAACGGCGAAACACTACGCCGCGCTTTTTCTTCGAATGGGAATCGAAATCGTCAGTCGTGGAACTGTAAACGTCAAAGGTGTTCACAGTTCTACGGCCATCGGCGTCAATCGTTTATGTACCTCTATACTTATAACAAAATGCACGAGGTTAAATTACGTCGTACAGAAACATTGCTAAAAATTATGATATTAGATAGTTTTTAAAAAAAAATTGAAATACAAATATTTCTATGTACGACTGTATGTTTTAGGTTAAGTTTAACTTTAGCCCATATATAATGTATGGTCAGCTTAACTGTCGCTAAGTTAAACATTTGTTGTTAACGACATAGCATAAGTTTGTGCCATTATTCCACTATTCGATACGTATTACTTGAAAGATTAATCTATCGTTAATTACGTTAACTTATATTAATATTATTATGTAAAATATTAATTCTGTTTTAGGTAAACGAAATGAATTAGCTCACATTGTATGCTGTACACAGCAGGGTAGGTAGAGGGATCCAGGAAGGCAGGGAGTGTTAAGACACTCCGAAAAAAAAGGCGAAATTCAACTTTAAATTAGCGTCTTTGAACTTTACAATTTTCATTGCTAATTTGATCCTTTATTATAGTTATTATATTTGAAATGCACACTATTTTTAACCGATTTTAAAATTAAGCAAAAAATAACTAGATACAACAAAAACAAAGAGGCCAGTCGTGGTACACAGGAAAAGTAACAAAATTTACCCAGATTGGTACTGAACTTCTCCAAAAATAGTAAGCGTTAGTTTATCGTCCGAAAATAATTTCCTCTTTATTTTTGTTTTAATTATTCTTACTTTAAAATAATAACAAAAAAATACTTGTATATTTAGGTGAAATTATGAAGAGGATTTTTTTTGTTATTCTCATTTTCTATTTTTGTGCAGCAAAAACGTTGTATCTCAAAATCGTACGTAAAATTTTAATTATAAAATTTTACATTTTTAATTATAAAATATTAATTTTATAAGTATATTATATTAGAAGACAGGTAACGATGCAGCGTTGAGTTCCGCCACTCAACATGCAATACCTTCAATATTAAGGCGTAAGTAGGGCACTGAGTATTTTAATACCAGGTTCCTAGGTCCCCTCTGCCTACCCTGCTATGCGCAGGACACAGGGTAAAGTGAATAAAACAATATTAGAAAATTATTGGTTAATATCATCCTTTAATAACAAGTTCCTTTTATAAAAGTTTACCTACTCAGGACGTATACTCGTATAAATGATTTTTATAACACATAGAAGCAAGAGCGAGTTTCTACGAAAATGCAGCTGTCGTAGCTTGTAGGTACATAACTTTAGAAATTTTGAATATTTTAAGTCGCACTAAAAATTCAGCGATCAGTTCCTCCGTCATAAAGTGAGGTGAAATTTGAAAACTTTCTAGTGTTATGTTCGAGGGTTCGAGACATTGTCGAGTTTGTAACGATTATTTACTTGGCTTATAACCTTTTATGTCTTCGCACATCCCTCGGAAATAGCAGGGTAGGTAGAGGGAACCTAGAGTTACACTTCGTTTCCCTGGCTCCACCCTAATTTAGAGGCGTTGCGTGTTGAGTTGCGGAACTCAACGCTATTCACTGTCTTGTTCTGGGAGCAAGGGAACGGAACGGGAACGGGAAGGGCGGAATCCTTCCGCTGGATGGGAATCGAACCAAAAACCGTCGCCGTCGGTGCAAATTGATGTCAATAAATGGCAATACCAAAATTGCTTTATTAATGTAAAATGAATATAATTAATTGTAGTATTTATTTATTTTAAATTTTAATATTGTCAGTTGCCAAACGTTAAAGGACAAATATGGCTATGAATTATGCATGAGCTACGAACGTTTTATTAAAATAAACGGGAACCAAAGACAAAAGATGTTATTTTTAATATTTTTAAAGTGTTATTTCACACTGACGAAAGAAAAATACTTTTTAAGAAAACTGGTTGGTTAGACGTTTTCCGAGGGAGGTGGGTTCAAATCCCGCTTGTCCTCAATTTTTTATGTGTATTCTAAAAAGGTCATAATATGTTACTGGAACGGAACGGAACTACGCGGCGTAGAACACTTGCTATTAGGAAAACAATAGAGCGCATTTTTTACGACAAAAACATAATATGTTTTACGTGTAATTAAATTATATTGTACTTTTTCTTTTTAACATTAAAATTTTACTTTCCCTTGTTCCAGAAACCGATGTAAAGAGAAGAACAAAATGGATTTAAAATATTTCATTTTAATGATAGCCTTCGCAACCGTCGAGATAAACTTGACAGAAAGCCGTCAAAGTGACAAACGACGGTGGAAGTCGGAGAAGTCTTACTCCCATTACGTCAATATATGCGACATACAAGACCGAGTATCCAAAGTACACTGTTACTGCGAAAGTATAAAAATAAAAACGGCCACCAAAGCGGACTGTTGGGTTTTCAATGGAGGCATCGCTGAGGACGACCCTTTCTGGTCCAACTTTTATTCGCAGCCGAAAATAGAGAGACTCACGTTCAACGTGCGAGCGGACGGGGGACTGACGTATATACCAGCGAAAGTTATTGTTAGACTAGATCGATTGCAGTACCTTAATATACAATATGCTAACATATTTAGTATACCGTCGTTCGCGTTCACGAATTCAACAACCTTGAGAGAGATATCGTTGCCTAAAAATAAAATTGGGAAATTAGAAAAAATGTCGTTTGCCCATTTGGTTATGCTGGCGAACATGAGTCTCGTTGAGAACCAGCTATCAGAGTTACAAAGGGATGTTTTTTACTACCTACCCAACTTGCAAAGGCTCCACGTGTCCAAGAATACTATTAGCGTATTACACGATGGCTGTTTCAAGCATCTAAATAATTTAATCAAATTGGATCTCAATAGTAATTTGTTGACTGTGGTCATTAGGGAGAACTTCCAGGGTCTGTCAAATCTCATTACTTTGGACATGAGGAACAATAAATTGATGATGATAGGCGATCTGGCCTTCGCGGAACTTTGGAGCCTACAGGAACTTTACTTGGACGGCAACGAAATTGAATTTATATCGGAACGAGGCTTCGGTGGATTGACACAGCTGAAGAAACTTTCTGTAGCCGATAATCGTTTGGTTATGTTGGACGACGGGGTGCTGGACGACGTGCAAAAATTGAATGTTTTGGACTTGAGGAATAATAAATTGGAGACGTTGAAGCTGGAGACGCTGAGAAGTGTTATGGAAAACATGAAGTCAAATTATGCCTTAATTTCCTTGGATGGTGAGTTTTGTAATTATTTATTTACTTTTTTTTTCCTGTTTCTCAGATAGTTTACTGTCGTTATATATATTATACTCGTATGCATGTACGTTTATATATATTATATACTCGTAGTGTCTATAAAAAAAAACAAAATAATATTTGTTATGTCATTTATAGTGAAACTGATAAATTCGTATTTTTAGTACCGTTTACCATAAGAGAAGTGTAGATTCGAAAACAATTGCCATTTATAAAAAAAGTCACGCACAATCGAAAATATCGCTTGTGTTACAATATTTACTTCATTTAAATACAATAGAGACCACAAAACAGTGATTCTGTGGTATTTCAACGTGAACTGATCCCATGGACTACTCAATGAGGGATTAATTAACCATTACCAGTATGATTTATAATTACAATGGACATAACGTTGTACAGACTTTGTCATTTCATAATATAAATAATTTAATTGAAATTAAATTAGTACTAGATTATTTTATTTATTTAAGTCAAATTGTTGGACAGTACATATACTATATATGTAAATGCAATTATAGTTATCAGTGGCTCAACGTCTGACTGTAGAGGCTATCGTTCTTGGTTCGATCTTCACTAAGAGGAATTAAGTTCCTCCTTCTGGACACCAGAGTGAAGAAAGGATTTTTTTTATACGACTGGCCTCATATATATAATGTCTAAAAATTGTATAATAAGTATCTAGCTGGTTAATACAGGTTAAAAGAGAACTTTCAATTTAAATAGACAAACCTACAAACAGTCCCGTACCGTAGACAATTTAAATTTACTGCGTAGTAATAAAGCTTAATTAACTCATACTAAAGTTCAACATTTGTTAATTGTTCTCGAGTGTAACTATTCACTGTGAAATTTTCACTACATCGTATGTGGGTAGAGCCGTCGGGATCAGAAACCTACGCGTTGGTTAGCTGTAGTCCTGTATTACCTTGAAATTTGAATATATTGATTATTTTTTATACAGGTAAAGGTCAAAAAATGAGTGTTGTATGAAAATAATAAATTTCTAAAATACTTAGTAAATTTGTGGAAAATTTTTGAAAAATATTATAATGAATGAGGATTATAGGTGAGGGTTAATTAAGTTCCGCTTAAAAAAATATTTTTATTTAAAAAAAATGATGGATGATTTTAAAGAACAGAACTCATCACCTTTAGAATATGTCATGGACATTTTTTTAGGGCTCCTCTCTTCCATTTCCTCGAGGGTACGGGCAGCAGAAAATGGTCAGGATATCGAACTCTCTTTTCACTCAGCGCTCTAGCTCACAAATATCAGCGCAAACTATATATACTGTAGTGATAAATAAAAAACAATAATGATTTATTACAAACTTGTAAAGAATTTATTTTTCAAAAATAATTGTTAAATATTTATCTAAAAATGTAATTTATATAATTGGTTCCATTATTAAAAATGCAGAATATTTGAACGACAAATAAAGTAATCAACGTGTTCGTTAATTCCCAAAAGCTAAATTGGTGTACTATTCTCATATTAAAATATTAAATTGTCAATTCTGTTTTGTTTAGACATGATAATTATATTAATGCTATGACCATCATGGTGCAGGTTAACATGTGACTCTATAGGTCTGGTACCTATATGGTTGTGAGTTCGATCCCCATGGATCAATGGGAAAATGGGAAAATGGGAAAATGATAAATTCATTTTATTGGTCCCATATAAACTGCGGCGTTGTGTTCCTCGATTTAAATTTACGTGGAAAATGCAATGATGGTATCTCTTTTCTTCCTACTCTTTAGTGTTGGATAAAGCGTAATTGCCTTGTAAACTACCTTACTGTACGGTCAGCAAGTAGTGAAGTTAATAGTTTTTTTTTTCTTTTATTTAATATATTTTTTCCTTGCTCTGGTAACGAGGCAAAGCGCGGCGTTGAGTTCAACCGTCACTTGGCTTCCAGAACTTGGCAAAAAGTGGAGAAAGGAGATGTCTTAATCGGAACGGAGTGTCTTGACTCTAGGCTCCTAGGCTCTCTGCTAGGTGCACAGAGTAAAGCTAAAAATTAAAAGCAAAATTAAATCAGCTTCACGCTGTATCCCGCACACAGAAGGGTAAGCAGAGAGAATCTAGTGTCAAGACAGTCCGTTCCCCACTTTCTGCCGGATTTTGGAGGCATTGCGTGTTGACTGGCAGAACTCAACGCCGCGCTAAAGCTATAAAAATAATAAATTTCTAGGCCTATTCCTAACTTTGCACATACAATAGGCCTAAATCATAACATTCTACCCACGACGTACAAATATATACAATATATTCATATGTCAACTCTTAACTAAAATACAGCCCCGAAATTCGTACACTGTAAATCCATGCGCTTTAACACACGCAAGTAAAATTTACACCATGAAGGGTGCAAGCATCTGGTGCACCCATCTAAAGGGTCAAAATTGTCATCATTCAAATACAAATTTGACCTTTATTGTATAGAAAATATAGTTTACAATTCCTTGATGAGATTTCAAGTCTTTTAACGGTCAAAGCGTGTATAAGTACGAGTATACAGCTAATACATTCATAGCAACAGTCTATAATTCAGGCCTTGATTTATTTTTGTTTGTAACATTGTGACATCTTAATGGTAGTATATTTCGCGGTCCAGAGATATTATATTTGCCGCAAAATTGTACGTTACTTGTTTTGTGTATGATTAAATAATATTATTGTTTTAATTTATTTGACGGTGTAGGTAACCCTTTTTTATTGTGTACCAGTTTTGCTGGTAATTTTGGATGTAATGTGTGTAAATGAACGTAAATTATAAAGATAGCTGAGTTTTTGGACTAAAATAGTAAAGCAGTTCTTTTTCTTGCTGATTTCAGTCCGATTTCAGTTAATTTTACATTTTAATCATTATTTAAAATTAATGCTTCACGCTATATCCCACGCATAGCGGGCAGAGTGAACAAGGGACCTAGTATTAAGACAATCCGTTCTCATTAAGACACTTTCATTCCCCGCTTTTCGTCGAATTCCCGAGGTATTGTGTGTTGAGTGGTGGAAGTAAACGCCGTGCTTTGCCTCCTTACCGAGGAACTTAAATATTTAATATTTAATAGCGGGAATATTTCCAATCTACAACCTGTCGCGTTTGTAGTCGCACGCTTGGGCCATTCTAACACAACGCCTGACCTCCAGATGTAAAAGCATTAGAAAAATATTTAATTATACCAAAAATATATAATTTCATGATATAATATTTCTTTTAACAGGTAACAAGCTAGCATGCGACTGCCGTTTATCGTGGCTGCACAAATTACGTAACGAAACCCGAAGTAGACGCGTCAAAGCGTCTCTTGAGCGGCTCAACTGTATAATGGACACCAAATTAAAAACCAACTTGGGAAATATTAAAATAGAAAATACTGACTTAAAAGGTATTAAGCAAAGTTTAGATAAAATTGATGATGAAGATGACAGTTTTGATGATATTTATGATGAAATGCAAGATCAGGATAACGGAAATGATGTTTCTAAAAGAGAGTACAGGAGGAAGTTGATGGAAATTCCAGTGGATATGCTGCCTTGTGCTAATAAACTTAGCTATGAAGCTTCTTACTCTCCTCCTACACAGGATGAGGTGAAATATTATAAGACATCTGGCGCTAATTCCTTAGAAAATATTAGTATAATTTTATTAATATTGGTGAAGATTTTGTAGCGTCATTGTAGAATAATTGACATTTAATACTAAGACCAGCCTTATATCATCATAATCGTTTCTATTAGTGTTTTGTCGTAATTGTTAGTTTTTTTTAGTGTTTAATATTAACTTACCATAAAATTTAGTTACAAATTTTTCATATTATCTTCTTTGTAAATGATTCGCTAATTGGTCTCAAATTCAAATAATATAAAACTAGAAAACTTGTATTGTAGAGACAAGAGATCTTTTTCTTATTACAATTTATCATCAGCTCATCCATAAAATATACTATTTAGTTATTTCTCCATATAAATATCGTTGTACATAACATTAACTGTATGAATTAAGATAAATACTAAATACGTTTTTTACTATCATTAAAAGAAGTATTTGCATACAAACGTACAGCAATTTCCTAGAAGCACATTATATTAGGATAAGATCTGCTTTTAAATTATACTCCTGAGAAAACTAAATGTACTTTCAGCTCTAAAATAGAATGCAAGAGGGTATATGAACACAAATATATGAATGTAAGAGATTATTTAAATCTTTAAATTATAATTGTGTGAGTAGCTGTATTATTTAACTTGTAATTATAAGTTTTTTTTAGCTTTTTGCTGTAACCTAGAAAGAACCTGGGAAGCTTGTGTGAAGACACTTCGTTTCCATTAAGATACTTCTCATTCCCAACTTCCGCCGAGCTCTGGAGGCATTTTGATTTTTTTCACTTATAATGAATACAAAAACTTGTTGATTTTTCTGTCTATTTATTTAGTTTTACATATTATATGCATGTTTATAGCATTCCGTGGTAACATTCTTCTTTAGACACTTTAGAAGTTTAGAAAACGGTTATATCGTAATCTATTATAACACTTAAGTTTCATCTAAAATAGACTATTATTACTTTTATTTCGATAATTATGATTTATAAGATGCTATTGCTTAACTTTATTTCTTTAATATGTAAAGGAGTTTTTAATTTATTTCTTCAAGTACAAACAATTCTATGAATAATGAAATTCATTATAAATTACACAAAACATTTTCAAAGACTTCTCACAGCAGGGCAGGTAGAGAGAACAGTGTTAAGACACTCCTTTCTACATTTTTAAATTTTATTACGTTGTAATTTGAATAAATGTATTGATTCAGTCCATTTTAATTAGTAAGTCTATCACTTAGTAGATTGCTGGCAAAGATACGTTCAAGTAACCTTTTCAGTGGACGTGAAAGTATGTAATTTACCTGTATTACTTAGTTTAGTAGAGAATTTAGTTATATATATATATATATATAATTTCAAGTTTATTAAGAGACATAAATTTTAACTTATTAAAATATGTAGCAAGAAGGAGAGTTCGAATTAAATAAGTGGTTTGTCTTTTAGAAAACGTATAAAAAGATTTGTAAATTAGATCTTCGAGCGGTGCAGGCTCGAGTGCCGATACTCAATTTTTTTCTGTCATACTGTACTATTCCTGGCGTCTAATGAAATGTTAAACATTATTTCTTTACATTAAAATGAAAGACATAATTATGGACCAAATAATCTAAACTAGGTCCTTTTAAAGATTACACGGAGAGCAGAGTGACTCGTTCCTATGGGATAAAATATAAATAATTTTAAAATTTTGATTACACGATTTTGATTTGATTTTATTATTATTATTATTTGTTTTATTAATAAATATGTTTAATGTTTTATGTTAAATAACATTGTATATTAGTTTTAAGATAAATTTTAAGTTTATTTTTCAGATTATATTTAATTTGCTTTTTTATAAATACCAAAGATTATTTTAGGCGATATCACCCTAATATAAGGATCAGAATGTATATATATCATAGATTAGATATTTTATTCATTTATTCTGAGAACCGTGTGAAAATAAATTGATACTTTTTCTTTTATTCTTTTCTTTCATATCCCAATATAATATTTATTGATAACTTACAGAAAAGTGTCTAATTTATTGAATCTTAAGCTATTGATATTATAAAGCTAAGCCACTGGTACAAACAAGATAAATAAATATATTTTTGTGGGGTATTTTTTGCCATTATATTGGCAGTTAAGCGTTCGTTAATTTTTAATAAAAACACAATTTTATTAGTAAATTTATTTATTAATTGTTTTAAACAGAAATCTAGTGGTTTGTCATTGATATTTCTCTATTGTTCCATATTGTGAAGAAATCTGAACGGTGTTATTTACACACGTATATTTCTACATAAAAAAAAAGAAAGTGAAATATCACTACCACCTTCCCTACACTCAAAACACTCATTTAATAAGAAGCTACCAATTAATCATCAACCATTAAACAACGATTCATTCAAAAACAACGAACATCTTGATTTTCTATAGGGTATTTTCTGTTGTTATAACAATAATAGGCTTGTTTGTGTTTACTTTGGAAGGTGCCGGCTAAATTTGTTTACAAGTCTATTGCGCTTGATATCTGAAATGTAAATTGGGGGGATGTTTTAACATAATTGGCAAAGGTCAATATGATTTATGCATGGGTTAGCGATGAGAAATTAATCGTAGAAATGAAGGTAGAGGGATAAGGTAGAGGACGGGAGTGGTCTATGCCCATCTCAGAAATTATACTAATAAAAGCCTAGCCCTAAAGAATAAAAAAAAATTGACATGAGTATATCAATTCAAAGCTATAGTCCAGGAAACCAGGTCCAATCCAGAAATTATATCTTCATACGCAAAAGACCGTGCAAAGTAGGTGGCAGACCCTAGTAATAGCCGAGATTAATGCCAGGAAGAAGGAAGGACGCCCATGATCGTATATGGAAGGAGTTACGTTATTTCTATAGAAAAAGTATATAAAAATCGAAAAAAAAAAGAGATTGTAGCGTATAATGTATGGTAAGTATATATTATATTACTGATTTTCTTGTGAATTTGGCATACTTTTTACCTAGATACAATAAAAACATAATAAATACTTTATCAGCAATTTGCTGCCAGCAACCAAGCGTCAGAAATGTAAGAAGTTGCCAACTTGGCGTTAAATTGAGCATGAAATTAAATGAAAAATTTATACCAACTCGAGCAAACAAATGTACTGTATAATTGTAGATTTTTTTTTACACTATAGGAAAAGCATTTGTTGGTAAATTGGATGGTTATGGGTTTAATATGTACTTACAGGGAATGATAACATTTATACTTTTAGGAAAATGTCAAATTTGAAAGCAGTGGAGTTTGAACCCATGCCTGTTGAAAACCGTTCAAGCGCTCTGACTCTCGTCACTCGCCATAAATGGTCATTCACTATAAACTAATTTAATATTTATTTTCTAACTAAACAAGCCAATCTATAATTTTCATTAATTATTAGGCCACAATTAGAATTTCAAATTTGCAATTACAATTTGCAGTCAACATTTACTTATTCCAGACCGAAACAGATGTTGTTGTATAATTGTTTTCATAAAAACCGGAAATTAAATTCCATTCTATAACCAATTTCTTCGTGGATTTTGTTAGAATAACATATTAAATTATTTTATGAACATTAAATTGGATACTCGTAGTATTTGAACATTAAATAATAGAAGGTATTACATTTAAATTCTAAATTTCATGTTCATATTTTTTGTTATGTTGCTGAATATGAATTGAATAATTTCTTTAATTTTATTAAATTCTTCTTAACTTCCTCAATTTATTAATTACTAACTAAAGTACCTAAGTAAAGCATATCAGAATTCTAAGACTAGATTTTATATATAGTATCCATTTTATAACACACTTTGTCTCCTTAATGAGGCGTTGCAACCTGCAAGGGGATACTGCTTGAAGCAACGTTTAATCATTTCTGCTAGAATATTTTAAATTATTAAACTTATTGATTAACAAATTTTAAATAATTATAAGTTTAGGCCTAGTGTTAATACACTAACTTGTCGATCACTAATGATCACCTGATCTGTAAGCTCGTATGCCTTGTGTGTTGCTTGAAATAAATATAAATACTTAACAAACTATTTAAATTATAAGTATAACAGTATTTTTAGATAAAAAAAAAGATAAAAACCAACCAATCCCCTAAATACACTTAAATAATACCAAAATGAAAAAGAAGCAGGCGAAGCCGCGCGTTGCTTAACAGTTAAAAATAAATTAAAGAAACATTTCCTCAAATAGTCTTTCCCTAGTATTGTATTATTATATTATGACGTATAATAAACGATTGTCATATAAATAAGCGGTATTACGCCCCACAGTGACAACTCGCATGCGATAATGTAACGACGTGCTGCGAATATTGCATGGAAATATGCATTTAAGGGTTAGTTCTTTTTGGTTTTTCGAAGATATTCTGATAATATTAGAGGCCTGTGAACGCTATTATTATCGCTGTAAGTTCGATTTCTGCTCCGAAGAATTAACTATTTACATTTCTCTACTGTGCAGTCCGGTCTCCAATAATTCGGGCCCTTTGTCCAAAGGGCGACTAGGATCGTAAGTGGTTGGTAGGATTTCCTACTCCTCCAATAGTGGAGCAACACGGAGAATAGAGTGTCTTGACACTGGGTTTTCTCCAAATATATACATATAAAAGGTGAAAACAACATGTTTTATGGTTTTTGGTTAAATTGGGTTGGCTCTCAGTCTGCTCCGTAATGTTTAAATATGGGCTGAGAGTATATAACGGAGTGACCTAACCGTCAATTTTTTCTATCCAGCTGTATATAGGAAAATAAAATATATATGACACAAAAAACATATAACCTCCCCTTAAAAATCTCACAAAGAACCACGGCTATTAGTTTCGCTAGATTATCCAAGGGGAAGGGAGCGACAGTTGGTATACACATTAAGAGTATGCGCAGGTATTAAAAGATTTCTTACTATATATACATATATCAATTTGTCACTTCCAAAATACAAATTACTTGACATCATAAATCTTCCTTAGAGGGCAATTTGAGCATTAATTAATATTTAAAGTGTCTGACGCATTTGTTTCTTTTAAGTTTGAGAAACTTATTGTAATTAAACACTTCGTATGATTAAATGAGTGTTACTGAATATTGATTTAACTGTATTATAAAAGATTAATAATGTACTATACCAAAACGTAAATAATTCCCCCAAGCAGGCATCGAACCCACTATAATCAGATGCTGTTTCACTGCACCACGACGGCCTCAACGAAAATAAAATATTTACCCTTCAATACAAGGAATAGTTGGAGCATAAGATTTCAAACTAGATGAAAAGATAAATGGAGTACAAAACGAGCTTAACTTGATACGGGAGTTTAAGGTAGCATCAATTTAAGTTTAGGACCGATGGAAGGTCAGATAAAGGTTTTATTAACAGTAACTTTGTCTCTTGTCACTGTTGCACAGTGTAATGTGGATAAAAGGCGGTAAATATTGAGTTTTGTGAGGTTTTTGTACATGTTGCAACCTCTGAATTAAAGTTTTCTGAGCCAAAGTATTGCTAATTTTGGGGATCAAATGAAATGGTCTTTGTATCAACAATTTTTAAATATAAACAAACATTTTTATTAAGCCAAGCATCTGATATCTATTTAATTTTTATTTGTACTTATTTTATCACAATACTCAATTAATAATAAAGCATTATTTTTTTAATAATAAAGCTTTTTTATTATTCAAAGCTCTTTTTTGTAGTAACATACTATGGATTAAGCAGCTTTTTTTTTAAATTAAGTTTACCAACGGCTCATACATTGTTACATTTCAGTAAATTTAACTTAAGAACTAAAAACAATTAATGTACTGCCACTTAAAGATAAACACTGCATGCAATATAAAGTGGTTGTGAACAATCGTGAAATGGTAATTTATATAAACATAGTTTTGCAAATAAATAAGCGCGTATCAAAGTTATATAAAAATATACTAAAACTAAATTAAGGGATACACACATACATATATACCATAAATGGGTAAAATACCCAGGAGCATCAGCAATAACATAATTTACACACATTGTATTGCTTTCTTAAAAGCTGTTATAGACATTTTAAAGATATCAATATTCGTGGACACACTACATTTCTTATTATAAAGTGAGCTTAGCCTTGTAATAGGAGAATCATATATAAGAAAATTAAGTCAATGGCGTCTCTCCGAGTAATTAGGTCAGATATCTTTTTAAGAGTAGTGAGAGATTCTCTGTGGTGCAAACGCGAGGTGTCTAACAAATCTCTTTTGCACCCGTTCAATACGCAGTGTATGTGTTGCAAATTGAGGACGCCAAACAACGCTCCCATACTCCAACATTGGCCTTACAAGACAGTTGTATAAAATGATTTTCGTTTGAGGCTTTTTAAAAAATCTAGATATTCTAATTACAAAGCCTAACATTTTTGTAGCTTTTTTTTATCAAGAAATCCATATGAGGAACAAAAGTTAATCTGTTATCAATTGTGATTTCTAAATCTTTTATGGTCTGTGTCTCACTTATTTGCGCATTTTTAATGAAGTAGGCTGATGGTATAATATTATTCTTTCTTGTTAATTTAATATGAAAGCATTTTGATACATTAAGCTCCATACCATTTTTTTGACACCAACTAACTAGGGCATGTTAGTCTTTTTGAAATTTTACTACATCCTCCCAAGTTTCAATTATCTTATACAACTTTAAATAGTCTGCAAACAACAATGGAGTGGAATAGTTAAAACATAGTGGAAGGTCATTGATAAATATGTTGAACAATATAGGACCAAGGTGTGAACCTTGTGGTACACCAGAAAATATTTTACATGAATAGGAAGTAAATCCGTTAACCAAAACAAAAAATGAGCGTTCTGATAAACAGCATTCAAACTTATAAATTGTCCACTAATAAAGGCTCTCGACGCAGCGTAGTGCAAAACCGGTCGCTTCCTCGTTACGTTAAGTAATTTACGATAAGAGGAGAATACGTAGAGTTTATATGACACACAGTAATAACACAGACTTAAGTTTATATTAAGCACTGGCACGGTAGTCTAACTTAACTTTACGCGATTATATTTAAATAATTGTTCGGGACATTTTGACAACAACTGTTCACTTTGACTGTCAACTTTTATTAACAATTTTCAATTAATTTTGTAATTTTACCCTCAGTTTTATAAGAACTTGATTGTTTAGCCTTAGTAAACTTAAGATCTGGTGTTTGTTATTCCTGCAGTAATCTCGGTTAATCCGTTTTTGTTGCTTACACTCTTCAAGGAACATGTATGGCAAATATATACCTTTTTCACACTGTTTTCAGCATAAAGCATCATTCCTCATGGCTAATGATCTCAGTATTTTATATTAAAATGTCAGGGGACTTCGATCTAAGACTAATATATTTTATAGAAATCTTATAAACCTTGACTGTGACATGGTTTGCCTCGGTGAAACGTGGTTAAATGATTCCATATTTGACTATGAACTTTTTGATACCCGTGATGCCATTTACAGAAATGATCGTGATTATGCTTCACGTGGAGACACTTTTGGTGGAGGTATCTTAATTGCAGTTCGGTTGCATCTACATGTTCACTGATCGTCAACAGTCAAATTATCAAATTCGGTAGCTGGTTCCCCCCTTCGTCGAGGTTATTGCATCTTTATTGTTGTTATTTTCCTCATGGAAAATACCATTATGAATCACTGTGTGAATTTTATGAGTTGGTATCTTCGGATATCGTTTACTATCCTAACGATTATTCTTTAATTGTCGGGGCTTTTAACATCTCAAATGCTAATTGGAAGTATTTTGATAATAGGATGAATCTCCAAAATTTTGCTACTAATGACATTTTCGTGGACTTTTCGACATTTACCTTTTTCTTAATTTTAATAACTTTGAGCAATATAATACTATATGCAATATTAATAATAGATATCTTGATCTAGTAATTGGAAATTGTGAATGTCTGGTAACCAGGTGTAATGGTCATTTGGTATTCGAAGACACACACCATCCTACTTCAAACATTTTACCTAAGATCGATGACATCTCTCGTAAAGTTTTTACTCCCTCTCGTACTGTGCGTTTGTTTCATGTTGCAGACTGTATCGAAATTAATAAAGTTTTAGCTGAGTTGGATTGGTTTGATTTGCTTGATAAGGCTGACATTACAAATGCAGTAGACCTATTTTATGGAACCATAAATGAAATTATCTGTAATCTTCTTCTTCTTCTTCTTCCTGGCATTAATCCCGGCTATTACCAGCGTCTGCCTTCCTACTTAACCTACTCCACTTTGCACGATCTTTAGCGTCCTCGGTGGTTAGACCATTGGCTCTCATGTCCTGCATCACGACATCCAAACAGCGCTTCCTTGGGCGTCCGGGAGGTCGCGCCCCAGGAACTGGTATAGGCACTTGCGTCCGACATAGTTCTTAGGCCGGCGCGTAACGCGGCCAAACCATCTCAAGCGACGCTCTTGGAGCTTATCCGCTAT